>BSBK01003587.1:1717500-2045000 GCA_027943335.1 Chamaecyparis obtusa | reverse complement strand
CAATTCATTATGTTTTGGTACTTTAACATTTTTGGTCAATGAACTTAGTCTTCTCATGGCTTGGGAATGCAGGGATTACAAATACAATGGACATACAAGATTCCACCACTGTGCTTTAGAGTTTATCTTACTTTTATTTTTTATTTGTACATTTAGTTATTATTATTTCTCTAATACTAATATTTTGTATACCATTACAATGTAGGTTTCTTAGAGAGTACCAATGGTTGGAGCTATACATTACAGATCAAAAATATCAGAACCAAACGTATTAGTTACGTATCTAGGATTTTTTGATAGCATTAATGTATTTATACATGAGGTGGTTGTATTGATAATATAAAATGTATTTTTACATGAGGACATGAGTATTTAGTTATTTTTTATAGCATTGATGTATTTGTAGATGGTATAGTACATTTCTATTTTTGATGTGAAATGACAAAACAAAGATCTCTAATAGGATTTCTTTCTAATATGTTGATGAAGCTCTTATAATGTGTTTATTAGGTATCCTAATTTGTTTATTAAGCACTTGTAATGTGTTGATTTAGCACAAAAATTTAAAGAAAAATGACTATACACTATACTATAAAGATATTCATGATTACTTCACTTGATGGGTGAAGGAAAACATAATAGTTACATTGTTTGAGGAAGATAGAGTAGTCAATCTGCATCATTTGGGACCAAAATGATGATCTATAAAATCATAACATAGGTTGTCCTAGGTTCATTAGGTTTTTCCTAGGTTCATTAGGTTTTCCTATGTTCATTAGGTTTTCCCTAGGTCCACTATGATTTTCTTAGGTCCATGTGATTGTCCTAGGTTCATTGTTGTTGTCCTAGGTTTTAGAAATTACTTAGGTTCATTAGGGTACTTAAGGGACATCGTTGGTAGGGTATGGCGCCAAGAGTTCTAGAAAGTGGGGAGGAAAAATGAGAACATGCCTAGGGTAAAGCCACCCAACTAGATGATTTTGTGTTGACAGTTTGACTCCACGACAAACATAACTCTTTTTAGGCTACCTTGCAACTTTCCATTGAATGCATTTGATACTTTTTGCATCATTAGAAAAATTGTTGTCCTACATAAACTAAATTGAGTCTTCAAAATATGAGAGAGTTTATTGTAGAGGGTCCTCGCATAATCTTATAGGATCAAATGGATCCACCATAGGTGCAATAGATTGCAACAAATGGTTCGTCAAAGTTTGGCAATTTTATGCACTTAAGGGACATCGTTGGTAGGGTATGGTGCCAAGAGTTATGGAAAGTGGGGAGAAGACCATGCCTAGGGTAAACCTGCCCAACTAGACATGTTCATATTGATGGTTTGACCCCATGATGAACACAACTCTTTTTAGGCTACCTTGCAACTTTCCATTGAATTCATTTGACACTTTGCATCATTTGAAAAATTGTTGCCCTAAAAAAACCACATTGTGTATTCAAAATATGAGAGGATTTATTTTATAAGGGCCTCATGTGATCCTATAGGATCAAACAGATCCACTGCAATTGCCACAGATTACAAGAAATGGTCCATCAAAGTTTGGTAGTTTTGTGCACTTAAGGGACATCATTGATAGGGTATGACACCAAGAGTTTCAGAAAGTGGGGAGGCAAAATGAGACCATGCCTTGGGTAAAACTACCTAATTAGATGCATTCACGCTGATGGTAAAACTCTTTTTAGGCTACCTTGCAACTTTCTATTGAATTCATTTGACACTTTTTACATCATTTGAAAAATCATTGCCCTAAAAAAACCACATTGTGTATTCAAAATATGAGAGGAGTTATTTTATAAGGGCCTCATGTGATCCTATAGGATCAAACAGATCCACCGCAATTGCCACAGATTACAAGAAATGGTCCATCAAAGTTTGGTAGTTTTGTGCACTTAAGAGACATCATCGATAGGGTATGACACCAAGAGTTTCAGAAAGTGGGGAGGCAAAATGAGACCATGCCTTGGGTAAAACTACCCAATTAGATGCATTCACATTGATGGTTCAATCCCACAATGAACACAACTCTTTTTAGGCCACCTTGGAACTTTCTATTGAATGCATTTGACACTTTTTGCATCATCAAAAAAATCATTGCCCTACAAAAACCACATTGAGTCTTCAAAATATAAGAGATGTTATTATAGAGGGGCCTCACATGATCCTATAGGATCATATGGATCCATTACAGGTGCCATGGATTGTAAGAAATGGTTCATCAAAGTTTGGTAGTTTTGTGCATGTAGGGCACTTAAGGGACATTGCTAGTAGGGTATGGCACCAAGAGTTCTGACAGGTGGGGAGGAAAAATAGGACCATACCTATGGTAAACCTATCCAACTATATGTTTTCATGCTAACATTTTAACCCCACGGTGAACAAAAATATTTTTGGGCTACCTTGCAACTTTTCATTGAATGAACTTGACACTTTTTGCATCATTAGAAAAATCATTGCCCTGTGAAAACCAAGTTGATTCTTCAAAATATAAGAGATTTAATTGTAGAGGGCCCTCATGAGATACTATAGCATCAAACAAATCCAACATAGGTGCCACAGATTGCAAGAAATAGTCTATCAAAGTTTGGTAGTTTTGTGCACTTAGGGCACTTATGGGACATCATCAATAGGGTATGGAAAAAGAGTTATGGAAAGTGAGGAGGCAAAATGAGATGAGGCCTAGAATAAAACCATCCAACTAGACATGTTCACACTGACAATATGAGAGAGGTTACTGTACAGGGGCCTCACACAATTTTATAGGATCATACGGATCCACCCTAGGTGTTGTTGGCAAGTTGACTATACTAGTGTATATGACTAAGTTTAGTGTTTTCATTATGGCAACAAAGTCATATGAAGTTTTGAGGTCAGCGCAATAACTTAGAAGATCATAATTTGGCTAAGTCTAGAAGATAGAGTAGTCAGTAAAGCACCTAATAAAATAGAGCATCAGTGCACGTGTGTATGATTGAGTTTTGGTATGTGCCCTTGAAGATAAGTTGTTGAGTATGTTATAATGCTAATTCTAAGAACACATGGTCAAATGTGATAGCATGAAGAAGTTACATCGAGTTGAAGTGACACGGACAGTAAGCGACAGAACATAACAGAGCATGCAGCCAATAGGAAAGATTTTGATTAGTGTATGATATTTTATTTTGTTAAGGCTATGCGCCTATTGTAAATGTGTTGTAAACATGTTAATATTAATGTATGTAAACATGCTTGAGCCAATTCATTTGGAAGCGTTGTATGTAATAGGTTATAAGCCGACTTAGTAAATAGTTTTGGTTGCTCCTATATATAAGTCATGCATTTTTGTATTTGAGTATGTAGAGTTGATAGAAGATGTAATAGAAGAGAAGAAGTATGTGAAGTATGTGTTAAGAGTAGTAATAATGATATAGAGCTTTATAAGAGGTTAAAGCATCAACGCACAAAAGGAATTGATCAGACAACAGTATCATAGCAACAGTTCACCCTTGCAGATATTGTGTGTATCTAATATCCAAGAGGTTGTAGCCTTCTCTATTGAGCAGTGAGCTCTGGCAGTGAGCCTTACACCCCTAATAGGGTTTGTTACTTCAAGAATCCTAACAAGGTCTGACCTTTGACTAAGTCATTGTACTAAGCATTGTAAAGACTACTCCTAATAGGGAAAAGGAACATTAACGAGTTCATAATACAAAGTACAATCATTAGTGGGTATTAATTCCCACCAGGGTTTTTCCTTTGGCCAAGGTTTCCCTGTAATCATATTTGGTATTATGTGTTATGGTTGTTTACTTTACTTGCTTTAATATTCAATTCAACAATTAAGTAATTGGGCTAAGTTTCAAGAAGTATAAAAAAAACATTAATATTATAGAACACTAATTCACCCCCCCACCCCCCTCTCAGTGTTCCCATTCCTAACAATGTCTTCTTACAAGGTATGAAATGAGCCATCTTAGAAAAATTTTCAACCACTACCAAAATAGAATCACTACCTCTCTGAGTTCTAGGAAATCCAAGAACAAAGTCCATTCTCACATCTTCCCAAGGTCTATCAAGTACAGGCAAAGGTGTATACAATCCCAAATTCTAACTAGTTCCTTTTGCTATTTGGAAAATGCTGCAACCTCTAACCATTCTTTATACATCTTTATAAACCTGTGGCCAAAAGTATCTTTCTAAAATTAATTTCACAATCTTATCAATCCCAAAATATCCAGCAATTCCACCACTATGTTTCTCCTTTATTATGTTCTCTCTCATAGATCCTCTAGGTATGCACAACTAAACTCCTTTATACAACATGTCTTTTTGAATGAAATAATCAGTCCATTTGTCATTTATTGTTTGTTCCTTACAAGCTTTCCAATGCTCTGCAAAATCAAGGTCTGTTTCATACAAACACTTCAAATCATCAAAACCAAGTACCTCAACTCTCATCTTTGTCAGCAAATTTCTTCTTCGGCTCAAGGCATCAACAACCTTATTCAACTGTCCACTTTTATGTTTCAAAGAAAAGGAAAAATTCTACAAGAACTCAACCCACTTCATATGTCTCTGATTCAATTTATTCTGACTTCCCAAATACTTCAAAGCTTTATGCTTAGTAGACAACACAAAATATTTAGGCATCAAATAATGTCTTCATTTCTTTAAGGCTTGAACAATAGCATATAATTCCTGGTCATAAAATGAATATTTTCTCTTAGCATCATTCAACTTTTCACTAAAGAAAGCTACTGGACTTCCTTCTTGACTCAAAATAGCTCCAATTGCACTACCACTAGCATCACATTCAACTTGAAAAACTTTACTGAAATCAGGCAAAGAAAGTGTAGGTAATTCTACAAGTCTTTTTTTTAATGTTTCGAAACTCTTTTGTGCTCCATGTGTCCATTTGAAATCCCTTTTATCTCCTCTCATAGTTTCAGTCATAGCATTACAAATATAACTAGAATTTCTAATAAACTTCCTATAAAAACTTGCCAATCCATGAAATGATCTTACCTCTCCAACATTATCTGGTGTAGGACAATCAAGTATACTTCTTACTTTCTCAGGATCCATCTTCAATCCATCAGCTGAAATCACAAAACCAAGGTACACAATCTCTTCTTTCATAAATGAACATTTCTTTAAATTAATTAGAAACTTTTCTTCCTTCAATCTTTGCAATACTTGTCTAATATGTTCAAGATGTTCTTCCTTACTCTTTCTAAATATCAAAATGTCATCAAGATATATAATCACAAACTTACGCAAGAATCTTTTCAAAACTTCATTCATCAGCCTCATGAAATTACTAGGTGCATTAGTCAAACCAAAAGGCATAACCAACCATTCATACAAACCTTCATTAGTCTTAAAAGCAGTTTTCCATTCATCCCCTTCTCTAATCCTAGTCTGATGATAACCACTCTTCAAATCAATCTTTGTGAAATACTTTTCTGCACTCAAATTATCCATTATGTCATCCATCCTAGGCAAAGGAAATCTGTACTTTACTGTTATCTTGTTTATAGCTCTAGAATCAATGTACATTCTCCATTCTCCATTATTTTTAGGTGCTAACACAGCAGGTACTGCACAAGGACTTAGACTTTCTCTAATTAAACCTCTCTCAAGCAATTCTTGCACTTGTCTATTCAACTTAGTCTTTTCATCAAGTGTCAATCTATGTGGTGCTTTATTAGGCAAACTAGCTCTAGGTATCAAATCCATACAGTGACTTATACTTCTCATAGGTGGTAAACCATCAGGTACATTATCAAAAATGATGTCATGAAATTCAGTCAACAAAGGTTTAACCTCAAGTGCATGTTCTAAATCATCTTGTTTCTTAGTTTTCCTTGGAATTAAAGCAAAACAAACATTTTGTTCTTTCATTTCGCTTGCAAAATTTTTACCATCAACCAAGCATACTCTGATTGTAGTAGAGTGACCTTCATCAAACTTCTCTATCAAGGGAAATAATACTTGTTTCTTCCCATCCATCCAAATAGTATATTGATTCAATCTAGCATCATGCAAAGCTTTCCTATCATACTGCCAAGGTCTACCCAAAAGAATATGATAACAATCCATAGGCATAATATCACACAAGACTTCATCATGATAACCTCCAATTTTGAATTTAACAAGGCATTGTTCACTTACAAGTAGTTTATGCTCCTTCTAGATCCAAGCAATATGGTAAGGCTTATGATGTCTCAATCTCTGCAACTGCAATTTGTTAACCAACTCTTCGGATGCCAAATTATCAAAACTTCCATTATCAACGATTACCTTGCAACATTTATTAGTGATCTTACATCTACTTCTGAACAAACTTTTCCTCATAATAGGTTCCCCATCAGCTTCTTCATTCCACAAGATCCTTCTTAGCATCAAGTTCTCACCATGTTCAGGTTCATTAGACAATTCCTCAACTTCTTCGCAAGCCAAATTGTTCCTGCCATTACTTCCAATCTTCTTTCCAGATTTAGTACATTCAAAAGCTCTATGTCCTTCTTCACCACATTTGTAACAAGTACCTTTAAACCAAGATTTATCTTCTCTTTTCCCACTATTTTTATTCCTAGAGTAACCAGTATAGCTACCTCTAGAGTAGTTACCTCTTCTACTAACAAGTTCATCTTTCCATCCTTTATCTTGTACTACATTGTCAGATTTGCTACTTTCTCCATAAGATCTGCCTCTACTTCTCTGAAACCTACCACCTCTTCCTCTCTATCTTTGTTCATGTCTCTTTGTTAATCTCTCTTCTTTCTTCAGAGAAAATTGGTATGCTTCTTCCACACTATCTATTTTAACATAGCTGATCTCATCTTGAATCGATGTCCTCGGTCCATTTAGGTGTCTAGCCACCTTCTCAACTTCATCATCCACATGTCCAGATCTGATATCCAATTTGTAAAATTCCTCAATATATTCTTTCACACTCATGTCCTTTTGTCTTAGATTTTTCATCTTCCTCATCAAACTAACTTGGTAGTCAGCTGGAAGAAACTTCTTCTTCATCTTTCCAAGCATTTTCATCCATGTCTTGATCTTTTCTTTTCCTCTCTTTTATCTCTTAGTTTGCAAATGATCCCACCAAAGAGATGCATGACCTTTCAACTTTGTGACTGTTATCTTAACCTTCTTATTATCAGGAGTACCTTCATACTCAAAGTACTTATCCATCTTAGAGATCCAATCCAAAAGTACATTGGTCTCAAGTCTTCCATCATAGCAAGCAACTTCAACTGCAGGTTTGGAGTTAGCCTTAGACAAAACTCTCAAAAATCTTTCCTCATCCTGTTCAACTTCAGGTTTAGGATTAGGTGCTTCCTCTTCTTCATCACTAACATCTTCAAGATGTGTGCCTCTTCTCTGGGCTGTCTCTACAACTTCAAGCCTAGTTGAAATCTGCCTCAACATATACATGATAGCATTATCATTTCTTCTACCACAAACCATCTTGACAATCAGGTTCCAGCAAGATCATAACCTTCTGCAAGTTATAGGTTAGATCTCAGATCCACCACCCTACAACCAATCCAATAAGGTTCTCTACAATCCTGTACCTATCAATTCATTCAGCCTTTTCTTGAGATATTTCTCTTCTACAATTTTAGATGCTGATTCTTCTAAACTTGAGAAATTTACTTTGAAGCTTGATAGGATGTTGCTAACATCATCAACTAAATGAACACTTATTATTTTCTTATCCTCAAGCAGTAGACTATTCAGTAAGCTAACTGATTCTAAAAATAATGGATTCCTCATTACTTGTTTCTCTTTAGCTTTTTCCATAGCTAATACACTTATTTTTATCAAATCTTCTTCTCCCCATGAGTCTAAACTAGTTGTACATTTGGACAAGTACAAAGGTGGCATGGTTAGATTTGGAGACAACACTCCTAAACCTATCATAGGTAGAGGAGCTATCACCTTGTATAGAAAGAATAATACTGATGGTTTGGTAATTTTGTACATTTAGGGAACTTAAGGGACATCATCGATAGCGTATGGAACTAAGAGTTCTGAGATGTGGGGAGGAAAAATGGGATTATGCCTAGGGTAGACACACCCAACTAGACATGTTCATGCTAATGGTTCAACTCCACAATAAACAAAACTCTTTTTGGGCTAACTTGCAACTTTCCATTGAATGCATTTGACACTTTTTGCATCATCAAAAAAATTGCTTCCCTACAAAAACCACATCGAGTCTTAAAAATATGAGAGCAATTATTGTAGAGATTCCTCATGCAATCCTATAGGATTAGATGAATACATTGTAGATGCCACAGATAATAAGGAACGGTCTATCAAAGTTTGGAAGTTTTGTGCAATTAGGGAACTTAATAGACATCGTTGATTAGGGTATGGAGTTGAGAGTTTTGATGCATGGGTAGGTAAAACAAGACCATGCCTAGGGTAAACCCACCCAACTAGATGCATTTGTGCTGATGGTTTGACCCCATGATAAATAAAACTCCTTTTGGGCTACCTTACAACTTTCCATTGAATGCATTTGATAATTTTGCATCATTATAAAAATTGTTGCCCTACGAAAACCACTTCGAGTCTTCAAAATATGAGAGATATTATTGTAGATAGGCCTAATGTGATCCTATAGGATCAAAAAAATCCACTATAGATGTCACAAATTGTAAGAAATGATCTCTCAAAGTTTGGCAGTTTTGTGCACTTAGGGTACTAAAGGGACATTGCTAGCAGGGTATGGCGTCGAGAGTTCTGGCATGTAGGGAGGCAAAATAGGACCATACATAGGGTAAACCCATCTAACCATACATGTTTGTACTAATTGTTCAACCCCATGATAAAAAAAAACTCTTTTTGGGATACCTTGCAACTTTCCATTGAATGTATTTGACACTTTTTGCGTCATCAAAAAAATGATTTCCCTATAAAAAACTAGTTTGATTCTTCAAAATTTGAGAGGTTATTATAGAGGGGCCTCATGTGATCCTATAGGATCAAATGGATCCACTGCAGATGCTATAGATTGCAAGAAATGGTCCATAAAATCTTGGTAGTTTTGTGCACTTAAGGCACTTAAGGAACACCATCAATAGAGTAATGCACCGAGAGTTCCAACGTGTGGGGAGGAAAAATGGAACCATGTCTAGGGTAAAACCACCCAACCAAATATGTTCACACTGATGGTTCAATCCCATGATGAACAAAACTCTTCCAAAGGCAACGTTTTGAAATATTGAGACTCTCTCAATATTTCATAATTATGAAAGGTTGTGACTCTCTAGAAAGGTTCTAATAATGAAAGGTTGTGACTCTATAGAAAGGTTCTAATAATGAAAGGTTGTGACTCTAACATCATGAAGATATAAATAGGAGGAAAAGTCATTTTTTGAACTACCAAATAATGGGTCCCATTATGTTAACTATGTATGTTACATATGTTAACTACCAAATGTATTATAGATCATTCATCGTTTGTTAATTTTATTTGATTTTAACATATAGTGATATATGTTTATCATTGAAAATTGGAAAAACATCAAATATTATGGAGACACATTGAACAAATATTGAAGCTAATATTTTCCAAACACATCAAAAATTATTGAAGCATAGTAATAATGACTCTCACATTAGAAAATCCACATAATGATTCCATAAACATGATTAATACATTTAGTGCACATAAGGAATAAATTATATCAAAACTCATATTCTATGTATGAAATTGTTTAATAAGTATGTATGTCCATATACAAATATCGCATAAATGCCAGTCAGAACAAAGTTTTACAAAATGTGGCATATGCAATCTCAAAATGTGTACAAAATATAAATCTAACAACTGAATGTGTCTATGACATCCTAGGGTACTAATGGATCATCAAAATGGAACCTCTTCGAGGAACTCTTCAATTCTAAAAGATCCTTCACAAAATAAAATTCAAACCACAATTGATATTATTTAAATTATAAATTAAACTATAATTGAAATTTAAAATTGGATTCTTATATGTACCTCTAGTCTATGTCTCCTAACACGGTCAGGAGTCTTAGAATATGTCTTTGGTAGTTGAAGGATGTCGTCGAGACTGGGAATGCCAACCTATATATGTTCACAAGCATAATTTAATGAATTATCCTATAAATTTGTCATTGATAGGAAGATAAATTTACTAAGCTCTTGAATAAAAATAAAAATGTAGGTTTGTGTAGGTGTGTCTTCTTTGGGCAGTGTTGGTGCATTCAACAAGGATGTAAATCCCTATTTTTGTACCTCCCTCACACTCGATGTTACCTACTAGAATAAAATAATATCAAAATATTAGTTAATATAAATTTAAAATAATACCAATCTAAATGAAAATCAAGTATAGAGTTCAAAAAAGTCAACAACTAACTACACAAATACATACCATGATGCTATCAAGGCCAAATGAAATGGTCGAGAGGTTGGGCTCTTCAACTTGTGTCATGCCCTCCTTGAACTGTTAGAATCTGAGAAAATAGATTTAAACTAGAATTAAAATGAAAGAGTTACATCAAACAAATGGAAATAAAATGGACAGAATAACAATACTAGATAAACTTGATGTGAATGCTTAGAGGAATAATAGCATCAAGAGAAATCTCCAATATGCAATATGCAATATCCTAGTATTTCCAATATGCAAAATACAAGGAAGGTAACATGTATATATAGGAAAGAGATGATAGGAAGCATAGAAAAGGTTGTGATGAGTGTCTCAATCTAGTGGAAGTAGACTCGTAATAGAACTCAACAATATCCTCTAGAAGAGTTAGAATCCAAATTGGACTCAACCATATCATAGAAGGAGTTAGAGTCCACATTGGACTCAACCATATCATAGGAGGAGTTATAATCCAAGTGGGACTCAATAATATACACCTAAAAAATATCCTCCTAATAAATAAGTTCACCTAAGTAAACTTAAGTGAAGAGTAAAATGGAAAAAGGCCATTTACTCCAACACAGACATCAAGCTTTGTTAGATAGACATGCAAATAAACATTAGTACTCTCCAATGATAAGTACATGCATAATCATTCTCAAACTCTAAATTACCTTTCCCTTCTCAATGTGCACCATTGCACCCCCTGACAATTGATGACATCTCCAAGAGTAAAATAAGATGAAAATGTTAATTAGTATATGATTTTTAATTCTCATAATTTAAATGACAAACATGTATACTAATAGAAAAAGTAAACAATTGAGTGCGAAAATATATACCATAGATCTCTCAAGGACAAATGAAATGGTTGAGAGTGTGGCATCCTGCACCTCTCTCATCTCCTCCTCTGTCATCAACTAAACATAAATAGATCAAGTATAAAAACAAAATTGTACAATTATAATAAGTTATCTAATATAAATATTCATTTAAAATTAAATCTTGCACTATGACATTAAACATTAAGTCTTCCAGTAACATGAGGAATGAATGATGGTTTTTCCTCCTCCTCTCTCCTATGTGAGGACTCTCCATGGTACACTCCAGTCCCTATCGTCAAATTTGGTGCACCACTCATATCACCAACCTCATACTTTTTTGTGTACATAGGGTCCTCAACAAGGTCAAGTAGTTCAAGTACGGGGCACACACATATGTGTACCTAAGAAGGATACATCAATAGCACTGGGAGGTTGTGCAAGTGATGCTATGTGCGTAGCAAAATGGGTGCTCAAAGTGTGAATGGCCCTAATGGTCTTTGAGGTAGCCTATGAAATAACATTTGGATGCTTCATTAGAGGAGGGGGAACATATGGGTGTTGGATATTTTAGAGATATATTACATATATGTGCTGACATTGATGTCAACATATTTTCTTATTTTGAATAGTGTTCATGTTTTGTTCATTAAAGTGTTTGAATCAATTTGGCTATTGTATCGAGTATCAGATGTTGCACAGTTGTAGACATATTTTGGGATGTTTGTACTTGATATTGTTCAAGTGTCAGAGGTTTACATTATTTTTTGAGTGAATTTCAAGTGATCCATTAGAGGATTATTTTCTAGTTGTTCAAGAAGTGATAGTGTTGCATTTGTTGGATCGGTATGGATCAGTTATGCAATATTTTTGGTTGCTAACCTAGAGGTGAGTTTAGGACATGGATGTGTGCCCTCATCTTTAATTGTTCATGATTTGGATTCTGGAAAGCTATTATTCCTGGGTGATAGAGGTTGTTGTTTGGTGTTCCTGAAGAGCAGTGCAGAGATAGTTATGAATTATGAGGAATAGATGTTTATGTTATTGATGTGGTATTTCATGTTGCTTGCTGATATTTCTAGATGTGTCATATTCATGTTGTTGGATTGCATTGGGTTATGTGATTGAATTCAGGTGATTTTCCAATGGTGTATTGATATTTTCAGTGTTCTTGGCTGACTTGGTGAGATAGTGTGTTGCAAATATTTGTGGTGAGATTTATGGATTGTAGTGTGTTTGTGGATGGAGATTTGAGTACTAACTATGTCTTTGCTGACATGTCTTGGATCACATTGTTGTTTGCATTGTAATTGATTAAATATTTGTATCCTTGAGGGAAATTTGGGGCCCATTGCTAATGATTAGAAATGGAAGCAAAGTAATGTGAATTCTAAAATTTTGAAGGGAAGATTTGAAGTACGACATCGTCCACCAAAGAATGTAGGAAGGAAGTGTGATTCTTGATCTCTGAAGGATGGAACCTATGGAAAACTAGTCGATGAGTTGATAGTCCAAGGGTGAATAAAAGGGTGACAAGTGTCACACATTCTGAAGCAAGGTGGTGGGTCCAGAATAACACATGGCATCATCTCATAAACTTGTGATCCTGACTGACATAGAAAGAGAATAACCACGGGATCACAAGATGATGCCACATGGCCAACTAATGTGTGATGATGTGGTAATATGCAGAGGTGGAGTGGACATGGTTTCTAGGTGGTGCACAGGTGGGCTAGTGAACCAATTAGAAGCTACTACATGGAAGTTAAGGTGTGGTTGACTAGGTGAAGTTTAACCATAAAATTTGAAATTGAAGGCTGAATTAATTTATTGAGTAAAACAACATTTTGAACAACTTAGAGGCTAAGTAACATAAAGCATTGTTTTGTTCGAAGGTACTAAAGCGATCAAGAATGGAAACATAGTAGTGCGATTCCCAAACTCCAAAGAGTGGAACATGTGGATAGGCAGTATATCAAGTAGAGAGTCATGCCCATGACTTCATCAGTATAGCTTTGCGTTGTAGGATAACAAAACCAATGTCATACCGACAACCGATGGGTGAAGCAATATAACCTATATCAATGATTATAAATACATAGCTCTATCAAGATAGTAAATGGGCCCTACTTGGAGATTATTAATTCCATAATTTTTTTTGTATTACTCAGTTTTTTTCCTTTCACAAACTATTGCAACTAATTGTGAAGAGATGTGTCCCTTCATTCATACGGAACCTCCTACTATATAGAGGAGATTAATTTATAATAAAGCAATAAGATCATAATACTTATTTTATAGAGCTACATTTCTGTAAGTTATTTTTTAAAATATTGAAGAATTTTTATTATTAATATATACCAACAAGTTCTTTCAACTTGAAGTTGTGGATCTAATTGTTTTGGATTAATTAATCCTTTGTGAATTTACTTCCAAAAAGTGAAGATGCTCTCAATCTTTATGTGTGGAGACTATTTATATTATTCTGCAAATTTGATCATTAGACTTAATAAGCATTATTATCTCTATCTTATTGGTCTCATTAAGTTTGGGTTAAATTCAATAAGACTAATTGTGGAATGATAAAGTAATTAAAAGCATCAAAAGGAAGCGATTGATAGGAACATTTCCTGTCTCACATAATTTGTATGTAGGATTAAGAAGAGACAGTATCTATAGCCCAATTAAAGAAGGCACTGGTTTGTCATCTTTTAAAAGTCATTGTTTGAAGGATTACAAGCAAAAAGTAGGAATAATTTTCATTTTACATAAATCAATTCATAAAATCATTCAAAATAATTTTAATACAATGATCAAAACATAAGTTTAGTTATTTATAAATTGTAGAATATACAATTTGGTCTCCCTCAAGACCTTATTGCCATCTTGAGGGATCATCCAGAAAACTCAAAATAGAGCTATAGATCTTCTATAAAAATCCTTAAGCCCAGAGTTTAGGTTAAGGAATAGGTACACCCGCCTAGGTCTTGTAGAGCCTAAAGTGCAGGGGAAGAGGATCATAATTGATCATTCCTGTCTGTTGGCCAAGTTAGGTTGAAAGTCCAAGCATTGAGTTAGGAAAGCTCATAGGATTTCTAATCTATTGATTCGGGAACTGTATCGTCAAAAAATGGAAGCACTTCCATTTAGGACTGGTTTAGCCCTCTGAGTAGGTAGTTTGGGGTCATGTTAGACGCTTCCATGGGATCTATGGCTTGGATCATGGTTTTCTCCCTATTCTGCCCTTTTTTCCACCTCTTTCCAGCTTATTTATGGCATCCTAACCTGAAACCTTGAGATTCTTGACCTTCTAAGTCAAGGTTGACCTTCTAGGTCAAGGTCGGCCTTGACCTTGACCTAGGTCAGAGTTAACCTTGACCCTGACCCTAGGTCTAGATTTCAAAATCCAAAAGTTTTTGGATGTCAGGTTTCAGAAAGTTTTATTTCTCACTTTCTAGTCGGCCGTTTCAAATTTCGGAATGGTAAACTCTTAAATTATATTTAATCTAGGTCCGTTTCTAGGGGTTAAGGTTTAAAAGCGGATTTATATCTCCTATGTTGGCCTCTCTAGAATTTTGTGCCCTAAACTAGTATAAAAGGAAGCCTTCCTCTCTCATTTCAATCCATCATTTCTTAATATCTCTCAAGTGCAATCAAGTATCCATCAATTCATCAATCAAGTGTTCAAGCAAGCATTCTCAATCAAGGAGGCATTCAAGCCATCATCTACATTCAAGCATCCAAGTTCTCTATTGAAGATCAAGGATTCAGGCATTCAATCCTTTAGAGGGATTTGGTTCAAGCATTCAAGATTCATCATTCAACCCTAGATCTATCCATCATGGTGGTGTGATATTCCTTCAAGATCCTTTGTTCATCTTCAAGATCTATTCATTCTCCCTTCAAGGTGGATTTCAAACATACAATCATGGAGGTTTTGATTTACATTTGTTAAAGTTGAGTCCAAGATTTCATATTAACATACTTGTTTACATTCCAAATACAATTGCATATCTATTGAATATCATAGCTTCGTTGTTAGATCTACTTCTACTACTTGCTAGCATTCCCTATTTCAATTCCATTTTAAAGGTTGATTCTAAATCGGGGTTTGACCAAGGCAAACCCCTCATCCAAACAATAAAACCCTTTTTCTTGCAGGTACAGGTGTGGGACAATGAATTACAGTTCATATTTGAGTACCCTTTTCGGCGAACTTCTAGGATTCGAACAAAATTTCCATCGGAATAGTGCAAGTCAAGGTCAACTTTTTGGGGTAAGATTGTGCCTCAGGGTAAGATCTTACCCCTATTTTGGGTCAAGTTCGACCTCTCTCAGAAAGACATAAGGTTTATGGGTTTTCTCTATTTCTGTGTTTCCAGGCCAAATTCAGTTGTAGAATTTCCCGAAACTGAGTATAGACACCAGAAAATAGTGATTTCCAAATCTGCTCCTTTTCAAGATAAGTATTTATGTTTTATTAAGATTTGTATGTCCACAACATTTTCCACACCTCAACACACACTTCTTAAACAAAAATAAATACATATAAAAATATATCCCAAAAAGATATATTTTTATATCCTACATTTTGGTGAACCCGTGAAAGACAACTCTTTCTTTTTTTGGTGTTAGATGCTTTGCTTTCTTTCCTGAAAATTAGATTGCTTTTATGCTCTTGCATTTTAAAATTCAAAAAACAAAAAAAATCTATATATTCTACAAAATACAAAAATATTTCTTGCATTTCATTTGTTATGAAGATCTTTAAGATGCTTTGGTGTATGGTTATTTATTTATTATCCTCCTCTTAGCATCTCTTTATCATACTTATTATGTTTATGAGAGTATCATCCATTTTGTTATGTTTGTCACCCTTCATCGTTCACTTGCCTATGCTTTTGTGAGATTGACAAATACTAGTCTTCCTACTTTCAAAACTTTCATTAAAGATTTATGTGGTGGACTTGTTACTCTTTTGGATTATGTGAAGAATTTGGTAGATGATACACCATCTCCTAATATTCCTAATCCTAATCCTATCATCCCTAATCTAGTTCCTAATCTTCCTAATCCTAATCTGATTCCTAATATTTCTAATTCTCCATCTGCTATTCCTAGTTCTTCTCATACTTATGATCAAGTTCAAACTATGGTTCATGATGCAGATGTGCAAGAATTCTTGGATTTACCTTCCCCTTCTTATCTAATCCAAGATGCTATTAAAGGGAAGAGAAAAGCAACCTCTTCTAAACCTATTATTCCACCTTATACAACCTTTACTCATGAACATGATAAACAATCACCTCCTGTAGAATCTTTACATGATATGTACACTACAATATATAATATGATGACTAAACAAGGTTATAAAGGTTTAGGGCTTGGTGTTAATGAGCATGGTATTACATATCTAGTTCATATATCCCCTAAGAAAGATATGTGTGGTGTTCGTTGTTTGCAATCTCAAATTAAGGTGGTTGATTTTGATCATCGTCCTCCTCTTCATGTTCTTCTCCCTACACCTACCTTAGATTACCCTGACACTCCTCAAGATGTAGCTAAGAAGGTGTATGTTTAGTTAATGAATTCCAAGAAAGAAATCTTTAGACCTATGCTGAAAGATGCTCTATCCAAGTACAAATGTCCTTTTCATTATAGTAATACACATTTACTTGTTGATTGTGTGCATTTCAAGTTATATGTTAGAGAAAGAGCTTCTTTAGGAATTATGTCTCACTCTTGTGCATTTTTACAATTCCTTCATAACTTTGATAGGGAGCATCCCTTTGATTTTTCCATAATATAGATCTTATATCCTCTTGTCTCATGACTGGGGGGAAAGAGGCATTTAATCCTATCTTCTAGGATCCATTAGGCTCTTAGCATCTATTTTATTCTGAGCTTAATTGGTATTCTTTCTTTCTTTCCTCCCTATGTTTTGTGTTATCTTATAATCATCCATAGATTCTATTTTATATTCAAGATATCTTTCCTAAAGACATTTATCTTGCAAAGGTATCCCTTGCTTTCATCCCTCGGGGGCAAGGTTCTTCCTTCTTTCTCTTTGTCTAGGGATCTGCTTTCCTTAGCTTAGTGGCACTTGTTTATTCTATAACATTAATTCATTATATTGGCTGAGGTTTTGGATATGGATATCCTTTTATGTGAGAGGTTGTTGTCCTATGTCATCACCTCTTCTTTATTTTGTAAATTACATTCTTTATAAATTCTTTCCCTTGTTGTAGGGTTAGAGTTTGATTCCTTTGTTCAAAGATTCCTCTTCCTCTTCATTACAGGGGCTGGATGATTGAATCTTTGTTTCTCTTGAAAAGATGATATTTTATCTAAAGCACTCCTCTACGGTGGGGGTCTTGTTGATAAGATCTCTTTCTTTGAGGATCCTTTTTCCATAAGTGACATATCCTTTTCACGATTATTTATGCTCTTGGATGTAAAGGTCAATACCTTTCACTAAGAATATAGTGTACATCGTTGTAAACAAGATATATCCTTACTTTTTGAAGTAGGTATCCTCCTTCTCTTCCTTGTCATGTCTAGTAGATAGCCACGATACAGAGGGGGACATATATAGGGTCCCCTCTATGCCACATTTTTCAATTTTTCAATATGCTAAATCCTTTGAAGGTAACACACATAAGTTGTTATATCCTGAAGAGACACGAATTTTTCAATTTTCAATATGCTAAATCCTCTGAAGGTAACGCACATAAGTTGCTAAATCCTGAAGAGACACACATTTTTCAATATGCTAAATCCTCGGAAGGTAACACACATAAGTTGCTAAATCTTGAAGAGACACGCATTTTATATTCATAGTGATGCAAGAATGTGGATCTATGGGTATTCCAAAAGCCGTCATAAGACACATTATGGTTTCAAGGCACAATTTTTGGGGTGAACTATCAGGTTTTGCTACCTTTTGGGCTCTCCCTCCTTGGTGATTCATGGTTAGGTGGGCATCTTACTGGGCGAGGTAATCAATTTCTCTTTTCTCCCTTTTCGCATTCATGCTAGTAGGATTAGATCATGAAGCTATGCTATTTATAGTGTTTCTCTTGTCTTTCTTATGTAATCATTTATGTTTTTATGACAACTTTCCAAATATGATATTAGTATAGGAAACATTTCTTAACAAGGTTTCCTTTACTAGTTGATTTGGGTTCATTTTTGTACTAACCCCCTCTTTTTGTTTTCTCTTTGTTTTCACACCCTCGTGCATGTATGTTGAGTTAGAATCCTTAGCTTAGGGGCTCGTGTCCTTAACTAAGTGATATTCTATCTTGTTGTGAATCCACTTGGATCTTTCTTCTCCTTTACCAAGAGTTTGTATTGAATCCATACTCTTGCTAAAGTGGGGGCTAAATGTATTGTCGAAAAATAGAAGCACTTCCATTTAGGAATGGTTTATCCCTCTGAGTAGGTGGCTTGGGGTCATGTCAGATGCTTTCATGGAATCTCTGGCTTGGATCATGGTTTTCTCCCTATTCTACCCTTTTCTCCACCTCTTTCCAGCCTATTTCTGGCATCCTTACCTGAAACCCTAAGATTCTTGACCTTAGGGTCAAGGTCGACCTTCTAGGTCTAGGTCAACCTCGACCTCAACCTTGACCTAGGTCAGGGTTGACCTCAACCTTGACCCTGGGTCCAGATTTAAAAATCTAGAAGTTTCTGGATGTCAGGTTTCATAAAGTTTTATTTCCCACTTTCGGGTCGGCTATTTCAGATTTTAGAATGGTAAACTCTTAAATTATATTTAATCTAGGTCCATTTCTAGGGGTTAAGGTTTAAATGGGGATTTAATTCTCCTATGTTGGCCTCTCTAGAAGTTTGTGCCATAGACTAGTATAAAAGGAAGCCTTCCTCTCTCATTTCAATCCATCCTTTGTTAATATCTCTCAAGTGTAATAAAGTATCCATAAATTCATTAATCAAGCATTCAATCCATCATCTACATTCAAGAATCCAAGTTCTCCATTGAAGATAAAGGATTCAAGCATTCAAGCCTTTGGATAGATTCGGTTCAAGTATTCAAGATTCATCATTAAACCCTAGATCTATCCATCATGGTGGTGTGATCTTCCTTCAAGATCCTTTGTTCATCTTCAAGATCTATTCATTCTCCCTTCAAGGTGGATTTCAAGCATAAAATCATGGAGGTTTTGATTTATATTTGTTAATGTTGAGTACAAGCTTTCATATTAACATACTTGTTTACATTCCAAATACAATTGCATATCTATTGAATATCGACATAGCTTCGTTGTTAGATCTACTTCTACTATTTGCTAGCATTCTCTATTTCAATTCTATTTTAAAGGTTGATTCCAAACCGGGGTTTGACCAAGGAAAACCCCTTATACAAACAAAAAAACCCTTTTTCTTGCAGGTACAGGTGTGGGACAATAAATTTTAGTTTAGATCTGAGTACCCTTTTCGGTGAACTTCTGAGATCCGCGAATAGAGTTTTCGTCGGAATAGTGCAGGTCAAGGTTGACTTTTTGGGGTAAGATCTTACCCCTATTTTGGGTCAAGGTTGACCTCTCTCAGAAAGACAAAAGGTTTTTGAGTTTTCTCTGTTTGTATGTTTCCAAGCCAGATCCGGTTGCAAAATTTCTCGAAACTGAGTACCACCATAAAACAGTGATTTCTGAATCTCCTCCTTTTCAAGATAAGTATTTATGTTTTATTAAGTTTTGTATGTCCACAACATTTTCCACACCTCAACACACACTTCTTGAACAAAAATAAATACATATAAAAATATATCCCAAAAGATATATTTTTATATCCTATAGGAACCAACACAACCTTGGAGGAAACTTTGTGGTTAAGCGTGTTAGAGCTAGAGTACTAGTAGGATTCGTGACCTCCCGATAAGTCCAGATACTTCACCTTTATGAGCATAACCTAGATTCAATGAGTGCTAAGTGTTCTATTCATTCTAATGAGAGATGGGTTCTTGTAAATCGCTACTAATGAAATATGGGTAATGATTTTGACTAAAAAAGCTACATAGTTGAATCCTAATAGCTATATCACAAATTGACCTATTGTGGAAAATATCTCATACTTATCAATTGATTAGCTTAAGGGGATTTATAATGAATGCTTAATAAGGCCCAACACTTACTGAAGGTTTTGCAAATGGGGTTGCAAGAAAAGTGGGTTCAACCTTGGAGGAAACTTTGTGGTTAATTGCACTTGAGCTGGAGTAGTACTGGGATTGGTGACCTCCCGAGAGGTCTCGATACTTCACCTTTATGAGCATCACCTAGATGCAATGAGTTAAAATTGTTCCATTCATTATCATGATAGATGGGTTCTTATGAACCATTACTCATGAAACATGGGTCAATGAGTTTGACTAAAAAAACTACACAATTGAATCCTGATAGCAATATCACAATTTGACTTGTAGAAAATATCTTCTACTTATCAATCGATGAGCTTAAGGGGATTTATAATGAATGGTTCATATGGAACAACACTTGCTGAAGGTTTTTCAAATGGCGTTGAAAGCACGGTGGGTTCAACCTTGGAAGAAACTTTGTGGTTAAGCATTCTTGAGCTAGAGTAGTACTAGGATGGGTGACCTCGTGGGAAGTCCTGGTGCTTCACCTTTGTGAGAATCACCTAGATGCAATGAGTGTTAAGTGTTCCATTCATTCTCATGAGAGATGTATTCTTGTGAACCACTACTAATGAAACATGGGTAAATGAGTTTGACTAAAAAAGCTACATATTTGAATCCTAATAGAAATATCATAATCATATCTATTTGTTAGATTCTTGTGAACCACTACTCATGAAACATGGGTAAATGAGTTTGACTAAAAAAGCTACATATTTGAATCCTAATAGAAATATCATAATCATATCTATTTGTTAGATTCTGGCGGTATGGTCAATTTTGATACTTGCCTTTGTTTTGTACAATAAGAATAGACATAGATAACATTTGTCAGCTAATAAACACAATGGAATACAAAAAGAATATAGTAAATATTTGTAGCTATAATATGGTAATAAATGGATATACTATATTGATATCTATATATGAAGAGATATTACATAGATTATAACAAAATAAGGGCTTCTCTGATATCATGGGGTTTGTGGAATTTGGTTATTAACTAGTGATATTTGATTTATTGGCTAGGGAAGAATTTTTTGCATTTAGAAGAAGGATCGATTGAAATTAGCTAATGATGAATATGAGTTAAAACAGAGATTGGTAAAGAACATTTTTAATAATAGTAAAATTATAAGGGTTTTTGATAATAATAACAGCATGAACAAGGGTGTTTTCCCATTACACAACTTCCCATAGGGATTGTCAGTATATCATCATTTACAACACATTAACAAAAAGACAAAAAAATTATCAATCATGCTTACCCCTATCAAAAACAAACCGAGACCTATCAGTACTAAAGAATATAGAAGTCCAAAAAGGTAAACAACACATACCAACAAAAGTATGAAGAGTAATAATAGTTTTAGTGCTAAGTCACATAGAGATAATTTTAAAAAGAGTCTCTAAAGAGTCTATAACTACTAGTAGGAAAAACTAAACCAAGGCCACAAAGGCTGACTAAGATAAAAAAAAAGAAGAAGTAGAAGTGAGCATCAATTCTTTTTCCTAGTAGTGGTCTTGGACAGTATCATGTGTGCCTAGTATTTGGTTAGGAACTTAAAGAGTTCCTTATAGTCATCCTCCCCCATGACCTTTTCATCTTTCACTTTTTCCTGCAATAGACAAAGAGTGGTCATTGAGTTGTGCATTATCTTGAGCACAAACTGATCAACCTAATGTAATCTATTCTCAATACTTACAATCTTAGAGCTCGTGTTCTGCATACCTTCATCGATACTAGTAATATCAACTTTCATTTTACCAATAACACCCCCAACATCCTTCTGCATAGTAGGGACCTCCACCACAACAACATTCTTCTCCTTACAGGGAGGGGAAGGGGGAGTGACTTTGATTTTAGTAGAAGGGTCCATATCATTATTATCATTTTAAAGACTCTCTGAGACATTCGGCGAAGAGCCCTCACTGTCTATCTCCTCCTCCTCCTTACTCTCAATATCCTCCAAGTCCTTAGAGGAAGAAACCACAATATGTGTTTTCCCTTTTCCCTTAGGTTTTGTAGCCAACCTAGTCAAATGATGAGGGGTGATCATTTCCTTAGTAATTTTCACCTCCGAATCAATCTTCTTAATGTTAAATTTTGCCTTATTGAGAGGTTTGATATCCTATCTAGGATTATATGACTTGTTACCCTTAGGATTTTTAATAGACTCCATGGGGGAGGTCTCCGCAAGTCCCTAAAGGGATTTAATACTAGGATTTTTGAGACAAAATTTTCTACTAGGACTAGTAGCAGGTAAAATACTCGCAGAGGGAGGAGTGGGAGAGGGAGAGACATGTTAGACCAAGATAGTGCAGGGAGGAGAGAGGGAAAGATGAAATTTATATGAAAGGTAAATGAGTCCTTGGTGTAAAATCATGTAATTCTTCCCCATCTTTTTAGCATCTTGAATTTCCCTCATTACTACCCATGGAGTGGAGCATGAAGAATGAGATAGAAATAAGGTCATGATATATCAAGTGGTTCAAGAAGGGGAGATTATAATAGTAATAAACCCCAAAATGACCTAACATAAAATATTTCATGACCACAACACACACCTGAGCCCAGGATCAGAAAGCTTTTCACGGTTGAACCCACCATGACATTTAACAGGATGCTCCTTACCTGAGAAAAAATGGTTCAAGCTGGAAACATTAGGGGTCCTACTAGTTTTTCTTCCACTTTCTACCTTCTATGGAGAGACTCATAGCTTGAGTGATAACCTCCTCATTAAATTCAAAGCTAATACCACCAACATTGACTCTCCTTTTTTGTCATGAAGAAACAAATTGACTACACAAGCTCTCATCAAAACCAATCATGTTCTCCATGAAGTGATCAATGCCTCTCTCTTTCCACATTGTAGGATCATTTCTATAATCATCCACCCTGTCAAGATCAACACAAAGCATGTCACCACCCATAGTAATCGAATTCAAAGAAGAAGTAATAACAAAGTTAGGTTGAGAATTATCCAAGATAAAAATATAGAGTAGAACAAGTCTCAAAAGGGAGACATTTATATGAACAAGATTAACTTCCTGTAATAAAAGATAGCAATAAATGGCATTATTATTACAATTAAATCCACCACATATTTAATCTTTCAGAGAGGCCCCCATCACATGTGAAAAGTCCATCACCCACAGGACAAGATTGCTGAAAATGTCTTCCAACTTGTTACCAAATCCAAGGAATTGTGATGGAAAAATAGGGTCATTATAATCCCAAATTCTAACTAGTGTACTTTGACACCAATTTGAATTATGAATCAACCATCTTGTAACACTAAGGATACAAAGGTAGTGACATGTTGAAAGGTACTGGTCATGTGATTGGTTACCATCCACCTATATTTTATCCATGAGTACTAAATTCAAATTCAAACAAGGGGTAATGTTCTAATTACACCCTATGACTTTGAGAGTGCCAACCCACAGAAAAAAGAAAGAAAATTAAAAAATCATTGTTGATAGTGGCATTGTATTCTTCCCACCTTAAAAGTCACTTAGTAGTCTCTAGCAAAAGAATCTCATCTCTCTAGCATCGCAAGTCATTTTGTAGCAATCCCAAAGCAACCAAGGAGTCAACCACAACATTTCCCTCTTTGTAGGTATGTTTCAGGGTGAAGCCATCCAAGCTTGACAAAAACATTCTAATGTCCTTAATAATGCCCTCAACCCTCTAGCCAGTAGTAGTAGAACCATGGGTAGCTTTGATGATAAGTTTGGAGTCCCCTTCAATCTCAAGGTAATTAATACCAATTTAAATAGTAATTTTGAGACCCCATAGGAGAGCCACTCCCCTCACCTGGTCCAAAATTTGATCCTTTAAACAACTAGAGAAAGCAGTAATCAATTTACATCTATGGTCCCTTATAAGCCCACTACCAACTTCCACACCAAGATTGACAACACCATCAAAATTTAATTTTTGCCAGCGCAGACACAGGGCCTTACAAACAATATTTTTCCTGGAAATGTTTTGGAATTATCATATCTATCAAAATTCTGAGAGAGACTTCAACATTGTGCAATTGATTTGTCCATAGAAAAAGGAGGGGAACTAGGGATTTTCCAATCAGTTACCGAGATGTTCTCAAGTAATAGCTTGTTGCAAGAGAGGAAAGCATTGTCTGAAGAAATATCAGTATCCTTGAAACTCCTATAGTTTCTCTCTTTATAAATGCTCCAATAGACATGAGGAGGGATTTTCCTCCACAATTGTGTGATGAGGGAGTGATTCGGGGGGGGGGGACCAATTAGTAATGAACTATTGAATGTTCCACATGAAGACCCACTAAAGACTGAACTTGTGAAGAATCTTTTGCCAAATGTGATAAACAAACTAATACTGAATGAGCAAGTGGTGAATGGTTTCCTCGACCCTTTTGCACATAACACATATATTGATGAGGTAGAAACCCCTCTTCATAAGATAGTCCCATGTCAGGATTTTTCTATGCATTACAACTCACTAGAAAAAAATGATTTTATAATTAGTTGTGAATTCTAGACTTTTTTCCAAGAGTTTGGATCACCTTGGTTCTTTAATAGCAGGTTGTAAGTCGATTTGACAGTGAAATCACCCAACTGAGTCTTAGTCCAGACAATAATATCAACTTTAGAAAATACAGGGATCCCCAGACTATTTAATACAAATTGTAAATTCTCAAATCTAGGAGGCAAATCAGGTCTATTCCTAAAATAATGAGTCAGATTCTTCCATTTTCCTCTAGGGTCCACATGGTTCACAATGTACAAAGCAAGACAATTCGTTAGCCTACCATTTAGAAGGAAAAACCACCCATCCCTAAGAGGATTTTCATAAATCAAATTTTCCTCCCAAAATCTAATGCTTCTTCAATTCCCCAGTTACCATTTCAATCCAACTCTTAGGAGGGTCCTACATTTGAGAATGTTGTTCTAGATTTTTGAGCTAGAGGGTAGATATTGGCCATCAAGGGCTCTATTAAAGTGGTCTCTATTGAGGTATTTTTCTTCCATAATTTTGCACCAATTCACAATACCAACCACAAGGTCCCATCCAATCTTAGTAATCAGAGCTTTATTCAAGTTGATAATCTTGCGGATTTAAATCCCCCTAATCTTTGGGAAGACAAGCCGTATCCCAATTTCACTAGAGCAATTCTTTTTTTCTTCTCAACACCCATCCAAAGAAAATTTCTTTAGATTCTTTCCAATTTTGAGCCATAGACCCAGAGATCATGGAAAGAGAGAGGAAGTACACAATAATGCCTTGAAGGGAGGCAAAGAGAAGTTGAAGTTCTCCAGCACTGCTCAAAAGTTTTCCTTTCTAACCAACCATTTTTCTCTGAATTCTTTCCATGGTGGTATTCCAAAATTTTAGGCTAACTTCCTTGACTGTGAGGGGAAGACCTAGGAAAGTGCTTGGTAGGTTGACAAATTAACAACCCATGATGTTAAGAATCTTAGATTGAAGATCAACTTTAGTGTTGAAAAAATATATATTGATTTTATTATAATTGATACATTGGCCCAAGGCTCTAGCATAATCTCCAAGAAAAATTTTCCATTCCCTTGCCTCCACAACCGAGGATTTACCAAAGAGAAAAGTATCATCTACAAACTGTTGTAACACAGGGGGGGAAGGAGAGTGGAAGAAGGCTTAACTCCTTGGATTCTACCCATAAAGGCCAGGTTTATGACATTGCAACCAAGGACTTACTCAACCATAATGAATAGGTAGGGGGACAAGGGATCACCTTTCTTGGTGCCTTTACCTAGCTTGAATAGCCCCCAAGGAACCCCATTAATAATAATAGAAAATTTGATAGTTTCCACACATTCCCTAATTATATCAACAAACCTATGATTGAACCTAAGCTTTAAGAGAACTTTATAGAGAATACACCAGTTCACTTTATCATATGCTTTAGAGATGTCTAACTTAAAATCCATACCTGGGTCTTTACATCTATCAATGGAGTGAATTATCTCATGTGTTATAATAGCAACATCTAGGATTTGTTTCCCTAAGAAAAATCCCTTTTGATTGGGGCTGATAAACTTATCCAACAGAGGTTTTAGTCTATTCAACAACATCTTAGTGAAAATCTTGTATATGGTATTGCATAATTTGATTGGCCTGAAACTAGTCATACTTTTAGGGTCTTGAGATTTAAGGATAAGAACAATATAAGTGTCATTCAACTTCTTCAACAAATTCCCATTCTGAGGAAGTCTCTTGTAGCCCTAGTGACATCAAAGTTGATGATGTCCCAAAAGTCTTGGAAGAAGGCAAGGGGGAACCCATACAACCCCAGAGATTTGTAGGCACCCATGAAAAAAACAATTATCTTGACCTCTTCTTCAGAGATCAAAGAAAGGAGAAGAGCATTATCTTCAACACTAATGGCCACCGTGAGATGGCTCAGAAGATGATCTTGTAGCTCAATACAATTTTTGTCACTACTATCTGAGTACATCCACATGAAATAAGAGGAAGCAACCTAACCAAGTTGGGCATAATCAGTGACCTCCTACCCATGCTCATCCAGTAAACATTTGATGGTATTTATTTTTTAATGCTTGCTAGCAGTTCTGTGGAAGAAGGAAGAATTTTGGTCTCCCTCGTTTAGCCATTAGACTCTCGATCTTTGTTTCCAATAGATTTTCCCTTTAGCATGGTTCTCCTTCCAATTAGCTCTACATTCATCCTCCTCCATATGTAAGGATTGAGAGAGATTCCCAGCTACCATTTAATTTTATATGTTATCTAGTTGAGAGCAGATCTCTTTCTTCTTTTTTAAGATATCTCTAAATGTGGATTTATTCCATCCTTTCACTTCCCTCTCAATAAGCTCCAACTTTTTTGAAACTTTATACATAGCTGAACCATGGATAGGGGTTGACCACCATCTTAAAATATGGTCTTTGAATTTTCAATGGATAGTCCACATAATCTCATACCTGAAGGGAAGTGGACTAGAGTTAGGCTTATCAACCCAGTGAAGGAGCAGAGGCTTGTGGTTAGAAGTAGTCCTAGGGAGAGCTCTTAGAGTAGTATTGATTCCCATATCCCACATGGAGGAGATAAAAAATATATCCATTCTAACTTGGATGAGGTGAGAACCTTTCCTATTTTTGGACTAGGTGAAGGAGTTACCTTGAAGCTCCAAGTCAAAAAGGCCTATTTTGCTAATGAAGTAGGATAGATCACTGATACTATCAGTGTAATCCATAAGGCCTCCCAGCTTCTCAGAGGGGAATAAAGGGGAGTTGAAATCCCTTGCTAATATATATCTAGCCTTTTGATATTCAAGAATGTAATAAAAAATCTCATCCCAGATAAACTTCCTACCCATACAGTTATTGGGGACATAGATATTGAAGAGGTGCCCATAATAGCTATCCATCCTAAAAGTAACAACAAGATAATTTTTAGAGAAAACAAGAGCTTCTCCATCAACTTTACTTGGATTCCACATTGTTCCAATCCCTCCAAGGAACCAGTAGCCTTAGAGTAATAGAATGAGGCACCCAACCAAAGTTTTCTAGCAACCCTGGAGAAAGTTTGATACGATATCTTGACTTCTTGTAACAATAAAATATCAATTTTATGATCAAGAATGTACTATTTAATAGTGAACTGCTTTTGGGGATTGTTTAGTTGCCTAATGTTCCATGAAAGGAACTTCATTTCTTAATCTTTTGGTTAACATCTAGGGTTAACTACCTACCACAAAAAATATCCCTTGCTATAACCTTTTGTCTTCGTGCCCTCTCAAATGGTCTCCTAAGTTTGTTTTCTGTCCCCACATCAACCTTTTTGCTCCTAGTCTTCTTCCTCTAGGTCTGTTCCTGTTTCTCAACATCAAAGGATTTTCCAACTGCAGTATACTTGCTGTTAGGCATGATGATAATAGACTTGGTTACCTCCTTGATCACCACCTCATTATGGGAAGCTAAGGCGGGGCACCTAGTTGGGACCAAACTCATATGAAAGATCTCGACTGAAGAGGCCTCAACCTTGAAGCTTACAATATCTCCATCCGAACCATTGTCAACATTAATCAATGGTACATTATTATCTTTAGTTAAAGTTGCACAAGAGATTGTCAACCCTTCCTTCTCACCCATCATCTGGGACACAAAACACAACGACTTCCTCAGATTCTCCACAGGGGGATTTCCCCCTCCTCAAGACACTCCCTAGGAGGGGGGAAATCATTTTTATCAGAGCCTCCCAATGATTACATCTTATCTAAGATTCCCTATATAAAGGGGTACTCCTCCATCTCCTCATTGTTGGGTT
Organism: Chamaecyparis obtusa; assembly: GCA_027943335.1. Lineage (NCBI taxonomy): Eukaryota > Viridiplantae > Streptophyta > Pinopsida > Cupressales > Cupressaceae > Chamaecyparis > Chamaecyparis obtusa. The sequence continues at coordinate 2,016,304 of BSBK01003587.1, read as the reverse complement.
TCTCCTGTTCAACTATCCATGAAACTCTAGGGGAGGAACATTTATCTTTCATTTTAAGCTCCTTCTGGGGGAAGCTTTACATTCAACCATAGTATGCCCCTTCTTGGTATATATTTGACATTACAAAGTGGTATTCTCATAGACCAATGCCTAGGTCCACTTTCCCCATTTGGATCTTAGCGTTACAAAATTTAGAAGTGACTTATTGATAGCAACATTGACACAAAATATGATGTAAACTAACTTGGATGTAGCCAAAGTAACCACATCAGATGTAACATAGTGCCCGAATGAGTTGCCAACGAATTTGAAGATTTGCTCATCCCAAAACTCAAGGGGGAGACCCAACATTCTAACCCACACAAGTGTCATCCGATTAAGTTCCGTAGATGAGTTGAAGCCTTCCTTCCATTTAGATAAAGTTAGGAAGTTTTTGGCATAAGCCTACATACCCGAAAGAGCAAAGATCAAGTCCTCATGAGCAGTAAATTTAAACAGGAACAAGCCTCCAAGCATTTTAGAGATAGTGATGCTACCTTTCATCTTCCAGTATGAAGCAACCCATCTCCTGGCCATGTCAATGGAGGGGCAGAACAAATAGAACCTCCTGACCAAGGCCAGGTGCATCTCTGAGACAATCTGGTCCATACAAGTGTTTGGGAGGGAAATCTATGTTCCCTCTTTAGTTTGAACAAAATCCACAAGAATAGATTCTAGGGAATTGTTGGGGGACCCAACTAACGTGCCTTTCCAGTTGGGTTTTCAAATTTCCCAACCATGTGACCCCTCCGCATTGTTGCCGGAAGTAGACAACTGAGAAGGCCCTGACAAATTGCTAGGCACACCGTGCGAAACCTGCAGACTTGTACGAGGATTCACAATAGTCTTATTGGGGGGGGGGTAAGGCTGTGGGGAGGAAGATTCCTCCCTAGAGTTAGTGGCCATGTGCTGCCGCAAGTCAAAACTCAAAAATGGTTTGGGTGGGAGAGCATCAAGATATAATTACAAGGGTTAACTCGATTGATGTTCTTTTGTTTTTTTATTTACAATCAAAACAATGGTGTGAAGGTTAATTAGTATTGAGAGCATGAAACAATATACAGGTTGATTAATAGATTTATGCAAGGCAATAAGTGGTAAAATCTGAAATGAATAGAACATTGGATGCTTATGTAAAAATCGAACCCCTTATTCTCTCAACTTTAGTCCATTATTGATAAAATAAAAATAAAAATAAAAATAATTTAAGACATGTATATTAATTCACCAACATATAATTCTTATAGTTAATTTCTTCCAAAAAAAAATTAATAATCTTAATTTATTTATTTTTTAATTTTTATAATTAATTGTTTCAAAAATTAATGAAATCAATAATATTTATTTTAATTTGTATTTAAATATTTACTAGAAATTATTTATGACCTTCATTTGCAACACTTACTTTGTAGACTTTGGAACATGTTACGGTAATAATAAAGACCAACCCCTACGCAACAGTCGGTGAAATTTTTTGGGAATGTTCAGATTCGTATGCTCTGCAGATTTGATAAATGTTTGAATTCCAACAGAGCCTTACCTACTCGTGTGTTGAGTTGAACATGGAGTCTGCTACCTTGTAGAAAGTAAATAAACATCACGCTTTGTTGGTATCTCTGGTGTAAGCTTATTTAACGTTAATCTCATACATGGTTTTCTCATATTTACCACTGATATCGTATTGATTCTGAATTTAATTTCCAACTTTGATTTATTTGTTTCAATAGGAACTTCATATTCACATGCATTCATGAAAAACTCAGCAAATTTGAAGATTTGTAAAGTGCTTCTTGAAAAATATCAATTAAGCATATGTCAGCATAACTTCTTTGATATATGCATACTCAGGTGCCCAATCAGTAAAATTCCGTGGTCATTTTTTTGTTGTCAGAGAATATGTTTTTTCTTTTTTTGGCAAGTCTTAGGTGGGTTTTGTAGCTGTGTGGGGTGAATTTGCTGAAGTTATGGAATGCATTGGAGCCCGTTTGAAGGTGGTTCTAAATCTTACTGAGTATCCCCATTAGTGTTAATAGACAGTGGACATGCCTTTGTTGTCATATACTACTTTCTGCTCTTAAGCGAAATTTCTTTATTCACCCAAAACCCCTAAGAGTTAAAGGCCATCCTTTCTCTTTCACTGAATTAACGCGGACGCGCGCTCGAGGTCAGATTGGGATTTTTTTAGAGTCTTTTTTATACGTATGGGATGGAGACATTATTATAAGGTAGGTTACTACCATATTACGCTTGAAGATAATCACCACGAGATGTGGGTAGGGTTCTGAGAGTGTCAGCCCTGTCCCGGAGCTCGAATTTCTTGGAGATGATGCTGAAGCAAATTTGTTTTAAAAGTTTTATTTCATTTTGGAGTGACCCACTTTAGTCCTTTTCTTCATTTTTTTCTGATTCTAAAAGGTAGTTGATTGCAATGGTAACTGTTGTAAACTGGATTCGACGATTATACAGAGAATGTGAAAGTTCCATCATGAAATGGTCAAGAGTCTTGCATCAAATTGTTGCCCGGGCAAAATTTTCACACAAAAATATCCTAAGAGGGTTAAATGCTCCCTGCTAGTTCTCATATTTTGGGGATGTTTAACTACTATTCTTGGGCAATTGCAGCAATTGGATTCGTTACTATTCCTGGTAAAGTAGAAGTTATTACAAATACAATCATACTAAACTCGTTATAATTTTTTGAGATTGAAGAAGATAATCCGTAATTTTGCACATCGGGAGTTATTTCTTGTTGTTTCTTCAGTCATTGATAACTGAATTATTTTGAGATAATAATCTATTGAAATAGCACTCATAAAGAGTGCTAACAAGAGTTTGAAAATTGGATGCAAGGATGTGAAACTATTTTCAAGGGTAAACTAACTGGAATATCTAACATGCATAAGATGTTTGAGTACCCAATATGAAGATTCTGTTATCCTTGTGATTGGCTTCTGTTGCAAGAAAAGCTACCCGGGGCTTATGTTTCAACTTGCCTTTTCTAATAGCAAGAAACTATGTTACCAGAAACCAGAAACAAGGAATGCAATGGAAACAACAATGTGACAAAAACTGAGGTTGGATGAGTTTGTGTGTAAGAAATGAATTCAAACTGTTTTCTGTACAGAGGCATGCATATATTCAATAATTTTTTAATTTTTTAACATTATACTATCATAAATAGAGTTGACACATAAAATCAAAATATATTCATGTTCGGACACATGTTTTGTGAAAGAAGGATTAATTTAGACATTTTCAAAACTATGTTTACAGTTTCAATCTCACTTTTTTTATCATTAAATAGCATCAGAGGTGCTGCACCCATAAAATTTAAAATAAAAAGGTTTTTACACCAGATCATTTGTAATGTCTCTGATATGGAGCCAAGGGATTAATAAGGGTATAAAATGATTAATTAAATAAGAGGCCAAAAAGCTAAAGTCCCAACAAATATTATTTTAATTATTCATTATGGAGCAACACCTTAAGTTCCTATTTTTCAGTCATAGACGTGGGGCCGCTTTAAGTTATAAATGAACTTTCTTGGTGACTTATTCTTGGAGGGATTTCTAATAAATGGTAAACTTAGAGCAGGTCCCCATGCTGCTGCTTAGCTTATTTTCACTAGCAGCAGCTGCTTAACTTTTTGTGGCACAATTTGTGGAGCTGGTGGCCCCATGGATGGTAATGTTTGCTGCGTAATTTTAAACAGTGTCTTAAATATTATTTTCAAGTCAATTTTTCAGTCATTTATGAAATAAACCTGAAAACAAAATTGTAGGCAAATAAAAAGGAGTTGGAAAAACAATGGTGAAGACATGTGTCGCTTTTATCAATAAGCAGTTGCTGCTTATTTCTAGCCCCCCCTTTTTCCCCACAGCTTATTTTCATTTGCTAAAAAATAGTTGCTCCACAAAAATAGGAAAAGATTCTAGATTTTCCTTTTCCCACAATTTTTATTTTGCATGGGAACACTAAACTGCTTAAATTTAAGCAGAAAATTCATTTAAGCAGCAACATGGGGACATGATATTAATGCTGAAGTCAAGTCACCTAAAAATCAGGATTTATGGAGTTCGCTGCTTTTTGGAAGGGAAGTCTTTATAAAGGGGAATGAGGGCAATTAGAAGACATTGATTATGTTATTATGTTTTATTTAGGATTTTTATCTCTTCAGCATTTATGGTATTCTCTGCGATTACCAAAGAGTTACAGGACGGAAACCCTGTAAGCAGCAGTTTGGACGTAGCCCCAGGTGAGGGTTTGATGTTGAAAGTTTGGACATTCGAGTCCTTGAATGAAGTAATACTGTGGTGGTTTGAGGATTAGGGTATAGGGATGCCAGGATGTCCAACAATGAAATTGCCCATGGGTTTGAAAAGGCAAAGCGTTGGGATAGGGGGATTGAGCTTTGACGATACCGGATGTTAAAGGGAGTGGAGATCGGGAGTTGGTGATACTTGATGTAGGAAGGAGTGGGGATCAAAGTGTCTATTAGACTATTTTTAGTATCTTAGGTTCTTGCTATTTTTAGCTCATTATTTTAGAATCTTAGTTAATGGTCATTTAGGTTGTCTTAATTAGTTTATTTTAGTTGTCTATATTTAGATGACTTTACTTTTTGCTTTTTCGTTAAAAGCTTTTGTAAACTCTATATATTTGGGTATTTGGTTAATACAATTAATTTAGTTTTTTAGAGTTTTATGGTATCAAAGCCACAAAATTTTTTGGGCGAATTCTCTTGAGGTGAAATTCAAAATTTATTTTTCACCCTCCGTAGTCTGCTCGAAACTCATCTAGGGTTTAGTATGATTTTGTGGGCGTTGAAGGTTTAATTTGTTCAAAATTGTGTATTTCACGACTAAATATCGCGAGACTTGGGTGTTTGTTTTTGTTGCTTTTTTTGTACTTGCGACTATTCATTTTTGTTTATGGATTCTAATTTTGTATTTCACGGCTAAATATCGCCACCAAAATCGCGGGACTTGGGTGTTTGTTTTGGTGCCTTTTCTGTACTTGCAATTGTTCATTTTCGTTTATGGATTTTAATTTTTTTGTGAATTTTTTCTCTGCAACTTGTGTGTAAAAATACAACGCAAATTTGTGGTCATGTTTCTTCGAGCCGACACATTTTTTAGAGGCGGATTTAGGAACCCGCAATTTTCTTACAACTAAATCCGCAATTTTTAAGTCTCATACCGTGATTTGATATTCTGTAAATGGTGGATAGGGTGTTTTTAAGATTTTAAGCCCGCGGTTTCTTGAAGGCACCCGATTTGGGTTTCCTTAGAATTGTCTATTTTTTGCAAAGATATTCCATTGAAACCCTAATCCGAATTTCAGTGCAAAGGGTTTCCTGCCTGATTTTGGAATTCGGGTTTTTTAACACATTAAACTGTTTAGGGTTTGTTGCTATTTAAAAAAACAAAAAAAAAGTTTTTTTTTCTAGTGATTTTTTTTCTTTTTTAGGTTCATTGTAGTCTGATTTTTTTTCTAGCATGTTCAGTTTTGGAACTTGTGCAAGCACCCACCTCAGTTTTTGTGTCTTCATAGGGTTGACCAACAACCTTCGTTTCAGTGATGACATCTTTAACCAACATTATGTTGGAGGGAAATCAACAGTTCAATGGCCGCAATGACAACACTTGGAAGCAACTCATGATGACGATATTCGAATATCGTTGTCTTGATCAGATAGTTCTGGGTAAAGAAACACATCCTACTCAAACTGGGTCATATCAGGACAAATTTGATGTTACTTGAGAAGCTGTCATGCTAATAAAGCTTTCAGTCACAGATGATCAACACCCTTAGGTACCTTCCGAGAAAACCACAAAGAGATTTGGGAACTCTTGAAGGATCTTCATGAGACGTCCGACAATAGCCTGCTTTCTTTCTGAAGAATATGCTATTTTCTATCATGATGGATGAGAAGATGTCTCTCTAGGCACATCTTATGAAGATCAAGGACATCCGTGACCAGCTTGAGGCGATTGGCCGCAAGATGGAGGACGAAGATATGGTAGTGATCACGTTGAAAAGCTTGCCTTGATCCTACGAGCATTTCATAGAGATGCTCAATATCGGTTTGACTAGTGTTGCTCTGACGTTTTCTGATCTTTGCAATAAGCTTTTGCAATAGGATAGATGGAAGCAATAGTTTGGAAGCAATGGTAGTTCGTTCTCTTCTGAATTGGTGGCTTTCACAGCCAAAGCCTTAGGCAAGAATAAAGGTAAACCTCAGTCCTCCCAGCAAAAAGCTCTAGGTAAACCTCAGGCATCTTCAAAGAAGAAGAATGTTCAGTGCAATTATTGTCACAAGTTTGGTCACATGAAGATAGAGTGCAAGAAATAGTTGGCAACCGCCTAGTCTTCACATGGTCTAAGAAGAAGGCCAAGGTGCTATGCATTCTGATCAAAAGGAGCTTGCCTCTTGTGTGATCATGGCCACATGCCCATTAGATCATGAGACATCATCAACTTGGTACATAGACGCTGGTGCCTCTTGGCATTTCACACATCGTTGGGATTGATTCTCAAAGTTCACGCCTTTCTTTGATTCAATAGTTTTTGGAGGAGGTGACGAGATACTGTTGTCGGTAAAGGCACTATTTAGATTTCACTTTGTGGGAGGGATTTGACCTTTCTCAACGTATACTTTGTCCTTGACATGAAGTTCAATCTACTCTTAGTCAGCCAGATTATGCTTCATTCTCCCCAGCTGTTTGTCGTCTTCAATTTGCACAAGTGTAGTATTGTTGATAGGGAGTCTCACACTACAATTGTAGTTGGTCTTGAGGATCATGGTCTATATAGACTCATTGATATAGGTGATTCTCAGGAGCAGGCCATAGCAGCAAAAAATACTTCCATCAACAATCTTTGGTATTAGCGATATGGGCATTTGTATATTCACCATCTCTCTCAATTGGCTCGAGATAGTCTAGTTGTTGGATAACATGAGATTCAGACATAGAATCATGGAGTTTGCATAGCATGCCAGGCTAGGAAGCAGCATTGGATTCCATTTTCAAACGGTGATGCTCTCTTGCAGTTGTTTCATGCAGATATTTGTGGGCCCATGAACACTCTATCAATCATGGGATCTAGGTATTTTCTCCTGATTGTTGATGATCTCAGTAGGAAAATGTGGGTGTACTTTCTTCAACATAAATTAGAAGTGCTCAACATGTTTTAGAAGTTCAATGCCTTAGTGGAAAAAGAGTAAGGTTGTCAAATTGTCACTCTTCGGTTCGAGAACGGGGGAGAATTTTGTTCATGTGAGTTCTCCAACTTCTGTGCATCACATGGGATTACCCATCAGCTTACCACACCTTATACCCCACAACAAAACACTGTTGTTGATTGTAGGAATCGTAGTCATTGAGATGGCTCAATCGATGTTGGAGCATCAAAATGTTCCATAGAAGTTTTGGGCTAAGGCAGTCTTTACAACAGTTTATCTTCTGAATTGGTCTCCCACACAGGCCATTAAGAAGATGACTCCAGAGGAAGCTTGGTTTGACGAAAGCCCAAAATCAGTCATCTAAAGTTTTTTGGCTCTACATCTTATGTTTGGATTCTAGATGCCAATCTCACCAAAGTGGACTCCAAGACTTATAAATTGATGTGCATAGGGTACAGTGATACACATAAGGCTTATTGGCTGATTGATGTTGATACTGATTGTCTCATATTCAGTTGAGATGTGGTGTTTGATGAAGAATGAGGTCCATTTCAGCCTTCTGTAGTTTTGAGCCCTGAGGATTAGCCGCTACCTACTATAGATATGGATGTTCGTCTTCCATTCGGTTCACCTGATGGGAGGGATTCAGAGGACATTGTGCCACCCACCCTTCCGCAGGCTATTCAGGCTCCACATCCAGCCATTCTAGGTGATGTTGTTCCTCTTGTAGTGGATGTTGGTTCTTTTACTCTTCGGCCTAAGTGGTGGGCCAAGACCATTAGTGATCATGATGATGAGTTTGTTGAGGGTAGATCTACAAGGAATAAGAGCAAGCAGCTTACCACAATCAATTTTGCTCTTATGGACAATATTCATAGTATTTTTGAGTCTCAGACATATTCAGAGGCTAGGGGCATACTAGAATGGGAACAAGCTATGGCTGCTGAACATTACAGTCATGAAAAACAACACTTGGGTGTTGTCCGGTTTTCCACTAGGGAAGAAGTCCATTGGTTGCAAGGTCTATAAAGTCAAGTATAAGGTTGATGACACACTTGATAAGTACAAGGCATGGCTAATAGCTAAAGGGTTTTCATAGGAGGGCATTGACTATGAGGAAACCTTTGCTCCCACCGCCAAAATGACTACCATTTGTCTTGTCCTCTCCCTTTCAGCTCAGTTTGGATGGTGAATCCATCAGATGGATGTCAAGAGTGCATTTCTCAATGATGATTTGCAGGTTGAGGTATATTTAACACAACCTCTAGGTTTTCAGGTTGCAGGTAAAGAACATCAAGTTTGCAAATTGGTAAAAGCTCTCTATGGCCTCAGACATGCTCCTTGTGCATGGTACATCAGGATGGATAAGTATTCAATTGATGAAGAATTTCAGTGCAGTCCTGATTCTAATCTGTATGTCAAGCATACTAGTGGTGAGATTCTTATTCTTGTCATCTATGTTGATCTGATCATTACTAGTAGTGCATCACATTTGGTCGAGCAAGTCAAACAAAATTTGTGCCAAACATTTGACATGATAGATTTGTGACTTATCCATTATTGTCTTGGTGTAGAGGTTTGGCAGACATATGCCTCTATCTTTATTTCTCAGTCAAAGTATGGCAAAAGTTTGTTGGATAAATTTCGGATGCATGATTGCAAACCCACATCTACACCTATGGAGAAAGGGCTGAAACTTTCAACCAAATCAGATTCATCGGTGGTAGATGAGTCAAGATTCAGGGAACTAGTAGGCAGCCTCATCTATCTCACTGCCACTAGACTTGACATCAGCTATGTTGTGAGCTATATCGTTCGCTTCATGACAGCCCCAAAAGATGAACATTGGGTTGCAGCGAAGCATGTGCTGAGATATGTGAAGGGCACTCCTGATTTTGGCATTTTGTCGGACATAAGTCGAGATCCTAAGCTCATTGGTTATACAGACTCAGATTGGAAAGGTTTTGTTAACGATATAAGTCTCCTTGTGGGTATGTTTTCAGTTTGGACATAGGTGCAGTCACATGGACCAGCAAGAAGCAGCAGGCAATATCACTCTCCTCTAGCGAAGCTAAATATCAAGGAACAGTTAAGGCAACTTGTGAGGCAGTTTGGCTTAGACGGATGCTTGTAGACTTGCACATGCCTCAAGTAGGACCTACTCCCTTGTTCTGTGATAATGAGGGAGTTCTGAAGTTAGCCAAAAATCCAGTCTTCCATGAATGGACAAAGCATGTTGACCTTCATTGTCACTACATTCGCCAGCTTGTCGAAGATGGATCCGTGATGTTGCAGTATGTCGTCATTGAGGACCAAACTGTAGACATCCTCACAAAGTTTCTTAGTTCAGAAAAGTTTGTCAAATTTAGAGGGCAACTTGGTGTAATTGATAGAATGACCATTAAGGGAGGGTATTAGACTATTTTTAGTATCCTAGGTTCTTGCTATTGTTAGCTCATTATTTTAGAATCTTAGTTAATGGTCATTTAGTTTTCCTTAATTAGTTTATTTTAGTTGTTTATATTTAGATGGCTTTGCTTTTTTCTTTTTCGTTAAAAGCTTTTGTAAACTCTATATATTTGGGTATTTGGTTAATACAATTAATTCAGTTATTTAGAGTTTCAGTGTCAACATAACTGACATCTTTGGAATTGAGGATTGATGATGCTACATATTTGTTACCATTGCAATGAGGGAAAGGGAAATCCAAAAGTTTGCTAAGGACATGGATTGGGAAAGTGGGAGTTTGGGGGATGATGGAAAGTTATGTCAATATGAGAAACTCCAAAATCTTGCCCAAAGTAGGAAAAAAACTTCAACACCCTCATTTTTAAGGATAAGGGACATTACAACTTTATTACTGATTCAGACCTGACAAACCATCAAAAAACCTAATGTTGCCATCTAGGGAACATGCCTCGATATTGACATTATGTTCTAATGTGTTGACATCTGTTGAATTTTCCTAAGTGCATATGGTCTGAGATCTTGGTGTGTGGGGTTGTTGGGGCTGTGCAAGAGCTGGAGCAAGGTTGGCATCATGCTTTTCACAAGGGAAACTTGCACATGGGCTGAGATCTACTCAAACAGAGATGCACGGAAACAATAGGGTTTGCACAAGTTTAATCATTGCTGCACTGATCAACATATGGTGTGTGGGGTAACAAAACATAACAACTTAATTTGAGCATGGCAAACTACCACACAAAACAAACTGTGTGTGCAGATTAGGCACGCATATAGGAACTATCAAAGCATACGACAATTTTTTTGGTGATGTGAGATTGCACCAACCCAAAGGATGCCACTGCATTATTATGCACGTGAAATTGTGAAATGTGAAATTGACATATATGACATTTTAGCATTCGCTTCTGTATATAAGTAATGATCTTGTGATTTTTTTGCAACATATTAATACTTTGATATATGAATACATATATAACCATATCCTCATTTCCATCTTGTTTCCTATACCCCATTTTTGGCAACTTAGTCCAGAACACCATCTTCTAAGAAATCTTCATTTGACATCCAATCCAAAGTATTGGAAGTGATAAACTCTTAAATCTTTGTGCAAGGTCTTAGGAAAGTCCCATGCAAAACATTCCTGACTGGGCTATTTGTGTTTCTGGCATTTGCATATTTGATTCTTTTTAATACCATTAAAAGTATACTGGAGGGGCTATTGTGCATGTAAAAAACTTACATGGTTCCAATTTTTGAGATAATAAGGACTGTACTTCTGAAGAAGAGATGAGATAAACAGCTAGTGCATTAAGAGGAAATGAAGAAAGAGTTTGCTATGTAGTAAGTCACGGATCACCAGATTAAAGCCAAGATTACTGCTAAATAGTCTGGTACACGCATTCAATTTGCAATCTGAATAAAAAATATCATAAAAAAGAGTAAGGAGGTGAAGTTGTCTTGGTTCATTTTTGATTGCATTGAATTCACCCTTTCAAAGATAGGGGAGCAAATTGTTCAAATTTTTTTAGCAAGATGGAAAGATTCTATTAATTCACATATAGTAAAGAATGTCTGGTTGCTTTAAGAGTTCAGTCATGCAGAAAGTGACCTGCCCATAATATCACAAAGCACCTCATACTTCCTCAACTTTGGTTTGGGCAATATAAATTTCAAGATGTACAATGAAAGCAAAATTTGATCACAATTGAATTCTGCTTATCATGATGAAATTGAGTTTTTAACCACAAACATGGAAGCCCTAGAAGACCTACCAATTCTGGGTTCATATGCAACAAGTAGATGCAGTATTCTGAATTTCATAAGATTACCTATGCATAGGCCTATCATTAATAATTGACTTGGATTGTAGGCAAGTATCATAGGAACATGTTAAATCTATTCCCTTAATTATGCATTTGGGTTTGAGATGGGCTTTTGCTTATTTTAGCAAGTGGCTGGTGTGAGAGGGACCTTTGGGACAGGTAGTTTAAGGAATTTCCAATTCCATTAACTTGTATTCTGGACTAGCAAGGCACCACACAAACTATGCTGCTCAATCTTTCCTTCTGCTCATCATATCGGTCACTGGATTTGGGTTATCAATGCCACTTGAATTTCTTTTCTGTAAGACTTTACTTATCTATGTAAGTGGCTTGTTCTGTTGGAGACCGCGGTACCCAAGACTTGCTCTTGCTTCTCTATATTGTTGAGTTAAACACAATGACCAAGTTAGTAGATAGTGCCTTAGAGAAGTTCTGCTACCTTTGGTGGATTTGATTGACAGTGCTTTATTCATACCATCAATGTCTTTTTTATATGACCCTTGAAAATCTAAAGTAAAATCTAGAAGAAGCAATCTTGACATGCCTGACAAATTGTTAATGCTGATGGTAAAGATTTGTTATCTTCCTCAAAAGTTGCTTATTCACATCCATTCTTTAGGCACACAGAGGAGATACTAGAATTTCAGTATGCAGGATTTGAATCTTTACAGCAAGGGGTTTTCAATTTTTAATGATTGATTGATTGAGAAGCTGTTAAATATGATAGTGTCGATAAGATAAATATATAAATGAGTATATATAATACATATATGAATATATATTAATATATATATATATAACAATGATATATCATTATATATATATATTAATATATATCCATATACATATTTTAATGATAAATATTCTCATCTTATAACTATCGATTATCAAAAGTAATGAATTGATGATCATCGATTATCATTAGTGATAGATCAATAACCATCGATTATCATTAATGATAAATTGACGATCACCGATTTATATATGGCTGTCAACTTACAATGAATACTGATTAGTATCGGTTTAAATATCAAAACTGTTATGTTATCACCGATAGTATTATCGGTTTATGTGATATTGATTCAATATCGATTTGTATTAACAGCGATTTGTTTGTTATGAAGAGTCACATCAATCATAAGACGTGACTCATTAATGAGTCACGCCTATATCGATTCAATATCGATTTGTATTAACAGTGACTTGTTTGTTATGAAGAGTCACATCAATCATAAGACGTGACTCATTAATGAGTCATGGCTTATCATTTACGTGACTCGTAACATTTGCTTATACATATATGCAAAACGATCGTTGGCTGAAACATATTGAAATCGAACACAGTGTATTCAGCAATCTGCATACAAAAGAATTTAATTAGAAGGTTGTATATTCACAATATATTCATAAAGAAATAAAAGGGATACAAAAGCTATAATTATTATTTGAATAGAAGTTTGAATTGCATTTACATGGTATCAGAGCCAAGATAAAGAAGATCCAAGAAGCTTTCAAACTTAAGACATTTAAATACAATTTATAGCTCATCACATTTCCACGGCAAGCATTATCAGATTTGAGGATAGGCTTGAAGGAGGAAATAACTTTTCATCATGGAAGTTCAGAATACTAATGATACTAAAAGAAAATAAGGTTGAGTCATTCATAAAAGAAGACAAGACAGGTTCAGAGAATGATCCAGAGAAAACTACATGGACTGAAGGAAATGACAAGGCCATGAAAATCATAATCGATGGAGTCAAAGATCATATTGTACCACTCTTGACAAAATATGAAACGGCATATCACATGTTTAAAACACTTGTAAACACTTATGAAATAATTAGTGCCAACAAAACCTTAGCCCTAAAGAGAGAGATTAACCATATAAGTATGAACAAAGGTGAATCAATCAACTCATACTTTATGAGAATCTCGGCTCTAAGAGATCAACTGTCAACACTTGGGTACAAGATAGAATGTAAGGAATTATCATTAATTGCCTTAGATGGTCTACTTGACTCCTAGGAGACATTTGTTTCAGGCATCAGTGCTAGGTCTAAATTTCCAAAATTTGATCGGCTAAGATCAGATTGTCTCCAAGAAGAATCAAGACTAGCAAAGAAAGGACTCAAGAGGAAAACCATTGATGAAGATCTTCATGTATTAAATGTAAATTCCCACAAGAAAGAAAAGAAGAAACATTTCAAGAAAAGGAAAAACAATGATGGGAATGGTAAATCCAAGAAAGATATGTCAAAGGCACAATGTTTCAGATGCAATCAATATGGACACTATGTAGTAAATTGTCCATACAGAAAGCATCAAGCCTCATTTGCCAAGGTAAAGAAGACTAAGGAAGAGCATGAATCCGAGAAGTTTGTATTCTACTCGACACTTTCAAATCAAGTCTCTAATAAAAATACCTGGGTCATAGACAATGGTTCCTCAAGACATGTTACTGGATTCAAAGAACCATTAGATTCCATGGTGGAAGAAACTGATGAGGAAGTAACTATTGGAGATGACTCTGCACATCCAGTGAAAGGTGTTGGAACTTGCACTAGTAAACTGAAGTCAGGCATCTCTATTCAACTCACCAGGGTATTGTTTGTTCTAGGTATCAAAAGAAACTTAGTCTCCATATCTGCACTTGAAGATAATGGATACAGGGTAACCTTCATGGATGGTAAAGTATTGGCATGGCCAAAGAACTCTACTATTAAGAAAGCACAAACCATAGGTAAGAGACAAGGTTATTTGTATGAGCTATGTACAGAACCAAATCTAGTCCTTATCCATGAAATTGCAGACTCTAATGAAATATGGCATAGAAGATTAGGACACCTAAATTTTAGAGCCCTATCTTCCATGGAAAGATTAGTCACAGGATTACCAAAACTTAAACAATACCACTTCGGGGCATGCAAGGGGTGTGCCTTAGGTAAAAACACTAAGGGATCATTTCAGAATAGTTATAGAAAAACAAATAATGTATTAGAATTAGCCCATTTAGATTTGTGTGGGCCCATGTCTGTCCCTTCATTAGGAGGAATTCTATATTATGTAATCTTTGTTGATGATTTCTCCAGGAAGAGCTAGATCTATTTCCTCAAATGTAAAGAATCTGAGGAGATCCTTAAAAGATTTAAGGAATTCAAATCCCTTACTAAAAACTCCTCTGGAAGAAAAATAAAAACCTTAAGGACATACAACGGGAGGGAATATACATCAGATATGGTTAAAGAATTTTATAAAGATGTTGGGATTAATAGGGAGTTCACTGTCCCTTACAATCCACAAACAAAATGGGGTTGCTGAAAGGAAAAACAAAACCATTGTAGAAGCCGCCAAGGCAATGCTTATTGATCAAAACATATAAACTTCTCTTTGGGCAGAAGCCTCTAATACTACAATATACATACAGTTGAGATGTCCACATTCTTGTATTGATAATAAAACTCCCGAAGAAGTTTTCACCGGTACAAAACCATACATCAGTCACTTAAGGATATTTGGGTGTCCTGTATACATACATGTGCCCAAAGAGAAAAGAACAAAACTAGAACCTTCAAGAAGAAAGGGTATTTTTGTAGGTTACAGTGAAACCT
Organism: Chamaecyparis obtusa; assembly: GCA_027943335.1. Lineage (NCBI taxonomy): Eukaryota > Viridiplantae > Streptophyta > Pinopsida > Cupressales > Cupressaceae > Chamaecyparis > Chamaecyparis obtusa. The sequence continues at coordinate 2,001,176 of BSBK01003587.1, read as the reverse complement.
CAAAAGCTTACCGAGTACATGTGCCTGGTCAGAAACAAATTGAACTAAGCAGAGATGTAATTTTTGAGGAGGATATAGCATTCACAAGAACTAGAAACTTCGTTGAGCCAGAAATCCAAACTTCTCCCATAGAACCAGAAAAGGAAACTGCTCCTAAGATTTAGAGGGAGTATCTCTAGGAAGAAGAAAATGAAGAATCAAGCACATCCTTGAAATATCCTAAGAAGAGACCTCTTTGGGCAACTAAGATAATAGAAGAAGCAAAGTCCTACGGAGCTCCTTCAGGAACTTTAGAGAGAGTAAAAGACCCTCAAGATTATCTAGTTACGTAGCCCTAATGAGTGAGCTCTCAAAGTCAGAACCTGCAAATGTTTTAGAAGCTATTCAACAACAAGTATGGAAAGATGCCATGGCAGAGGAATATCAGTCCATCCTGAAGAATGACGTATGGGAAATTGTATCTAGACCTAAAGAGAAATCAGTGGTCTCCTCCAAATGGTTGTTCAAGATCAAGCATGCTGTAGAGGGCAGTATAGAAAAGTACAAAGCAAGGTTCATTGCCAGAGGTTTCTCACAAAAAGAAGGAATTGACTATGAAGAAACTTTTGCTCCAGTTGCCCAATATACTTCAGTCAAGAACTGTTCTAGCCATTGCAATTGCCAAAGGATGGAAAGTACATCAGATGGATGTTAAGACTGCATTCTTAAATGGAACTATTGAAGAAGAGGTCTACTTGGAGCAACCTGAAGGATTTGAGATCCATAATTCAAGAACACATGTGTGTAAGTTAAAGAAAGCCCTTTACGGACTTAAGCAAGCTCCCAGAGCTTGGTATGAGAGAATTGACAATTACCTCATGAGATTAGGATTCTCCAAAAATGATGCAGACCCAAACCTCTACTTCAAGCAAAGCAAAGGTGATATGTTAATGTTAATATTATATGTTGATGATCTGTTGATTGCAGGAGAGGATCATCTCATTAATCAGTGCAAGAAGGAACTAGCTTCAAAATTTGACATGAAGGACTTGGACTATTGCTCTACTTCCTTGGCTTAGAAGTCTTGCAGAAATCAGATAGCATTATTCTAAACCAAGGAAAGTACACCATTGATATATTGAAGAGATTTAGCATGATGAATCGCAAACCGATGTCATCACCCATGGAGACAAATCTTCACAAGTTGAAGGAAGCAGCAACAGATTCTTAGTCAGCTGATCCCACTCTCTATAGACAGATGATTGGATCATTGATGTATTTGGTCAACACTAGACCAGATATCTGTTATGCAGTGAATGCTTTGAGCCAATTCATGTGTGAGCCTAAGGAAATACATCTTGTGGTTGTGAAGCATATAATGAGGTACCTTCAAGGTACTCTAAATTATGGACTCAAATATGAAAAGGTTGCCTTGGATCTTCATGGATTCATCGACTCAAATTGGGTTGGAAGTGTGACCGATCGAAAGAGCACCTCAGGGTGTTGCTTCAATTTAGGATCGGTTATGATATTGTGGATTAGCAGAAAATAGTTGTCAATGGCACAAAGCTCTACAGAGGCCGAGTATATCGCAGCATCAATGGCTGCTAGAGAAGCAGTATGGCTCAGAAAACTAATTGTAGGATTATTCGGCGAACCACTAAAATCGACTATCATCCACTATGATAACCAAAGTTGCATCAAGCTATTAGTGAATCCAGTATTTCATGACAGATCTAAGCTTATAGAGATTCCTTCCACTATGTGAGAGATATGGTAGAAAAGAATGTGATCTAGTTGGAATATATCAGTACAGGAGATCAAACAACAGATATCCTTACCAAACCACTCCCAAAGGTGAAAGTTGATCACTTCAAGAAAAATCTTGGTATGGTTGAAATGTAAAATTTTGATTTGTACTAATATAATAAAGATGTTTAATGGGTAAACTTCTTTTGTCATATGTGTGACTGTATGACTTTATGGGCTCACCCATCTTGTGTACATTGCTAAAAAATGACAATTTTTTATTTAATGAACATTTGTTGTTAACATTATAAGGTGACGATGTTGTAATGTTGATATCATCTTGATTCATGGATGTGCCATGATTCGTTATGGTAGACATTATGTGATGTAATGTCAGTGCACATACCATAATAGGGGTATATAAGGAGAATGTAATGTTCTCGAGCATATTATATCCTTCATATTATGAGTTAGGTGATATGTAAAACTTGGTATCATGTGTTAGGTGATTCCTCATATCATGAGTTAGGTGATATGTAAAACATGGTATCACATGTTAGGTGATTCCTCATATCACGAGTTAGGTGATATGTAAAACTTGGTATCACATGTTAGGTGATTCCTCATATCACATGTTAAGTGATATGTCATACCATTTTACATTCAGTAAGGTGGTATATATATTCTTATGAGAAATTAGATGCATCAAATACTTTATCTTCCCTAGCTAAGAGGGAGTGTTAAATATGATAGCGTTGATAAGATAAATATATAAATGAGTATATAATATATATGATACATATATGAATATATATTAATATATATATAACAATGATATCTATCATTATATATACATTAATATATATCCATATACATATTTTAATGGTAAATATTCTCATCTTATAACTATCGATTATCATGAGTAATGAATTGATGATCATCTTTTATCATTAGTGATAGATCGATAACCATCGATTATCATTAGTGATAAATCAATGATATTAGAAGGTTGTATATTCACAATATATTCATAAAGAAATAAAAGGGATACAAAATCTATAATTATCATTTGAATAGAAGTTTGAAATGCATTTACAGAAGCAATAAAGATGACACATGATCTATGAAAGGAGGTAATGATTGCAAGTTAGCCATGGTACATAACCTTCTTAATTCCATCCTTCTAGGACTCCAGAACTTTAACTCCAGGTAACTCTTCTTAATGTAAAAAGTGTATATATAATTTATTTGCATGACAAGAGTGGGTTTTCTGTGCTTTCCTGTCAAAAAAAGAATAAGATGTAGGGCCAAATTACATGGGTCACGAAAAGAACTGCATGAAATGAAAAATGTTTTTGCATTACTCAAAAAGTAAAACCCAGTTCAATAAACAACTGAATTTCTGACCACCCTACTGTTCATAAGTATACCAACAATTTATTAGTAAAACAAGCCAGACATAAAAATACGAGCTCTAATGAATTGACCACAGACATGTCTACTACCAGAGCAAAACACAAAATTTTAGCTAGAAACTTCAAACCAAGGGCCTACTGGGGAGAGGTACCCCCAGGCTGTGTCACACTCTTAGCACTGTCATTAGTCAACTGCAATTGTGATATGTACATCTGCTTCAGTTCAGCTTTGCAAGCGATGGGCCCATTATAAACTTCTGCCAATTCCTTTTCCTTTGATTGTTTCCTCAGGCTCTCTACAGGCCTCTTTAAATTCTTTAAGATCATCTCCTTAATTCTAGTCTCTACAATTGTCTCTTGGTGATTTTGATGAAGCTTCTTTGTTTTGGCCATGACGGGTCCTTGGAAGAAACCTTGAAACTTAACAATTCACCTATCTTGCTGACTTGAATATGAAACCCTCCTCCGTTAATTCTAAAGCAAACTATAGTTGCAAATTGCAAACATAAATGCTGATAACCCTAACATTTATCTTTCATCATCGTTGCAACCTTGATGATTCCAAACTGCCTTGAAATCTCCTTAGAAAAAAAATTAAATTATTGACCTTGAAACACTGTGGATGAGGAAGAAAGGAAATGATATCTTCTCAGTACTCGTTATTTCAATGAATGAAGCACCATGAAGACTGTTACAACAGTGGAAACTTTAGCATGCTGATATCCATTTGTAAGCTCACTGAAACAATGTCTGAGTTTTAGTTGATTTTGGTATGACAGAGTAGTCAAGGATTTGAATGTGAATGTCTGAAAAATGATCAACCACACTGGGTGCAGCTGATATGTTTGAAAATTTGAATTTTACAAGAGATAGAATCCTGCCCAAGGAACTTCTGTTTGAAAGCACATGAAAAAGTGAAATTCTTGCAATGACTGATGATCATTGCTGGTAAAAGACTTATGTCAATTTTCTGCTGAAATGAAGACTGCCCTAATGAAGGCATGGATTGCTGAAATGCAGCCATTAAAAACTCTGCTGAAAGATGATACATATGATGAAACCTTGTGCTAATCTGATGCTCTATATATGCCTGGACTTCTCTGCTTTTGTTTTTGATCAATAGAGAACTGCTTTCGTTATAGGAGATGCCTCTTTGTATATTTTGTATCCAATTGTTTGAAAAGCTGTGCCTATTTTTGAGAAGTGTGCTTTTACTAATAACACACAGCCTTTAAAACCAAAACCTAACCAGCTCTCAGTGAGGCGCTGCCTACACATTGCCCTGCATCATGTTATCTTCAAAACTTGTTGATAAATTGAATGGCTCATGCTTTTATAGTTCCGCATTTTTAGGAACTGGAAATGTGTTTTCCTTCTTCAGGCACATGCCGGGCAATGTGTAATCATAAGTCTCATTATCAAAATTTCTAAGCCTTTCGTCATGGCAGACACCTGTCTGTGTTGCTGCATGTTAATTATATCAAAATCCGTTAACTTATCAGGGCGTGCACCTTATCAAGCTCGTTCAACTTTTAACTTGAACAAAAACTTGTCTCTCACCTTTAATGGTATGCACCTCTGAGTGAATATCTGAACTTTATCCTTGAAATTTCATATCTGCCCTTAGTAAAACGTGTACCTAATAGGTTCCTTGTTACAAATTTGTTTACTTAACATAAATTGATCATCCTTACACTGGGTACATGTCCAATACCCTGATTACAGTCATTCCTTTGAAACTTTTTGTATGGTAATGAAAGGTGCACTTCAACATGTGGTGTGTGCACTTCTTGACAGGCAAACATTTGTTTCCTGCCTGCAATGGTGCATGCCTGTACATGGCAATGGAATTATTAGTTGAAAACTTGAAACTATGTATTTACAATTTTAAGTGCGTGCCTATATATCATACCACAATTTTGACAACTTCAAAATTTGGCACCCCTTTTGTGGCGCACTCCTACACATCTTCTTGCATATTTTAACTTGTGAAAATCTGTTCTTTCAGCTGGGTGTGCGCCTGTACACTTTCTTGGCAAAATTCACAAAACTGACTTCTTCCTTTAGCAGGGTCTGCACTTGTAACTTGTCTTGGCAAAATTCATTAAAACTGGCATATAGTGTAGCATAATTTCTTGACTGCAATTTTGACAAATGAAAATTAATCTCTCTGCTTTAATAAGTTTCAGCATTTATTATCAGTTGAACTCTGTTTTCTTCCTTCTCAAATGCATGTGGAAGCTCTAGTTGTTGATTTTGCAAAAACATGAACATGAGATCACAAGAAAAGAACAAGGAAGATTATGACTAAGGTTGGAAACATTACTGCTGATTGAGGAAATGACAAGATTTTAGCTGGAAATTTGACACAGTATGCAACTTTCATATGGGTACAAGAAGTTGCATAATGTGCCCCTTATTTTGAATGCTTTATGTGAAACACTTGAACTCCCATGTGCATGCTCTTTTGCATGTGTATTTCTATATCCATCATCTTCATAAATGTATGCTGCTTGTGGTAACAAATGATGCATTAATTTTTGTTTATTGACTTGTACAACAAAACCACAATCTGTGGAAAATATCACACTTTACCATAGGAAAACAACATTCTATAATGAAGACAGAATTACTGACACAAAGGGCAAGCAGTATGTGCAGAGATAAGATGATTATACTATCAAAGGCTAGAGGGAGGATGATGCCTGATTGTATTCCTGACCATATTTATGTGAGAAGCCTGTATAAATACACGACTCTTTCTAAATGTGTTTTCATGAGGGAAGCCTTTATATTTAGGCTAAAACAATTAAAGTATTTATTGTTTCTCGTTGATCAGCAGTCACCTGCTTTTAATTTTTTTGTACCTACCCTTTCCAGCTATTTGAGCTATCCAGCTGTCCACCTACTTTTTAGGATATTTCTATGCATAGATGTACTACTAGCAGAATACTCTCCGAGTTGCAAAAAATGGCCGAGTTTTCTGGCCTAGTGAGTTTTTACGATTTTTACTGGCACAAAAAATTTGCCAAATTTTTGGCAAAAACTCTCTGAGCACTTGCCGAGTTTTTGGCAAAAACTCGGCAAGTTGTTATTAAAAATTCGGTCGTAGTTTTATAACAGCACTTAAAGGTAAAAAACGGCCCAAATTAATTTCATTTCTCATTTCTTCACTTGTATTTTTCTGATAGGCGGAAAATAGTCTTCCAAACACTTGAAAACTGATTTCTATCGATTTGAAGCGGATTTGAGGCGGATTTGAGTGGATTTGAGGTGGTTTTTGAAGAGGATGACATCAATGATTTGGAGAGGCAGGCTATGGAGGAGGGGGGTGGATTTGGTTTCACACTGGATGACATTGAGTTAAATGAGTAGTCATTGCTAGTGCTAGGAGAAGCTAGAGGCAGAGCTACATCTAGGATGGAGGATGAGTCATAGATTGAGTTAGACATACTGAGTGAGGAGGCACAATCATGCCCAATGCAGACTTCTAGGACTAGACTCTCTACTTCTACCTCTCCCTTAGTTTTTACTAGAGCTAGGAAGAGGAAGATGTAATTGTAATGATGTATTTACTTTTAGTTTTACATAAGTTATTTACTATTTTGCTTCCAACCATCAGCATTCCTTTCGAGAATGAGATTTTGTACCCATTTTGTGTTTAAATATATCTAGACTAAGCTGGTTTCTTTAGTGTTCTCATTTATTGACTCATTGGATGCATCCTCTCATTGAATTTTGCAAAAAATATGCATTTCTAATTAAATTTAAGCAATTTTTTAAGTTCCTAAATTTTTTGCTGAAAATTGGCCAAGTTTTTCCTGAACTTTTTTTTAGGCCTTGGTGAGTTTTTGGCTTTGGCAAGTTTTCCAACTATGTTTCTATCTATCCATTTGCATATGGATATGAGTTACGAATAATTGTAGTTAAATTGCTTACTATATAATAAGTTCTCATCATCAGTTCTAATTTCTGAATGCACAGGCATGCTTTCTTGTGAGAAGTTTTTAGTTCCTTAACCTCTGTACTTGTATGCTGCATGTGTTAATATACTAATAAGTGAAAATCATGTTTTGTATATCGAGTTTGAAGACTTCCATTGATGTATAATGATGGGTGAGACGTGTGACTTGAAACAAAAATATAAATTCATTTAGATTATGTAGTGCTGATACTCAATAAAAATAATCTTTTTGTCCCTTGTGTTGAGCACTGCAAGATATAGGTAATTTCATTTAGAAAAATATCTAACTTTCTCATCTGGATTTATCTGGGACAGGTTTGACAGCAGTTGAGGGAGTACACCAAGTGAATTGCTACGCTTGGAGTTTCCTGGAAGGGATTAGAAATGGTTGTTTCAGGAGTTCCTTTCTTAATAAATTTGGTTGGAATTCACCTTTTACACTGGAAACTGACATTTTAGTGGGAATAATGTTCTTGTTACTTTTCAACTTAATTGAAAGATGAAACTATATATTTGTCTAGGTGATTGTCACATGAATTATTCATTTCATATATCAAATTGAATCTTGTTATTTCTACAATAAGTTAGTGTTTGCCCACTGGGGTAAACTTAGTATTGCACAGACATAGTACAGGAAATATAATAAACACAGAATGTATCCTAGAATAATAAATACTTTCATTAATCATTCCATACTGGCAAGTACATTTACATCGTAATGATCATACCATAATATCTCCCATGTCCAACCTCCGAGAGAGTATATAAAGTACCCGAAGGGTCACGACCGAAACGTCGTGACGTAACTGTCTAACCTCTCAATCGCTAACGACCGAGAGTAACATAATACTTTACTAACCTAATAACCCGTACTTACAATTATCCCGACAACATCATCCCCCCCAAAAAAACAAGTCGTCTCCGACGACTTACAACAACAGGGAGATGAAATACACCATAGAAGAAGAAAATCACTGAGAAGGGGTAGAGGGGCGTCCTTGAAAAGATGAAGTGCCGCCCTCCCCATCAATGCTGCGTCCAGTAGGTCTTTTCCGTCACATCCCATTCCTCCCGTGCCTGCACCAAACTTGTCTCCAAAACATACTGTTCAGCTATAGCCTCCGCTAACACCATACTATCTCCCTAGCTAATCTGACCTTGATAGCCACCTGTGCCAACTTCTTTGCTTCCAACTCCTGGGTACGCTGAGCCAAGTGTTGCTCTACTACCTCCAACTGGGTGGTCAGCTCCTCCCGAGCTCTCTATGCATCCACCAAGACACTCTCACGCCCAGCCAATATCTACTCCAAGTGCCTCAAAGCGTAGTACCCCTCTTGAAAGACTTGCTCCAGTGCTCTCTTCACCTCCGACATGTAGACACTCCATGCCTGTAGTAGCTCCGATCACATCAACAGGTCACACTCTCCAAGGGCTGATAACTGAACCGACTGGGGGTCTAGGGGGCAACGCCCCTAGCGGGGTCGAGGGGTAGCGCCCCCGCGGGGTCCTGGGGCAGAGCCTCAGGCGCGCTCCCTGTCGCGGTACAGGGCGGGGTCGAGGGGCAGCGTCCCCGCCGCCAAGACCAATTTAGCACTCTCAAACCCACACAGAAGTCTATGGAACACACTATTTTGTGATTTTCTTCTGATCCCATACTCTTTTCTGTAAAGCGCTTATGTTTTTCTTACTACCTCATTATATCCTACCCTTCGGTACCATACGTTATTCATTTTGAACTGTTTTGATTTGTCGTCATTTTTTTTTTTTTTTAGAACCTTCTCCCTGCTGCCAGTCCTTCCTTGCTTTTATTTATTTTTTAATTCTCAAGCCGAAATGCAGCCGTACATCCCTTGGACGGTATCCCCATTACACATTTCAATGTCGTACGGCATCCAAGCTCTTTTGTGTGCGGTAGTCCTTTGGCTGTATGGTCTTGCAATGTTCCGTACGATGCACAAAACAGCCTATCTTCCTGTCTGTTCGGACCGTACGATGGATATACCAACCCTTGTTTGCGCCAATGGCCGTACGGCCAGTGTTAACAACTCACGCACGTTTCCTTGTTTTAATTGCCATACGATATCACTGATACACGCTCTCCCTTCCTTACGGTGCCGCATGATTTGCCTAGGCGCATATGCTCCGTACTTCATGTGTTGTTGCTCTCGTATGGCGCCGTACTGGCCTATATACCGTACGTTATTTTATACTTCGGTTATGTCTACTGCTAATGTACGGTGCCGTACGACATGTTATTGCTTTGCTTGTACGGTCTGCTTCAATTTGTAATGCCTTCTCTCGCCGTATGGTATGGCTTGTCCTTGCCGTACGACACTATCAACTTATCTTTTCCTGCCATACGGTGTTTATATACCGTACGGTACCGTACATTGCCTTTGCTTTTTTTTTTTTAATTATATATATATATATTTTTTGTTTTTCATTTTTAAATTTTTTTTTTCCCACCGTACGGTCATGCATAGCCGTACAAGTAGTTTTCAATTTCCTGTCCGGAGGCTTCTTTGGTCACCCGTACGTATGGCTCTCGGGTCGCTTGCATGACCACTTGAGTCATTTTCCATCCTCTCGGTTGCTCTGTCCCTCCTCTCTGGTCCATCCTCTCCAGGGAAGGTTTCAATTTGGTCCCGTTGATGGCATCATGTATCCGTTTGTCGAAAGTCCACAGAGTGTGCAGCCGTTCCCTCTCCCTATCGCCGAGTCTGTTTCCAATGGCAATCCAAAGGCTTGGAACCATAAATTCTACTAGGACCATGGTCTCTTGCCCATACATCAGAAGAAGGAGAATCAAGATTTTGAAGGCTATAATCTTCCACACAGGATTCCAGTCGTCTCTCATGAGGATGGTTTTCGGATTTCTCTCATCCTCGAGATTTATTTCTTTCAACTTTGCTTCTTTGTACAAGATGGGTTCCTCCTTGTTTTTAGACTGGTGTGCGGGTACGGTGTCCATTGTAGCTTCTCCTTCCTTATACTCCCCGTACTTTGGAGGATATTTATCTAGCTCCTCTTCGTCGACGCTTAATGCGTTACAGGAGGGTGAGAACATCTCATAGTCCTCCTGCTGCCAATGGAACAATCCATTTAGTGAATCCGTGTCATCCTCCGAACGACATCCTCCAAGTTTTAGTATGCCTTCGGCATCCAAATCCATCCCCTCTCTGCCTTCGTCTCGTGGGTCATTCTCCCCTTCAGATTCAGATCTCGAGGAAGAGGCAAGTTCCTCGCTCACCAACTGGGTCCGGAGATCAATAGTAAACTTCTTGCCTCCGCTCTCCATCGAGAGTATTCCGTTTCCAGTTGTGGTTTGCCTTCGCTGCCACCAGCCATCCTCTTCCGAGTATGGCATCATACCCTTTCTGTTTTAATGGAATGACCACAAAGTCGAGCACAAATGGTTGTGCACCCACGGTGACTTGTTGTGCCATCAACGTGCCGAGGGGTTTAATCCCGTGCTGGTCGGCACTTAGCAGATTAAACGTAGGTGGCCACAGAGTGGGCTTTCCTAGCTTTTTCCATGTGTCCTTCGGGAGGACGTTTACCTCGGATCCGCCGTCTACTATAGTATCCATTAGGATGGTGCCCAGGATGCCCATCTCCACCACGGCTGGATGTCTGCCATTGTTGACGGCGAGCAGCATTGGATTTGTCACCGAGTTTCCCGGTACGGAAGCATCCGTGTGTCTCGGTTTGGGTTTATCAACCTTTGTACCCAACAACACTGTCCCCAATTGAGGCATGGTGTATAGGAGGTCCTCCAATTTCACAGGTACCTCCAGTTGGAGCATCTGCCGTACAATGTTCCTCTTCGCGTCTGTGCAGTAGGGTCCGGATGATTCGTGTGTCTCTCCCCGTTGGGCTTTCATCGCCCTTTCTATTTCCTCCCTTGCCTCCGCCATTCTCTGCTTCTTTGTTCGGAGATGGGGGTAGCGGGCTTCCTTCGCTTGCCCTCGGGTAAGAGCAAGTATAGCTTCTTTAATCCGTGTGTTGCCTTCGATATCAATCAGATTGGCCCCTACGCCAGACTTCGGACAATTAGCATCTTCATGCTCCCCAGGGCCGCACCACCGACACAGCTGCTGAGGGGCGTCATTATTGTTACACTCGCTTGCGTAATGACCCCATTGGTTGCATGCCCTACATTGGATCATTGGGCGTCCCTTCGTGTCATACTGGACCCTGTTACGGGTGGAATTATTATTGTTCCCTCCACCTCGCCGGTTGCCACGGTAACCTCCTGAAGATGCATTATTGTTTGGTTCCGTCCCCCCTGATGTGGATGGTTGTTCTTGTGTATAGAGCACTTGTTGGTTACGCGCCTTCAGATTGTATGGGCATTCCTTCGTAGAATGTCCCATAATTTGGCAGATGTCACAGAATGCCTTCTTGGGACAAGCACCCTTCGTGTGGCCGCTCTCCTTACAATCCGCGCACCACAGTTCATCATCCTTGCTTGTTGTCCCCTTCATTGTCTTAAACTCTTTTAACATCCGTTCCATATCCTTCTGAAGGGCCGTGACTTTCTTCTTCGGCTTCTCGTCACTGCTACTCTCCTCTTCGGACGTATCGTCTTCAGATGACGAAGATCTATTCTTCTTCGTTTTGGCCATCTTATTTTCACTTTCCAGGTCCATGGCCTGGTTGTATGCATCATTGTAGGATGTCGGAGGCACAATTTTCATCTTCCATCGTAGCTTAGGATTCAGGCCCTCGACAAACCACCTCTTCTTTAGGTCGTCAACCGGTTGGCTTTCCATCTTTCCGACTAATTCCTTTAGCCGGCGGCCATACGCTCGTATGGTCTCCCTCTTCCCTTGCTTCGTTCCATAAATCTCTGAGACTATCTCATTATCGTCTCGTAGTAGCCGGAATTCCTTCTCGAATTCCTCCTTCAGGTCATCCCATGTGGTTATGTTCGTTCTATCCAGATCCGCGTACCAGTCAACAGCCACGCCTTTCAGTGTGGCAAGGAACTGCCTCATCCATTCGTTCTGGTCAGTCACCCCGTTGGTTTCACACGTACGGCAATGCCGTACTGGATCGTCCTTTCCATCATCGTGGAATTTTGGCAACTTTTTATGTGCCGCCATGGTTGGTCGGGCTAATTTTGGTTGTTGCGTGCGCGGTGGATTTTGTGCTCTTGCACCGCCTGTGCTAGAACCAGCACCCACGTTCCCTTGGCCGATTACTAATGGTACTTGTATCTGTGTAGCGGGTGGAACCGTATTGTGTGGAGTCGTTGGCTCCAATGGCGGGTTTGCCTGCGCGTCCCGTGTGTCTTCGGTCGTACCTTCCTGTGTGCCTTCGGCTGTGCTTCCCTGTGTGCCTTCGACAATGGGCTCACCTTCGTAGTTCCCTTCCTCCGCACGCCACGTGCGGTTCAAGTCTTCAAACTAGTCTCGCTCTTCCTGAAGCAAGACTTGTCTAAGTCGTGTTTCTTCGAGTAGTTCTTCTCTACTCCGCAGTCTCCGATGTTTCGCCGAGATGAACGATTCCCAGTCGGCCCCTCCACCTTTCGTACCAGTTCCGGGGTTCCCTTCGGGCAACCCTCCGGCAAGCTGGTCTTTGGCAAGTTGCTTCAGCCTACACCGACGTTCACGCTGTTGCGCGGAGATCAAAGCCTTCTGTGCGGCTTCCCCTTCGTCATCTCGTGCCTTTTTATTTCTATCTTTATTTAAGACATTGGGCATAAATCCTTCTCTCAACTCTCTTCCCAAGTACGTCTAGGCAACGGCGCCAGATGTTTGCCCACTGGGGTAAACTTAGTATTGCACAGACATAGTACAGGAAATATAATAAACACAGAATGTATCCTAGAATAATAAATACTTTCATTAATCATTCCATACTGGCAAGTACATTTACATCGTAATGATCATACCATAATATCTCCCATGTCCAACCTCCGAGAGAGTATATAAAGTACCCGAAGGGTCACGACCGAAACGTCGTGACGTAACTGTCTAACCTCTCGGTCGCTAACGACCGAGAGTAACATAATACTTTACTAACCTAATAACCCGTACATACAATTATCCTGACAACAGTTAGCATACAGGTAAAGAACAACAATTGAGTAAATCACATGACTAATGTAAACCTCAGTCTGCAACAGTACACAGTATGACAAAATGCTTGTCTATTTTCCAATAGTAAGAACTGATCAAAATTTTTGTTTCTGTTTCATAAAACTGTTTTAATTTTCTAGGCCCCAATCTAAAAGCAACTTTATATCTTTTCATAACCTCTTTTTCATGCTCAAGGTTTGAATATACAAGCCTCTTGAACAATACAGTTAATGGCTAAAATGTCAAAATAGCTGTCCCAGCCAAATCTATGAAATATTGAATAATAAATGATATGTCCGTTTGCAATCTGAGTGGAATTATGCATTGCAACTATTAGCTTTCTTACTTTGTGTGGACTTCTGAACAGGCAATGTTCATTCGTGTGAAGCGTAAGAAGACAACATATTTTATACACTGTGATCCATCAGAAACAATTTTGGATATCAAGCAGAAATTGCAGTCACTTACTGACCATCCCACAAGAGATCAATGCCTGATCCTTCTTTCTTCGGAGCAGGTTCTGGAGGATGCAAAGACCCTGGCTGCACAGAAGGTCATCTCTTTTAGTTTGTGGAATATCTTTTGGCATGCAAAATAGTTTAGTAATTAATCTGTGGTTTTGTCAAAATTCTTTAAACAAAAAAAACTGAGGATTTTCTTCAATCCTTGTAAGAACTCTGTAATTAACATTCCTTTCACTAGTTTTTGCACTTTGGTATTATATTTATATCTGATTATCTAGGCTTACATCATGCATTCTTGACTTTTTTATCATATATCCTATAAGGTTAATGTGGCCAGTGTAATCCTAATTATATTGATCTGGCCTTCTATTTGCAGGTTGAGAATGATGCTGTTGTTGCATTGACTATTAGACAAGGTTTTCTTCATGTCCTTGTCTTCTCTTTCCTGAGAGAATATATATAGGCGTTTATTTGTTTAATTAGAAGTTTTTAAGCTGAAATTGTTTTTGCCTTTGCTAGTTTCTTTAGTTATTTGCTCATGAAGCAAAGCCTGCTTGTTAATTGTTTTTAAAATTGTGGCACTATCATACTGAAGATGTGGGAAACTAGTATTTTACATTTGATAATTGCAACTGTGGTTGGCCTATCATAGATAAGGAAATGCTTCTTAAGAGTCTTCTTTATTGATCATTAATTTTAGTTTTACAAATTTTATTGCAACAGGATATCTAACAGGGAGGTGATGTTAGGTTTTTGATTTCTTCCTCTCTTATGGTCTATGACATGCACACTATGTTGTCTGGAATAATAAATGGCAAAATTTCCAAATACAATCCTCACGAGTTATATAGATGGGGAAATATCAAATACCTTTTCCTAATATAAAGACAAGAAGATTAAAATTAACCTTTGTAAAATTTATAGCAGGTGACTGTATTCAGTCATATAAGATAAAAGTACACACCAAAACTAAGCATCATTACAAATACATCTCAAATATTGTAATGTCCCCAATTGTTACAATTTGCTTAGTCTCTCTAATGTTCCCTACTAGGAAGTTGCCAATTTTCAATGATTTAACATACATCACTATGCATATAGATTAGATTAAATTAAGAAACAATCACTGATTCATAATCCCTAAGTCCTTACTCCTCTCCTAATCAAATAACCTTAAAACCTCAGTGTTGCGGTAATTGCTTATTGATTATTGAAAGAATGAAATGTACATATAGACAATTACATGGTCAATGTTTCCTAAAGAAACTATCGATAATTAAAACCAAAATTAGAAATAATCTAATCTACCTAAAAATACATTATTGACCATTAATAATAAGATATGCCAATATAATTCTAATACTCTCCCTTAATGGTCAATCTGTCAACTACACCAAATTGCCCCCTAAATTCTGCAAACTTTTCTAGGCTTAGAGACATGGTGAGGATGTCTGCAGTCTGTTCCTTAATTGGAACATACTGCAGCTGTATTGATCCATCTTCTACAAGCTTGCAGATGAAATGACAGAGAAGCTCAACATGCCTAGTCCGCTCATGGAAGACTGGATTTTTTGAAGTTTGAGCACCCCTTGATTGTCACAAAATAGGGTGAAGGATTTGCTTGAGACATTTGCATGTTAAAAAGCATTCTTCGAAGCCGAACTGCCTCACAAGCTACTTTAATAGTTCCCCAATATTATGTTTCAGTCAAGGAGAGAGCTATTGCCTTTTGTTTCTTGTTGGTCCATGTGACTGCACCAGTGCTCAAGTTGAAGACATACCTAGATGTAGACTTCGTGTCATCGACAAATCCTACCCAATTGGAGTCTGTGAAAGCAATGAGTTTAGGATCTTTGCTTTTGCCATACAGAATGCCAATGTTAGAAGTGCTCTTTACATATCTCAACGCACGCTTCGCTGCAACACAGTGATCAACTTTAGGGGCTGTCATGAAGCGAGAGATGTTGCTCACAACATAATTGAGATTAGGTCTAGTGGTAGTGAGATATAGGAGACTGCCCACTAGTTGTCGGAACAAAGATTCATCCACCACGTGGGAATAAGATTTGGTGGACAACTGCAACCCTTCCTCCATCGGTGCAGATGCAAGTTTGCACTCTTGCATTCAAAACTTATCTAGCAGACTCCTGACACACTTTAACTAAGAATTAAAGATACTGCCATCTGTTTGCCAAACTTCAAGACCCAAGCAATAATGCAGAAGTCCCAAGTTTGTCATGTCAAATAACTGGCACAGACTCTATTTGACTTGCTCGATCAAAAGTGCTGAACAACTGGTAATAATCAGATTATCAACATAGATGACAAGTAGAAGAATATCACCACTAGTAGTTTTGACATACAAATTGGAATTAGAGCGACTCCTTTGAAAGCTTTGATCACCGAAGTACTAATCAATCTTTATATACCAAGCTCGAGGAGCTTGCTTTAGGCCATAGAGTGCTTTCACTAGTTTGCATACCTAGTGTTTTCTACCAGCAACCTTGAAACAAGGAGGTTGCGTCATATAAACTTCTTCCTGCAACTCACCATTGAGGAACACACTCTTGATGCCCATTTGATGGACTTGCCATCCAAACTGGGTTGAAATGGCGAGGACAAGCCGAATGGTGCTCATTTTGGTTGTGGGAGCAAAAGTCTCCTCATAATCAATGCCCTCTTTTTGTGAGAACCCTTTAGCAACTAGTCGTGCCTCGTACTTATCAAGGGCTCCATTAGCCTTATACTTGACTTTATACAGCCATTTGTAGCCAATGGGCTTTTTCCTAGGTGGAAGATCAGACAAGACCCAAGTGTTGTTTTTTACAAGACTATGGTTCAACGTCCATAGCCTGTTTCCACTTAGGGATATTGTTAGCCTTTGAATAAGTTTGAGGCTCATAGACACTGTGATTGTTGGCCATAAGAGCAAAAATAACTGTATTCTTCTACTTGCTCTTGTTTCTAGGCGATCTACCCTAAATGAGCTCATCATCATGAAGATCACCTATGGGCTTGGCCCACCAAGTACCTTCATTTGATGTAAGAGGAGCAAGGGGACCTAGGATGGCTGAAACAAAATCACCTAGATGTGGATCAAAATTTTCTTGAGGAAAGTGGATGGTACAATATCATGCCTGAGAGACTCCACAATGTTAGAGTCAGAGTCATCTGGATCCCTCCCATTAGGTGGGCCTAGAGGAAGACTAACACCCAAATCCTTAGCCTTAGGAGGCTGATCTTGAGGGCTCAAAACTAGAGAAGAGAGTTGAGAAGGCCCTAGTTCTTCATCAAAGACAACATCCCGACTAAATTGAGACGATCAATGTCTACAACAATCAATCGACATGCTTTGTGATTCTCATTGTATCTTGTGAACATGAGCATCTGGCTCTTGGAATCCAATTTTGAGCACTTTGCATCTTTAATCCAAACATAAGTTGTAGAGCCAAATATTTTCAAGTTACTGATTTTGGGCTTCCTGCCAAACTAGGCTTTCATCTAGAGTCTTCTTAATGATTTGTGTGGGAGACCTGTTTGGAAGATAGACAACAATGTAGACTTCTTCTGCACAAAATTTCTTTGGAACACTTCTGTATTCCAACATAGATCGGGCCATCTTGATGATTGTGTGGTTTCTCCATTCAATTCTGTTGAGGGGTGTAAGGTGAGGTAAGCTAATGCTTGATGCCATGATGTGCACAGAAGTTGGAGAAATCAAAAGAACAAAATCTCCCCACATTGTTTAACCTAAGAGTTAGTATTTGTTGACCAGACTCTTTTTCTACCAAGGCCTTAAACTTCTGAAACATGCTACACATCTCTGATTTTAGTTTAAGAAAATACACCCACATTTTGCGACTAAAATCATCAAGTAATATAAAATTCCTAGACCCAGTAAGTGAAGGAGTGTTCATTGGTCTACAAACAACAACATGAACCAATTGTAATACCTTGGAAGCTTGCCAAGTATCACCATCCAAAAATAGGGTTTGATGTTGCTTCTCATCCTAACAAGCTCCTCAAACTCCATGGTTTTTAGTCTGAATCTTAGGTAAGCCAACAACCAGACCTTCCCAAACTAGCTGAGAGAGATAGTGTATGTTCAGATGTCATAGCACTAATGCCAAAGACTGCTGATGGAAGAACTTTTGGCTGCCATGACATGCTCTTGAGAATCACTAGTGTCAACAAGTCTATAAAGAACATGATCCTAAATACTCGTAGAACTGTAGTGCGAGTCTCCCTATTAACAATACTACATTTGTGTGAGCTGAATATCACATCCAATCGAGGAGAGTGTCTCATAATTTGTCTGACAGAGAAAAGATTGAGTTCAATGCTTGGAACGTAGTATACGTTGAGGAAAACTAAATTCCTCCCTGCAGATTGAATTTGCACGTTGCCTTTATTGACAATAGTATACTCTTCTCCTACAAAAATAATCGAATCAGTGAATGGTGTGTAGTCAGTGAACCAATCCCAACGATGAGTGAAATGCCGAGAAGCACTTGAGTTGATGTACTAGACAAATGATTTGGTGTGTTGTGCTAGTTGTTTGGCCATAAAGACATAGAAGGAATACTCCTACTCAGTGTGTTTAGCTGAAATGGCCTTTTGTTGAGACCCTCCTTGCTTTTTCTGTTCAGAAGCCAAACAGTGCCAATAGTCTTTCTCATGTGACCATACTTGTGGAAATAATTGCACTGAATGTTCTTCTTCTTGGAGCTGTCTTGAGATTGACCTATCCCTTGCTGCTAAGAGAATTGATTGTTCCCTTTGTCCTAAGTAGAGTTGTTTTCTTTGAAGGCCTATTCTGTGGAGGACAAACTAGCATCTCTACCAAACATCTATCTCCGTTGATCTTGCTGTTGAAGTTGGCGCAAAGATCTGGAAATTTCAAGTCAACATTAGTCGAGGTAATGTTGAGCGTCTCAATAAAACCCTCATAAGACTTTTGTAGAATTTCAAAGTGATTACTACCATGTCTTCTTCCTCCATCGTCTGACCAATCACCTCCAACTGATCTCAAATGTCCTAAATATTTGTGAGATGCTCATGCAAGGACATCCTCTCATCCATCATGATCGAGAAAAGCATGTTCTTCAGAAAGAACACACGGATCTTGTCAGACGTTTCATGTAGGGCCATAAAATAATCCCATATATCAACAATTGTCTCGCCTAAGGGTACTTGAGGTAGTTGATCGTCAGCGACCAATAATTTAATGAGCATCACAACTTCCCGATTCCATTCATCAAATTTGTTTTGTTTTAGACCCGCCGTTGTAGGACGAGTAGAAGTGCCTACAACAATTTGGTCAAGGCATTGATATTCAAAAATCTTCACCATCCACTCTTTCTAGGTGTTGTAGTTGTGACCGTTGAAGTTATGACTGCCTTCCAACGTAAAGTTGGTTAGTTAGGCCATTCTTCACGCTTTCTGAGGCATGAAAAATGAGATAAATTGAAGAGTATGATGGTCTAGTAAAAAAATATATAAAGTGACGACATAGACCCCGAGGCACTGATTCCAATACCCAGAACTGGAAAAACTGAATTTTGTAGAAATCTTATTGAGGACCCAAAAATTATCTGCAAACTCGAGTTCACTGAGAAATCACAGAATTTTCAGATCTTGGCATTAAAATAAATTGTTCAAAAACTGTTGAAAGCCACGAAATGGAAGATGAAACAGGAAAATTCCTTCTGTTGGGCACAAAAGGCAATAGAAACACGGGTTGAAGAAACTAGAAACCCTTTGGAAACAATGGTGGCAACATTTCAAATAGAGAAATGGTAGGAATTCTACGTGAATAAAAGATCATGTGAGTAGAGACGACGTGAGACACACAACAAGGATGACAAGAGACATCACACTTAATTGCTTTTATAGATGACATCATGCAGTCTTCATGTGGCACAAATGGGACAGCATTATAATCATATAAGGATTCATCAATGAAGTTTCTCTCTTCACATGTTCTATCAATACGGATCTGCAAATCACCAATAAAGAGTTCGGAATACTCCTCACTTGTAGCAAAAGATTCTTCCTCCATAACATGAACCTTAGCTGATTGGAAGCCATTATCTTTTTTACTTTCATTAGGCCTAATAACAAGTGTATTCAAGGTTGTAGTTATAGCTTGTTCCTCATGAATCATGACACCATTCTCACCTATATTTTTGCCCACATCACCACTTGGCTGCAATAAGCTTTTTCCTTTATTAATTCCACGAATATGATCAAATGTCCATGCCTCCTAACATGTGAAACAGATCTGTTCTTTCCTCATTTGGTTCCTACTCTTTTTGGAAGATCCTGCAACCTGTAATCCTAATGAAATCAATTCTTTTTCAGCACATGTTTTTTAAATTTCTCAAATTTTCACTCACATTGTTTGAGTACCCTGTTGACCAACTCATAAGAAGATTTAGAAGCATCCTGTTCTTGCCTTGAAATTGCTAACAACATAAGTAGAAGAGGCTGGAAATGAGCATCACTCTCATTAATTGCCATAATCATAATGGTCTCCATGGCTGCAATAACATCTTTATTGTGTTCTTCCTTGATTGTGACCAAGAAATGTTGAAACATGGTATGGGTGTAATGTCCCCTTCTCTGTGCTAGGCCATTTTGGCGTTCATTTAGTCTATCTCCCCATCCGGATAGGCTAAAGGCTTTTCTCAAAGGATGCCAGCCAGCCACAGGCTTCAGTTGACGAATATTTAATTATTTGGGATCCCTTTTCTATAGTTAAGTCACTTTATTTTATAAAGTGAAGTTATAAAAGTCACTTTATGTCTTAAGTTGCTTTATATTAAAAGTAACTTAAAGTGACTTTAAGTAAGCATACTTTATCCCACATTGCTTAGTTTTCTGTGCTTTCCCTCACTTCGAGGTTATAAAAGCGTAAAGTACGCCTTGGGATCAGCACCATGGAAATTATAAACAGAAGATAAAAATCAGGTTGCTCACATGACTGGTTATATTTCTGAGGACGCAAACCCTTTGGAAATCTTGAGAGGTTGGACGTAGCCCCAGCATCTTGATAGTGGTGAAGTCATTCAGATTTCATCTTCAGAATTCAACGTTTTGGTAAGGAAGAAGCTTTTCATATCCAGCTTATTTACAGCTAGAGGACAGTTGCTTGTAATCTCAGCTCGAATCATGTGATGGTGTCATTGCAATAGAGGAAAGAATAGAGTGGTTATCACTGTTTGTTGTTGGAACTTATACCAACGTCTGGAGCTAGGCTTTGAATGTGGTTCGACACTCATTGACGGCAGTGTATGTGAAGAACCTGTTGAATGCGAACCAGACAGACCAATACCATAAGTACGTTTGCAATGGAGCGCACACCCTGAGACTCGACAGTGTGACCAAAGAGACCTCAGTGTATGTTGCGCGGGTGACTACATATGCGCACTGGGCAATGTGTGGACGGCAGTAAGAGAGTATCACCGTGGTTGTGGATAAAGGAATGAAGCTCGCGTGCTGTGCGCATTGAGCTAGTTCGTTTTGGTGGTTGTGTACGCGGTAGGGAGAGACACCGCTATTGATACGGGCAGAATGTTTGACAGTGAGTATCCATAGACTGTGGGGTACCATTCATATTGTATTATACAGCAGCAGGGTTGTATTTACTATTGACCATTACACGGGCGGAAGGAGCAGTATATATATATCATCAGCAGCACTTGTTCAAACATGACGGGAAGGAGAAACAGGGACTGTATCTGGTATCAAGGGAGGAGCAGCACCTTGACACAATCCTGGCCACCGGGTATATTTCAACACTCGAAGCCAAGCCAGGTTGGGTTGTTCGTTCCCACCCTTTATTTTGTATTGAATGAAGAGTAATAAGAAATCTGATACAATATATTTGGTGCTTGAAACATTATCTTTATGTCTGAAACATGATTACTATCCACATACCGGCTTGTTGAAGTTGTTATTCATTTGCATGAAGTTTATTACTTCTATTTGGAACTATAATTTGAATAATTGCCTAAGGGGACTATATCCAAAACACTATAAAACACTGAGCAGAACCGTATCAGATTTGTGTTGAAATTTTAACTAGAATGCCAACTAGGGATATTACAATGGGTTAAATCATACATTGCCAAGTCAAGCATAAGATTACTCAATCTGATTTCTGCAAATGCTTTAAGTATGTTTGCTCTTCTCGAGAAATGATGACTTCTGATGTCTCCAAGATATTAGAAGCTATCAATGATCAACCGAAGTACCTCTTTCATTATGTCATCTTCATAAGGTTCTTGAGGCACTGAAATCCTTATGATCTTCATCAAGGAAGTAGTAATCAACAACCTTATCTCACCATCCGAATACCTTAATCATCTGCGTTGACTTAAAGTAGTCGCTATAGGTGCAATAGCAATCTGCAACAAAATAGGAGGTAACTGTTCTACAATTGTCAAACATCCCTCCAACTGGTTCAACATGATAAGAACTTCTTTCCTTGCCTATGATTCCAAATTAAGTTATCAGCATAGTTCACAATGTACACTTGCCAAGTTGTCATCCGGTACCATTTTTAAATCTGCTACCACAGAAAAAAAACTACACCAGTTCTGACCCAAAATCTCAATTTACATTTTGTCAAACAGTTTGTATGCAAGAGTCTGAGTTTTATTTTCCGGTTTCCTTTAGGTGTTTGTTTGATGATGCAGTCTCCAAGGACATTTCATGACAGAGATAAATGCAGGTATATTGACATGGACATAATCTGAGGAATCTGCAATCTTCAGACAATTAATTCCAAGCACTGTTATTCTTCTTTGCCTGCTAGGGCTCCTCAGCATGATGAATCTCTTAATGTCACTCTATCAAATAAAGCGTTCAGTCAATATCTGTTTATGCCAGTGAGAATTGTTGTCATGGAAGACCCTTTTCTTGCCTATGATTGACAATTCCCTACTGGAGAGAAATTCCATCTGCCCTCGTATTTTGGGGTATTTTGTCAAACAATTGTAGATATGCTTAAAGTTCGTTTGCAAATGTGCAAGTGATGGATGATATTGTAAACATTTGATATGCATCTTAGTAATCAGACAATTTTCTATCAATAGTAGCATGAATTTCCAGGGAGCAGAACTGATTTGTGATTACTAATTCAAAATATAGTATACACCTTTATGAATATCTGGGATATACTGTTGTTACTTACCGATTACTGAGAGGGGGGGTGAATCAGTAATTATTGAGAATATACTTATTTTCACTAATGTAAAACAGATCCTTGTATGTAAGACAGAATGTAAACAATCATTCACAAGCATAAGCAGAATCACACAGATCAACTCAAGTATTATACGTGGAAACCCTCGGTTAGAAGGAAAAAACCATGGTGAGACAGAGCTCATAACTTCACTAGTACTAAATGAAGGTACCTTGTTAAGAGCTTACAAAGCACTGGTTAAGGTGCTACCTGATTAAGGGATTTTACAAAGATCGGTTAAGATCTGAACCCTGTTAAGAGCTGCTTGGTTACAGGACTTTGAACATCAATAGAGATGTTACCCTGTTAGGGGATTTTACAACAAACCGATTAGGTTCACCCTAATGAAGGGATTTTAATTTGCTTTAATTACTTATAAAAGCAATGATCTTTAGTGACACTGAATGTCTGATTAGATCATACCTGTTGATCTCTTCCTTGGTTTTTTTGGCTGTTGATCTCTTCTTCTTTCTTCACCTCTATGCCTCTAGCACTTCTTAGAAGATACCTCTCCTCTGCTCTTTTCAATCACCAACTTTCAACGACAACTTATCTTGCGTCCTATGACCTTTATTTATACAAGAGTTCATCGTAATGAAACCCTTAACTCATAGAACCGCCAGGCTGTAAACTTATCCATAAATCATGCAACACATAAAAACTATGCATTCTGATCTGGAGTTTACCTTGAGATCATCCGTAGAATTAAAGCTAACTCTTGTTGAAAAAGCTAACTCCACTTCAAAGCGGTGGATGTCCCGTATAGTCAGGCTTTTAACTCAAACTGCTCTGCATAATCCGGTGTAGATCTATAGACAGTTTTAGACCGGTGTAACCTTATACCCAGTTCAACCTTTTTTTTTTTATGCACACTAAGACTGGTACAGTGAATGTGGATTGGTCTACCGGTGTGTTAACTTATCTTTACCTACCGGTGCATACACTCTGTTCTTTCTCTACCGGTGTCTTCTAAGTAATGTGAGTAACCGGTGAACCTTACCGGTGCATGGTGTTTGTGAATGTACACTAATGACAACTTAAATTGCTAACATATACAACATTGAATACCAATCCGCAATTGAAGCAAATATACTATCCAGATTTTTGGGAATATCTTGCTATTTACCACTTATCAGCCATGTTCAGGAAGGGTGAATGTCCCTGTCACCTATGATCTCAGCAAACTCAAACTAAACTCAGTTTCAACTTATCATGATAATCAGTCCCTGCCTTCTTTAACATCATCAAAGTTAAATACCTCTCCACAGATAAGATTTGGTGGTAACGTTTCCAGCTCCTAGTCTTCAAAATATCCTTTGTGCTCTTGGAGAAATTAAGATGGCTTGTTATACTCTATTTTTTCAAATCACCGCTCTGGTTTCAATCTGCATTAGATCTTTCCCACGAACAATGTTTATTTCATATCAAACAAGTTGGCTCTATGCACCAGGAGTGTCTCTTCATGCTGTTTTTTGGGAGTCGTTTGACTTTGATAAACAAGAAACCAACCGTTTAAGAAGACAAATTCAGTCTTTTCGGAACCCCATATTCTCGCATTCAAATTGAAACTTGATGTTGATTCTTGATGGGGCTATGCCTGAGAACATGCTTCAAACAATTTTAACAACACCTCCAAAAACACCTTTTATGAGTATGCGTGGTCTTTGAGGGTCAAGTCGGGTGCTGTGAATTAAATCCGGATGGTGGTAAGTCAAACAACCTTCCTAAAGTCCAAAACGAGATTCCTTGGTTTTGCTTCAACTATTGCTATCTCCTCAAAACCACGTCAAAACTCCTACCATTTGTGCCTTGTTTCTGCAATTTGATGCCCAATAATCTTCAGGATTGATACGAATCTCCAGGCATTGACAAAATGGAAATTCGTGTCTCTGTTGGAAGCACAAAGCACCAAATAGTTGAATAATTCTTAGAAGCTCCTTAGTTCCAAGATTGACAACTCGACTCAATCTTCACTTCCATACTAACAGAATGAATGAACTGCTCGTGCCAAGGACAAATGTTCAAATTGAATGACTCGGACTTAATAAGTCCGGTCGCAACGTTCTAGGAAAAAGAAAGAACACACCAATAAACCCCACGATTTCTTCATAGTCCCAATTCAACTCTGTGCTCCTAGTTTCTCCTTCAAAGGCTGAAGACGTCTACAACCTCCAGTGTCGGCACTTCAAACTCTAATAAGATGTACCATTCTACAACATTCTTCCCTAATAATGCTTAGAACAACAAATAGAAGGAAACAAATCAAAAGAATTTTCTGTTATGTTTGGTACTTCCGTTAATGTATGCCAAATAGTTTGAAGTTTTCAACTATCACTTGGAAAACACAAGCCGTTACAAAAGTGCGTGAAGCTGATGATTCTACTGCAGATATAATATTGTAAGATCTGTCGTTCAATTCCCAATTGTAGAGGAGACGGATTAAATGGAATGCCAACACCACCAATGAATATAGAGACCATGCTCAAAAAGTGATTTGAAACAGCTGGAATGAAATGCTCATAAGTGCATTACTATCAGATATAAGAAATTCCTGTTAGCTAAATCTTCAAGTAATAATTAAACTGCCTCATTACTTTAGTCGGTGCACTCCTTTGATATGTTATTTCACGCAAATTATAGTCTCTTCCAAATTATTATTCCTGCAAATAAACTGTTTCAAACTTTCACCCTTTAAAAAATTTCACGTCACAAACAATTGTTATAAAAAATTTGCTCAATCGATAATGTCCACCTACATTTGTCATTTCCGACATCCAAATAGATATTAGCATTAATAATATATCACTCATCCCAATATAAGATATGAGATAAAGAACCTTTGATGCTTTTCAGCTCCAATAATATTGAAACATAACTTTCATCACATATAGCCTCCAATATTTAATTTAATATCGCACTAAAGAGCCGATATAACACCTCTTAAATATCTACACGTACTCCTTTAGACTTTGAAGATGAAATTTCTCCATGTCAATGTTAATAAAATCTCCAAGAATAATAATGTTCCAAGTTTAAGGTCTTCGGCATATATCGGATCCTATATATAGTCTCTGTTACTGGTCTCGATATTTTAATCACCCTTATCAAAATCTCACGACAAGTATTATAAACACCATTGCAAAAGATTAGCGGACAAAGATATGTCACATTAACATAAATAATTTTTTCAATAAATGTTTTCGCTGATAGACCACTCCAAACAGATTAAAAAACTTCAGAACTTAATTATCATTACTCATGAAATCTCACAAGCTGGCAGAAAAACCAGCTTTGATATCATTGTGTAATATCCCCCTAGGATATTTTCTTCAGATTTTACCACAAAAATTTAACAAATAACTGTCATGCAATTGATTTCAATTCATCTAGCACATTGTACAGAAAATTATAAATATCAAAGCTAAAATAGAGATCTAGAAATGAGATGTGAATATTGTCTTTAAATTTTCAATAGAGCAATAACAGAAATCCAATCAGTCACAGAACTTATAGTTAGAATGGATAATCAGAAATTTGAATTTGAAGCACAAAGTGAGACACTTGATTGATATCTCCAACAGACAATGGGTTTCCGTCCATTGCCTCCAAGCTCGAGGGTTTCCTTTTTCAAACCTACTGAAAGCCAAAGCTTCTCAGAATTCTCCAAGAGAAACCAAATATAAAACCAAGCATGCTGAAATGAATCTAACATTCTTCTTTAAAGCCCAATGCAGTGACTTTTCAGTTTCCCTCTGCTTGTCCTTTTGTCTTCTTTCTTTTGTTCCTTTTTAAATCCCCTTTTTAAAATTAAAATGACTTTTATCAATTTTCATTAAGCTTCAAATAAGTCATTTTAATACTTTATAAAGTTGTCATTTAATTTCTAATGTCTCTAAAAAAGGGACATTACATTTGTCATACACCAATCTGATATGAATGTGATCTCTCATCAAAGGTAACATTTCTACCAAGAGCAAACATCTATTATTGTATTCAAACAATCTTCATGATTTTATATTGTGTTGCAACTAATAAACACAATTTTTTCCTTAATTTAAACTGAATACAAAAACTTTTTACGCATGTTTGTTCTACTGTAAGTTCAGCGTGATATGTGAACTTACCTTGGCAGGAAGCATACTCCTGTCAATTTCCGCTCCTGTTTTGTATTCCTTCTGTTACTCCATTCTGTAAAGGTCATTAATATAGAAAATAATCATATCAGTCCAATTTATCTTGGTTTTTAAGAAAAATATAGGTCAGTATGCACTAACTCTAATTACCTTTTTTCAGTCTTTCATTTATTTGCACTCTTGAAACCTTTCCCAATGCTGATAGGGGCTATTGATCTCTTTGGCTTCTATTCTTTATAAGTGGTTATTAACTCCTTAATGATGCTAATGGATACAAAACCACAATCCCCTATAAAAGATGGGTTGACAATTTGACAACTTCAAAGGGGTCAGATCTCCATCATTGTGAGGAATATCCCAGATATGGATCCTAGTGAATAATTTATCAATTGTTCCCGCATATTTGAGGTCTCCATATACAAACATGTATCTAAACACATGCAGATGTGAACACATCTGTATGCTTTTATATGGTTGCTGACCTTCATCAAGTTCATATAAGTATGGTTGTAGAGAGGGTTTTTCATCACATACTGTTACATGCTTCTTCTATGTACCTACTATTTAAGCAATTAATTAGTTTTACATATCCGTGTAATGTATGTAGCAACATAATTTAGCTCGTTAATTGTTGAGTTAATGATGTTTTTGATTTGAATAGCATACATACTTGGAGGGTTGCTGACTTGTGTATCATGTGTTAACCTGAAAGCTTATTGGTTTTCCTTATTTCACGCACGTTCATTTTTCTTGCCAGTGTTTTCATTGTCTTGACATGGTTTGAACTTTGGTCTGCTATGGTTTTTTGCTGTTTCCAGAGAATGGCCAGTTTGAGGACGTCAACATTGAAAAGCCAGAAGATCATCATGGCCTATTAGAAACTGATGTTTCTGCAATGTGACAATGATCCAAAAGAAAATGAGTTATATGTGAAATTTGGTCCATTTGTCTTAAATGTTGTTTTTCTTGTCCAATCAAAAGGATATGCACTAGTGTAATAATAATGTTTCCATGTTGACAGATATTCTTGTGAAGTTGCAGAACAAGAGGATATGTATGTAAAAATATTTCTACTATTAAGTTTTTGTAAAATACAGGTAGCTTAGTTACTATGCTTTGTTGATGTCTTTTAATTTGCTGGTGGTTTTAGCTTATATCAACCTTTAAAACAACATTTCTGTTTTCTTTTATGATGATATGGTTTGGGGTATCTATAGAACTCTCTGCCTGAGAAAACATTACGTCAAATAACTAAACTTCCAATGACATTGTTGAGAAGCCAATAGAGAAAAACAAATATGAAAACTAAAAGACTAGAGCCAAGCAAAATGCTCTGTCACCCTAGGGCCAGAGCCATAATCCATGAGCTGAAAAGTCCATGCCCCAAGTTGTTACTTGACATAAGAGATCTGCTAACAGGAATTGGATAGCTCCAAATGCTCATTCTGTAATAGAGATGCCAATATATGACCTCCTTTGCACCAAAAACCATGCACATAGTACTAAAACCAGCCAGCCACACTAATGATCACTTGGAAATCCCCCAATAACCAGGCCACAACTTGTCTCCATCCCATTATTTCTTAAAATGAATACTAGGCTGGGATAAGGGGTCAAGGACATTGATGCACAAACCATGAGTGACTTCCTGACTTCCTCTTGTGATTTTTACTCAATGCACCTAGTGACCACAAAACATAGGTAGGGTATGGTCACTTGTGACCACCAACCACCCTTTGCTATGCGCTATCAAAGAGGCCACACAACACCTTTCCCACTTCAGCACAATATGCCCTAAGCACATGCACCCCTTTCTCCAAGGAGAGAATTTTATCTTCCAACAGTCCCATCCTTGCAGAGCCCTTCTCACCTTTGATTAGAGTAGAGACATGTCCTCATATTCTAGGAGGAGCATTCAAAATAACCACACTTGAAGAGCAGCATTTGGAATGAAAATTGCCAAGTGAGATCCAAAGACTTAGATACAACATTTGCTTGGATTAGGGAGACACATGCTTCCAAACCTTCCTCTCCAAGAACAACTTTAACAAAGCCCAGGGAAGCATTGGAATTACAGTTAACATTGATTCCAAGTGCCTATCGATACAACCCCCTTATGCATGGGGTCGTGACTAGCATTCTTGCTATGCCTACATGCCATCCCTTGTGCAAGATATCAAAGAAAAAAAAACACAACCAACACATCTCAAACACCCTATGCTCCACAGTGGCGCGTCCCCTGCCAAATTTCCCCCGCACCCATCGTGGGGATGGTACGGGGACGTGGGGAGGGGAATTTACCATCCCCAAAGGAGTCCCATTTTCGCCAAATCGGGCACCGTCCCCGAAATGCCACTTTGAGAGCAGCAGGGTACAGGGGGACGGTTAGAAGTCCCCTACCCGTCCTAGGGATTTTTGGCTGTCCCCTATGGCTCAAGCCATTTTTGGACTGCCAGTGTTAAAAAATAAGGCATATGTAAATTTTCAAAAAGGTTGGCTGGCCCACAAGGACACCTATACCACAGTTAACAATACCAAAACCTAATCTAAGCATAAAATAACCAAAAAGAAAAAAAAAACTTCATTTTTACATTCGCAAAGGAGAAGAGTAGCAAGAGAAGGAGCAGCTGGTCAAGGAGTGAACAATAATTGAAAGAGGAGGTTACCGCATCAAATCTACTTCATTTAGACTCTTAGACCTACTATCTACTGATTATGGACAGTTATATATTATGGCAAACTTCTATGTTTACTGTTTAGTAGTTTAGTTAAAGTAATGGACAACTGATTATGGAGTTGGACTTCTATCTTATTGTTTACTGTTTAGTATTTTAGTTACAGACTTAAAATAGTATGTCTACTGTTTACATTTCAATATTTTATGTCATTTCATGCATGAAACTTGGAGCCTTCGGGCATTTTTGCTATATCTACGCCATATTTTTACAATGAAAGTATTTGAATTTTGTTAATTTGCTATGTATTGAGCTTCTAAAATGTCTATGGTGAATGGTTTATCAATGTTATGATATGCATCTCTCTCTCTCTCTCCCTCTATATATATATATATGTATATAGATATATAGATATATACATACATACATATATATAAATTTCCCTATTTTTTTAATAGCCATCTCCTAAAAATTGGACCTGAACCATACACGTACCGGAAACACATCCCCATCCCTAAAACTCCATGGAGCATAGCAAACACCCCACCAAAACACCTCCACAACATCACAACTGAACTGAACTCCACCATGGGCAACAAATAAAGGCCTTACAGATGTCAAGTACAACCCAACCTCATTTGTACAAACCCATGCCACCTCAAATGTCCAAGCAATCCATCCTTTTTCCAAATTAAAGGCTGATATCATATATAGAGGGGACGTTATGGTTACATTTTCACACTGCCCATAAGCCTTCATTCTGCATTTAGTGCTCTCAAATCCAAACAAGAATGAAATAAAAGAGCCTCCAACCTTGGAGTGTTCCTTAGA
Organism: Chamaecyparis obtusa; assembly: GCA_027943335.1. Taxonomy (NCBI): domain Eukaryota; kingdom Viridiplantae; phylum Streptophyta; class Pinopsida; order Cupressales; family Cupressaceae; genus Chamaecyparis; species Chamaecyparis obtusa. The sequence continues at coordinate 1,970,630 of BSBK01003587.1, read as the reverse complement.
AAGCACTATAAGTTCTTAAAGTAACATGACATTTAACTGATGAAGACCTTCCAAGGAGTTAGGAAGATAGCTGTAAAACTGTAAGGGGTGCTTTTATTCACACCAAAGTTTTCTACATTATCTGCAGCAGAGCTCAAACTATGCCTGCAATGTTGATGATAAACCTTCACAATTTTAGCTCCAATCTGCAATGGTTCTTTCCCATAACACCCCAACTTTTAACACAGGTTCGATCCTTTTAGAGTTTGCATTGATTGCTGTAAGAGAATGCCCTTCAACAACAATATTTTCATCTCCTTGTGAAGCCGCCACTGCCATTCCTGCAACTAGAGCTTCTCATTCAGCTTCACTATTGGATTTAATCCCCAAGAAGAGATAAAATCTATATACAAAGCTCCCTTTAGACTCTCTAAGAGAAACCTAAACACACGACCCACATTACCCCAAGAAACACCATAAAAATTCAGCTTAACAAATTTTTCAGGGTGGAACTCACTTCTTAGTCATTTCTGGATTTTAAGAATCTTTGAGCATCCCCTTTTCCTTCCAATCTTATTTTCTCCTGTGCATTGAATGGGGAAAAATTATTACTTTTATTCACTAACAAAAAAAATAGAAAGGACTAGTGACAAACATGAAAGCAGATGTCTTTTTGATTGTCAATGTGCCCAATATGGCATCAGGTAAAGTATGAAATATTATCACACATGGGATCATGGGGATAAAGCATATTTAGGGTCCACAATTAAAGGAAAGGCCAAGATTCTAATTGCTTAGTTAAGGACTAGCTCTCACCATTTACGATATGAAACTGGTAGATGGATGGTCCCTAAAGAGAGGTGGGAAGAGAGAATTTGTGCTTTCTACAGCAAGGGAGTGGTGGAAACAGAATGACATTTTATTAAGAAATGTGGGGCGTATGAGGATATTCGCAGCGAGTACAAGGATTGCCTACACGTGAGCAGCATGAAGGAACTTTTTGAAGAGGCAAGATTACACAAGACAGCAAGCTTCCTAATCCGGATCCACAACAAAAGGAACAACTTGGAGAAATCACAGCAGGATGCCTAACTTGCTCTTTGGTCCCTTAGACCGATGGTCTCATGGACGTCATTAAAAACATTTCATTTCATTTAGGAAGTCTAAATGGAATCTACACACAAGATTGACTTGTGTTCTAAAATGGAAGAACATTCAATTTTCTCTTGTTAGGAAGCATATGTTGGGATGCTCAAAGCAAAAACCTAAAATAATGCTTGCAAGTACAGCATAGGATTCTCATGTACACAATATTAAATAACAAAAACCTAAAATAATGCTTGCAAGTACAGCATAGGATTCTCATGTACACAATATTAAATAACAAAGGGCATTGCTGGGAATTCTCAAGCGATTCATATATTTGTAGGTGAGAGTTGGGATGTATTTATCAAGGGTGTTAAAGTTCTTTGGACTGCTCTCCTTTACCGTAGTTACTGTTTCTTGCCAATAGTTTTTGGAACACTAACGTCTGTCTTAATCATGGACAAGTTGAAAATTTGGGAGTTCTTTTTGATGGACTGATTCAACTGCAGGGAAACACTTAAGTAGTCAATGCCATTACTCATTCACTTTGTCTTATATTCTACACATCAATACACACTACATTGTAAGTAATAATTTTCTTTGAGAGGGAAGCAATCAAAGTTCAATTTAGAATGGAAAAATCACAGTTTAATTTAGAATGAAAGTGATTGTCTACTATGCATTTTTTTGTGTTTTAAGCAGTAGATTCAACCTGACAGAAGCACTTCATCGTTTGTTTATGCAACAAACTTAATGAAAATTTGATTGGACCCCAAAATTATTTGAGGAAAGGAATGCATATTCGATCAAAGAGGTCTCCATAGCTAGGATTGGAATATTTCTCCCTGTTTACTAGACATTTAAAAACCTTATATTAGGATGTCGACTCATTTGGGTTAAGCTTACTTGATTATCGCATCACAACTACTTTATATCTTTGTATTGCAAATATCGCAGGAAAATATTCATAACTTTATAAAAAACTGTGACATGCATGACCCATCTAGATTTTGGTGCAGGTGTGACCTCTCAGATCACGCAGCTTAGCCAAAAAGAGACTGTTTAGTAATCCAATCCCTTAAAAAAAAGATGAACCCAGAATTTCACCCTCCAAGAATAAATTTAAAATGTTAATACAATTTGGAGAGGTTATTGATTTAGTGGCGAATTTAACATCTAATCTAGACGAGTGAAGAATAAAAGACGTATTTTAGATCCTTGCTAATGCTTTAAACTTAGATTGCATGATGTAACTTGTTTTCATTTGGGGGCAAACCAATGCCAAAGAAAATTGGAGATTTTTTAAAATTTATTTGCAGGATTTACTATGTTGAAGCATTGTTTGTATTGTTTCATCCCAAATTTGCATAGAGATTGTTTTCCATTTTACTTCACAGTAAATGCTAGAACAGCGCATATCAACTGAGTTTCTCAGAAAATTTCAAGCTGGTGGGAGTTAAGTTTCTCAAACCATGTAACAAACCACCCGAATCTAATTTGTGAGATTTAGGGCATGTTATCCCTGATGCTGTAGCCACCCTCTTAAAGAAATTGATGTAACTGTAAAAATTTGACAGGGACAATCTTTGGTTCTTGTGTAGTGTGTACCATTATCTCAAAATTTTCTTGTCTTCAAGTTTGTCAAATTTATTTCATTTCAAGCCACAAAACATTTTCAAGATAAAAAAATGCGGGATGCAAAATGATCGAGAGCTTGGTGTGATCGGAACTAGGGGCATAATTGTCTGATTGTGCAATTGTTGTTTCAACGATGTTTATTTGGGTACGAGACTTAAAAAAGAATGAAAGCATAAAATGTTTGTTGGATTTTTTTTTGTGTTATTGATCTTGAATTGTCTAAATATAAAGCTTTTAAAGTAACGGAAGCTCTAACTTATGGTGTGGATGCGACAAAATAATGGTTTGAGTAGAGACTAGTTGCTTGTAAACATCAATCGAAATTTTCTCATTAATGAATTTATAAATAATATATGAATTCTTTTCAAAATGAAAATGGTTATGGGCTGTGGTACTTTTCCAACATTGTGTGTAAGAGATAGTAGTTATTTTTATGAGAACTTAATTATTCTTTTATCAAAATTACTATTACTATTTTATCCCATTTATGTTTTATGGGAATTTTCTTAAATTGGTTTGTTTCAAAATATGTTCTGATTAAAAAGTTAATTGCCATGTCTAATGTTTGCATACAAGTGAAATTTATTGAATTTTAAAATAAGCAATTAATATTTTTGTTCAATTTTAGCTTTTCTACTAGTTGAAAAAAATTATGTATTCGTAAACATTAGGCTTCACAAAGAGGACTACAAATTAAATTGCTACATCTAATGTTTTGGCATATTTTCAATTGCACCCACTTTGATTTTTAATGTTATTTGAAGCAAAATAAAACAACACAAGTAGACAAAAGAAATAGCATGTGGATGAAACAAAAGAACAAATGGAGGAACAAGTGGAGTTATTAGCATAAAAGAGTGGCCAAATTGTAAAAGGAAAATGTAAGAGTACGAGCAAGGAAAATTCAAAGAAAACAAGTGGACAAGACAACTTGGGACGAAAAGAACATACTATTTGAAACATTTTGATCTTGCATATTACCATAGACAAAAGAACCTACATAGGAGTCGAAATAAAATAGAAAGCAAAAATGTTAATAGCTCAACTTACAACTCACTCACACCAACTTTAATGTGAAACTAAAAGATGGATGATACTTAAAGAAGGGTGAGTGGATATAAGATGTTATTGCACTCAAAAAGTGGTGGTCACAAAATGACATTACATTTTGGAGAGTGAGCTATGGACATTTGTTTTTTGCGGATGGATGTCCATATGAAGCATTGGTGGATGTTCATGCCCTGTTCCAAGGGTGTTAGTTTGGCCTAGATGTCATAGAAGTTATCTAGTAGATATGCATGCCAAATATGGAAGGACAAGGAGGTAAATTGTTTGACGTAGAGCCTCTAAAAAATGTTGCCGCATGGCATGCTAAGATTGTTAGATATGCACAAAATGAATTTTCTAAAATGGGTTTACAAACTTTCAAGCAAATGTAATTACCAAGTTTTAGGTCAAATATTACAACTTTTCATTGCAATCTACCTACTTTTACCAAAATATGGCTTTGAAATAAAATATGGACATCTATCAAAGGATAAAGGAAGGGGATTCTTGTCAAATGTTATAATTGCAATTATCATGGTAGGTATGCATACAAACTATAGAAGCATAGACAAGGCAAATGAATTGTTTGACATAATGCATCAAACATATTTGTCTTTTGGATGGTGATAGTTTTTTTATTATTAGAAGCAATAAAATAAGGGTGTTGTCCCTTTCAAAACCACAACCCGAAGGTGTAAAAACAAAATATATTGACAACAATGTTAAGAGAAGACTATTGATAGCAGACTAGCAGCATAGTTAGTAACCCACATCAAGTATGGGTACACAACTCACCCATGTCAATGGGAGGAGAGTCAGACTGCAAAGTGATTCTTCCTTCGTTGAACAACCGTTTAGGTGATACTTTCAACAAGATCCCCAACACAGGATGTTGGGACCCTTAGAGAGAGAATCAATAGGATCAAAGTATTGACAATGTTGAACCTCAACAACCACAATATGGAGCATATCAAGAGCAGTAGTAGTTTAAGAAGAGTTAACACTCCTAGAGGGGATTGAATCAACAACAAGAGGTTGAGACAGATCCATTGAGACGAAGGAGTTTGGAACCAAAGGAGCATCATCCAGGAGGGAGACATCATCAACCTGAAGAGTGTCATTTGAGGAAGAGTTAGACGCTAGGACAATCAAATGATCATCATTTGCTTCCTTCCACCATGTGGTAACACCTTTACGATGTGAGAGAACAATATGTGGCTAGATGACTAGTAGAGAAGCACAACCTACATCTGAAGGGGAGGCCCTCAAAATCTAGCAATTGGGTCCATGGCTTGTCCTTGACCATGGGAACATCCCCTAGAAGCGATGTGGAGATGTAAAAGTCAACTAGAATGCGAGAAAAAGTAGATCGACTCACTTCAGTTGTAGCCTCATCCACATTTTAAAAATGACCAATAGAGTTGCTTGAGGCCTCAAGGCAAGAATTCTCCCAAAATGAAGGGGAAGATTTGGGAGACGAACCCACATTGGACACATGTTGAGTAGTTCAGTAAGAGGGTTAAAGGATATTGTCCAGGGTTAGGCTGAGAGAGTGATTCCCCCACATTCACAGTTTGCTCAATGTCAAATCACATTCTTTCTCTAAATTAAAAATAACAATACAAAACCTTTTGCACAAGGAAAGAGCTTGATGTTACCAGAGACTAGTGATCTCGAAGACTTTGTGACCTAGCAGTGCAGATCCGAGATTGCCAAAAACTAGCTAATCTGCAAACCAACCCACAATGTTGGTAGAAACCCACATTTTTCACTACTTTTAGGCCACAAGCCACCACATGGGAGGTCTGGGAACATGCAATGGGATGAGCTTTCACCTTCAAAGGAGCAGATTTAGTAGCTTAAGCATAACTCTTTCCACCAACAGAAGAAATAGGTGGGGAACCCCAACCTTCATAGCAGTGGAGACGTCGTTGCCACTAGAACTAAGAATCTCTGAGCCCCCCACAACAAAAACTGCCATAGGCCCACCATTTGTAGAGGGCACATTCGATGTTTGTGCCAAAATCCCTAGCATAGGAGCAACCAAAACCAACAGAGCATATGGCTTGGGGCAATTTCAAAATGGTTGTTGAGTGGGAAATAACTCTAGCAGACTCAAAACAACTCAAACAACTCTATCCCTAAAAGACAACCCTTGTAGGATGTTGAAAGTTGTTTTTGTTAAAAAAAATGAACCTTGGTTGTAAGCTCTATAGGCAAGAAGCTCCACTATTTTATTAAGCGTCAAGATCAAGAGAACCATGATAGAGAGCAACCCCATGGGGACTTGAACCTTGGTTGTAGCCACTATAGACATAAAGCCCCACTATTTCACCAAAGGGTCAAGCCCTCAGACAATGATAGTTATAAGATATCCACTTAATGGTTTGTTGAGAAGGTTTTAGAACTTGCAAGCAAATACATGCAGGAGAGTTGTGGATTATAGTTTTAACCATGTCAATTGCATTTGCTTGAACACTATTTAATTTAAATTTTCACATATTTCCTTGAAGTGTCCACATTTAGCATACATATTAATAAGAGAATTAACAATGTACAAATGACTCAACTATAATAGAAAAATTATAGAGTTTCTTCCCAAAATCGATTACCTTTGAACAAGCACTCTAGACAATTGCAAGAGTAAGCTATCCTAACATTGTATCTTTCCATAACATCTAGCAAAATTGTCTCAAGCCTTCTTTGCCACAATAACTTACAATCATTGCAGTCCATGACACCACATTTTATTCACACATTTTGTTAGACATACATCGTGCATTTGCTAACTAATTATGTTTGACAACTTATCAACAATAACATATTTAACATAAATATCCTCTTCAAATCCAATTTTTAACCTACCTGTCCTCCACTAGCTTGCCTATGATACCATAAGATTTGAGAAAATTGGTAAAAACATAAGCGGATGGATCAATGCTAACCCTTTCCATATGCCCAAATACTTGTGAAGCATTATTTCCCTAATCTTATTGCAAATAACCTATAGTCAAAGTAGTCCACAAAGAAACATTTCATTCATACATTTTGGCAAACATTTGGTGCACATTTCTCATACAATTGTAAATGTCTACGGACAAGAAAACTACAACCACTCTTAACACTGGATTTGCATAGCATGGCATTTTTTTGATGTTGTTCACGGGGATTGACCAGATGGATGCCAATTTATTGTAAATCTAACTCCTGGTTTTGGAATTCAAATACAGAGAGGTATACATATCATACATTCTTGGGAGCTACACAAATGTTTTATTTGATCTAGAAGAAGGAAAGGTGTTTCTACAAAATGATGGTACAATAATATTCGTTCTTTCTTATCCTTAGTCTCTTAATGAACTCATGGAAAGTCTTAAATACTCCAACTAAATATAGATATGTAGGAGAAGTTGCATGGCCTCCTAGGTAGTTTCCTCAGTACCCCATAGTTGAAGGAACATATAATTGTGGACATCAAGAAGTATGTGTTGAGTTCCATGAGAAATTGGAAGGATGGACAATTGGTTTAGATCCAAAGATGAAACCAACAGGGTAAGCTATATATAAAATTGTAATGTTCTTTAATAGCTATTTATCATTTTATACATGTTTTGAATTTTTTGATATTTTTTTAATTTTAAAAAAGAAACAAATTGAAAGAAAAATTAAAAATTGAAAACAATTATGAAAAACACTCAATCAAACCCTCAAACACTTCATAAAATGAATCTAAACCAACTCTGGATAAATTAATGGTTGGTACAAACACTAGGTCACTTCAAATGGTTAGGTAGATTCAAACATAAATCTAATAACACTCAAACTTTGATTTATTATTTTTTGCAATGATTACAAGTTGGAAATTATTCTTAAATAACAAATTAGATATGAAATTGCAATTTTGAATTGAAATAAATCTTATTGGAGTGTTATGACTAGTTGATCTAGCTAGGTTAAGGGTTGTACAAACTGACATAGTAGTTAGATTTTGGTAGGAGCTTACAATGACCAACCAAACTATTTTCTATTCTCTTTGTTATTGATGCAATACAACTTAGAGTTTGACAACATACATAAGACCTCAAAAGTGCTAAATAAACTTCTATGGATTGTCTTGATAGTCAACACCTCCCAAAATAACAATCAATATATATTATAAAATGGCTCACCTTTGAAAAATAATTCCTACTTTTTTGTGGAACTAAGCTGTCTCTAGTAGTGTTAAACCCTCTAATGATGTTAACCAATAGTTCTAGTATGATTGTAATAACTCACAACCAATCCTTTAGGATGCCCAAGAATTTGCCAAACATATAGAACTCAACATATAAACCGCCAAATATGTGTGGATGATGAAATGACTATAGAAAACTCCGAATCTCGCACAAATTATCATAATCATGATTCCCAATGGAATCACTCAAGATTGGTAAAATTGTTTTTGTCCTTGATCTCAAATGTGAATGTCTAGAGGATTGTTTTCCTCTCAAACCCCATACAAATCAATTGTTTTGTCCATGGATGTCCCAAATTGAACAAATTTCTTAAATCTAAAATTTGGATGTAAAGAAGATAACTTCATTGATCACGAAATGAGGAAAAGTGCTATTTTACTAGTTTCTTTTTTGGGTCGTACATTCATTTTATTTTATTTTCCCTCCAAGTTTTAAAAATACTTTTTATAATTAAGCATTGAGAATATAGCTTTTTAATTTTCTAAAATAATATTATCAAAGGTACCCCAAAAATAAAAGTGATTGGGTCCAACATAAAAATATTATTAATTTTCTTGATTCAAAAAAGGAGACAACAAAATTGGATGGATATGTACACACACACACACACACACACACACACATACATACATACATACATATGTATTTTCTATAACATTTATTTTGTTTTGTTTTGACCATTTACATTATTTTTGGAACATGTACCTCTTTAGGTGTTGTTGAAAGCCTTAACAAGGCTTAACTTTGGTGATGAATTGGAATATATTATTTAAGAATTCATGAAATTTATTTTCAATTTGGTCTCAATTCTAGCCAAATTACTTGAACAAGCATTTATAAGACCCTACAAGTTAGCTATGTTAATTCCATTTTACATTTTCAAATTGAATTCATATTGATCACTAATATTACATAAACCCAAGATGTGGGCATTGGAAGTGTAAGATATAAAATATGGATGGGGTCCTAGAACAATTGTTTGCACATAAAAGAGGCTCCACAACTGATATTTTACACATACATGAAATTATATTGATATGGGAAGTAAATGTAGAAGACTAATGTTGAAATGAAGAAATAAAGGTACTTACCTCCGAAAAAGAATCGACTAAAAACCCTGTCAAATAACCTAAAAAACTGTTGATTTTCGCATCTCTCAATCGAAACTGCGAGATCTACAAAACCTAGAAATCTTTTTCTTTTTTGAGCCAGGTCGATCTTGACCTCAGGATCAGGGTACAATCTTACCTAGGGGCACAATATTACCCCCCACTAAAGGTCAACCTTGACCTGAAACAACTCCGATGGAAATTCTGTTCGCGGATCCTGAAAGTTCGACGAAAAGGGTATCCAGATCTGCACTATAATTCGTCGTCCCGAACCTGTACCTACAAGAAAAATGGTTTTGTTTGTTGGGGGGAGGGGTTTGCCTTAGTCAAACCCCAATTTAGGAATTAACCTTGAAATGGAATTGAAATTACAGAGATGAACAAAGTAAATGGAACAATTCACCTTGCTTATGTTGAAATCCTTGTGGAGGATTCGAATCCTTGAATCCACAAGTATGGATGCTTCAAATGAATGTAGAATGAGATGTAGGATGTCTCAAATCAATTGTCTTTAGATCTTCAACACCAATCTTGAATGGATCTTGGAAATGGAAGAGGCTTGAATGGATGGATGGAGAAATCTTCAACAAGAGGGCTCCATAGAGATTGAATCCTTCAATGGCTAACAATGGATTTCCTTGATGAATTGGATCTTGAATGCTTGATCTTCTTGCTTGAGAGCTTGATAGATTATGAGGATGAGATCAAGATAATGAGAGAGGAAGGCTCCTTTTTATAGTGATCTAGGGCACAAACTTCTAGAGAGGCCACATAGAAAATAATAATTAAGGGCCCATGGCACAAAACTCTAGAGAGGTGCACATGGAGAGGAAATTAAATTAAAGTCTTGACACAAAACTCTAGAAGGGGACCACCCTTAATATAGAAATAAAAATAATTATTTAAGAGCCTTGTCACAAAATTTGAGGTAAGGCCAACCCAAAAGTTAATTTGAGCATTAGGCACAAAACTCGAGAAGGGCTAATCTCAAATAATAAATTAGGAATCCTATACAAAGCTCGAGAAAGGTCCACCTCAAATATTAATTTGAGAATTCGACACTTAACCCGAGAAATAGTGGCCCCAAAGAGGGAAAAGACAAGATTTTGACGAAACCCTGAAATTGGAACTTAACCCTGAGGATCCCGGACCCTAGGGTCAAGGTCGAGGTCGACCTTAACCTAGGTCAAGGTTGAGGTTGATGTTGACCTAGGTCAGAGTCGAGGTCAACCTTGAACTAAGAGGTCGACCTTGACCCTAAGGTTAAGAATCTCAGGTTTGCAATTCAGGATGCCAAAATTATGTCAGGAAGAAGTGGAAAATAGGGCAGAATAGGGGAAAAAGCTAGATCCAAGTCGAGTACCCATTCAAGGCGTTCAACATGACCCCAAAGCACTTACTCGGAGGGCTAAATGTTCTTAACATGGAAGTGCTTCCATTTTAAGATGATACATGAAGCCCCCACTTTAGCAAGAGTGTGGACTCGATGCACCTCTTGGTAAAGGAGATCACAAAGAAAAAGACAATCTTATTGAAATCAAAGGGACAAAGCAATCCTCAAGCCCCCAGGGACTCGAGTCTTCTTCAACTCCAAGATTGAAATAAGAGAGACATCGCTAGAAAAAGAGAGAAAAAGGGGAGAGGAGTGGCTGGCTTGCCCAGTAAGATGTGTGTATCTCACTGTGAACCACAAAAAGGATAGGATGGCCCACCAAGCCAGGACTTGATAGTCACCCCATAAAGTTGTGCGGCTTCTGGAGGCTTTGTGCATGTATGTAGTGTGTCTTCTGACGACTTTAATAGAGTACCCATGGATCCATATCCTCATATCACCATATAATACATTTGTAAAATGTGCATCTCTTCAAGATTTAGCAACTTATGTGAGTTACCTTCCAAGGATTTAGCATATTTGAAATTGAAAATGTGTCTCTTCAGGATTTAGCAACTTATGATTGAAATTGGAAATGCAGGTCTCTTCTGGATTTAGTAACTTATGTGCGTTACCTTCTGAGATTTAGCATGCTGCAAAACAAAAGGTTAGAACAAAAATACATAATATAGAACAAGGGAGGCCATATATATGCCCCCCCTCCTTAAGATGGAAAAACATACTATTTTGACATGTTAAGGAAAGAAAAGAACAAGGATAAAGCCTTCTTCAACATCAAGACAATATCCATAGACAACACCCAGTCCAAGCCAAGAAGGTCACAGCTCCTATGAGGCCATGGAAGGGACAAATGCAAAGAGATATCATGCAAGAAGTGAAAAAGTAACCCTTGTGAGGGATAACACACTTCAGCTTCCAAGGTGAGAGATTTATCAACCATGGAAACCCAATGTAAAACTATGAAAGAGGTTGTGATCAAGGACAAAGATCCTCAATGCAAACCAAAATTTTCATGTATGATTGGATATCACATAATAGATAGATACTGCTTAACCAAGGAAAGAGTGGAATCCCAGAAAGACATAAAAGAAGGAGATGGCATCCTTGCCCCCCAAGCGTAGGAACAAGAATGGAAGGGAACCTATTATATTGCTCACAACACTATACAAGACAACGAGCCCCCAAGAATTAGGCTAACATTGTTTATATAATGTGGAGCTCTATAATAGGAACATAAATCTTATTTAGAGAAAAAAGGATTGAAATACAACTCATTGCCACATGATATATAAATAGCCTTACTATTAATGAGCTTCCTAATCTTATAATGTAAAGTTTGACATTCATTAGTAGAGTGATCATGAAATCTATGATATAAATAAAAAGGAAGAGTCTTCAAGTATGGACTACATTTCTTTTTGCGTTTAGGTCTAGTAATCATCTTAGCACGAAGGAGTTTAGGTAAAAGAACTTCTTGGTCAAATTCCTTCATAGTTTCATCATGTTTTGAGATGTTTTTAACATTAATTTTTTGTTGAGGATTAAATCCCAATCGATAAGAATTCTCATGCCCCCCATTCTGTAAGGGCATTTGAATTCCCTTTTTATGCTTACCACATCCTTGACCATTAAATCCTTGTTTAACAAGGAAATGATAACCAGGACCATAACGAGAAGCCATATTAGAAGGAGTTAATGGAACTTCAGTAGTCACTATGTCATCATTAGTAGGTTTGACAAATTCATTGTGGGTAGAAGCAGTGACAAAGTTATTACGAAGGGTATTAGAAGTAGAAGTAAAAACTCATTGTTCAAACTCTCTTTGTTGCTTCATAAAATCAAGATCAGAAACTTTATACTCTCCCATAAAGGTAGGATTAAAATCTAAGGTTCCCCAATCATCATCAGGAATAGCACTAGATGAAGAAGGATTAGGAATAGGAGTATTGTAGGTTTGATTATTCAAACAAGGATTAGGCGCATCATCCACATGAAGTGTATACATCATGTTGTTATGTATAAACTTGACTTTACGATGAAGGGTGGAAGGAACAACATGCATCTCATGCAACCAAGGTCTAACCAAAAGAAGGTTATAATTAAGAGGTCCAGGCATAACATGAATATGTGTATTCAGGATGATCAGACATACTTTGATAGGTAAGATAATGATTCCCAAAGTGTTCTTAGCAATGTTATCAAAGCCACGTATAGGAACATTGTCAGGTTGAATAGTTGAAAGATCGACTTTAATTTCTTTGAGCATGTCCATGCTACAAACATTAAGCCCATATCCATTATCAATCAAGGTCCTACGAATGATGCTCTTATTTATAGTAACATCAACCATAAGAGAATCATATTGATTATGAACTTCTTTAGAAGGTAAATCCTTTTGAGTAAATACAATGTCAGGAGGACCCGGGGTAGCATGCATGCATTGTAAGAAGTTATTGATGTTCTCTTGATTAGGAGGTGGAGTGGGAAGAGTTGCTAGAGCTTTTTGCAAGGCTTCATAGTAGGTAGGTGAAGTTTGAAGAAGCTCCCATAGAGAAATCCTGGTAGGAGTATTTTGCAATTGGTTTATCAAATCATACTCCTTGCTAGGAAGATGGGGTGGAGGAGGAAGAATGGGTTGAGAAGGTGATAAAGAAGTAGAAACCACCGGATTAGGTTGAGGGTTATTCCTTGTACGATAAGTGTGAGCTATCAAATCTTGATCATTGAAAGACTCTAAAGACTCCATAGGTTTACCTTTGATAGTAATGCGTGGACAACTTTTGATAGTCAACAAGGAATCTGGATAAACCATGTTAGTTGTCTCAATACTACAAATAGATTCACAAAAAGGAAGCAAAGAAGACATCCTAGGAGGAGATGAGATACGATCTTTATTCTCCATAAGATCATCACTAATAGGGAGATCATTAAGGGAATTTATATCATTCTCCGTTAATGCCTCATCACTAGAAGGAATCCCAAATGGAGGTAAAGCATCTATAATGTCATCTTCTTTCGCTAAAATGTCTGCATAAGAAAAAGAGTCACCATCATGTATTAATATGCCATCCATTAATAAATCACCCTCTTATATCAAAGCTTCTTCATGAGGAGGGGATAAATCAATGTCTTTATCCAAGGGTTCCTCCCAAAAATTAGAATCATCCACAATGGTTTCATGAGGAAGAAAGTAATCAACATCCAAATCCAAAGGTTCATCCCAAATAGGAGGATTATCATCCCTACCAATAAAGCACATTGTAGGAGTGCCACAACTCACGAAAGCTTGACCCCTAAGGGGAAAGAAGGTAAATTGTATTCTAAAGTAGGCTCATAGAAAAGACATCTATTAGGAGAAGAATTAACATAAATCCCTAACTAATCTTTGTAAAGGTCAATTGAAGAGGTTGTGGAGGAAAGTGAAATAGGAATAGGATCAATGGAGATCTCATTCGAACAATTTTCATCCTCACATCCATGTACCTCATTAAGGGATCTATCAACTTTTGTAAGAAAGACATCATCAAAGTATTCAAAACAAAAATCATACATGTTGAACACAAAGTAATACTATAAGCATGAAAAATGTAAATGTTTTTGTATTTTGAAAGAAATTTTGCAATTTTTTTTTGTATTTTTGAAATATAAATGCAATAGCATACAATAAAGCATGTAAGATCTAAAATAAAATGCAAATCTAACACCAAAAAGAAAATGTATCCACAAACACAATAGGGCATCTAATTCCACAAAAGATAGGGGGTAAGCTTGTCGGGTTCACCAAAATGTAAGATGAAGGTGAACACACAAGATAATACAAAGGGAAATCTAACACCACAAACACAATAGGTCATATAATTCCACAAAATAAAGGGGTAAGCTTGTCGGGTTCACCAAAATGTATGATATAAAATATGGATGGGGTCCTAGAACAATGGTTTGCACATAAAAAAGGCCCCAAAACCGATATTTTACACATACATGAAATTATATTGATATGGAAAGTAAATGTAGAAGACTAATGTTGAAATGAAGAAATAAAGGTACTTACCCCCGAAAAAGAATTGGCTGAAAACCCTGTCAAACAACCTCAAAAATTGTTGATATTTGCTATCTTGAATCAAAACTGTAAGATCTACAAAACCCAAAAATCTTTTTCTTTTCTGAGCTAGGTCGACCTTGACCTTAGGATCGGGGTACAATCTTACCTCGAGGCACAATCTTACCCCCCATTGAAGGTAGACCTTGACCTGAAACAGCTCTGATGAAAATTCAGTTTGCGAATCCCAGAAGTTCAGCGAAAAGGGTATCCAGATCTACACTATAATTCACCATCCCACACCTGTACCTACAAGAAAAATGATTTTGTTTGTTGGGGGGAGGGGTTTGCCTTAGTCAAAACCCAATTTAGGAATTAACCTTAAAATGGAATTGAAATTGCAGAGATAAACAAAGTAAATGGAACAATTCACCTTGTTTATGTTGAAATCCTTGTGGAGGATTCGAATCCTTGAATCCACAAGTATGGATGTTTCAAATGAATGTAGAATGGGGTGTAGGATGTCTCAAATCAATTTTCAAGAGATCTTCAACACCAATCTTGAATGGATCTTGGAAATGGAAGAGGCTTGAATGGATGGATGGAGAAATCTTCAACAAGAGGGCTCCATAGAGATTGAATCCTTCAATGGCTAACAATGGATTTCCTTGATGAATTGGATCTTGAATGCTTGATCTTCTTGCTTGAGATCTTGAGAGATTATGAGGATGAGATCAAGATAATGAGAGAGGAAGGCTCCCTTTTATAGTGATCTAGGGCACAAACTTCTAGAGAGGCCACATAGAAAATAATAATTAAGGGCCCATGGCACAAAACTCTAGAGAGGTGCACATGGAGAGGAAATTAAATTAGAGTCTTGACACAAAAATCTAGAAGGGGACCACCCTTAATATAGAAATAAAAATAATTATTTAAGAGCCTTGTCACAAAATTTGAGGTAAGGCCAACCCAAAACTTAATTTGAGCATTAGGCACAAAACTTGAGAAAGGCTAATCTCAAATAATAAATTAGGAATCCTATACAAAGCTCGAGAAAGGTCCACCTCAAATATTAATTTGAGAATTCGACACTTAACCCGAGAAACAGTGGCCCCGAAGAGGGAAAAGACAAGATTTTGATGAAACCCCGAAATTGGAACCTAACCCCGAGAATCTTGGACCCTAGGGTCAAGGTCGAGGTCGACCTTGACCTAGGTTAGAGTCGAGGTCGACCTTGACCCTGAGGTCAAGAATCTCAGGTTTGTAATTCAGGATGCCAAAATTATGTTAGGAAGAAGTGGAAAATAGGGCAGAATAGGGGAAAAAGCCAGATCCAAGTCGAGTACCCATTCAAGGTGTTCAACATGACCCCAAACCACTTACTCGGAGGGCTAAACATTCTTAACATGGAAGTACTTCCATTTTAAGACGATATAGGAAGGTTTTAAGAATTATGATTTGTTTCTAATTATGATTGTTAAAATATGTTTGAGGGGAAGGCAAACATGATGAGGATGGTTCAAAAAATTGTACAAGATAGAAGAGGAAACTATGACATTGACGAAACTCAATAGAAGGATGTTTTGTATGTATTATTAAATGAAAAAAATAAATATACAAGGGTATTTCACCAATAATATAATACATTTAATGATCATATTGGGCACAATGATGGTGGAAACTAATCCATCTTCCTATAATAAAAACACAAGTGCATTACTAGCATAAAACCATGTAAATAAGTTTACTATTTGAGCTCATAGATCATGTTCATTCAATCCCATGGTGATTCCCATGTATACACATGATTTAGCTCATATTACAAATTGTAATTCTTTTAGCACATATAACATTTTAGCTAGGATATGACATCACTCATACTATTGTATTTAGCCAATGGTGTTTCAAAAAGCTCTTTCTTTCCTACTATACTGATCAATGACAATAATTCTTAGGCATTGGGCAGTCATGAGTCCACTGAGTGCATTGTTTTGTGATGTGTGTCCCTACCTCCAATGTGGGTTTGTCATCTTGCCCTAATTTTGGCCCTAGTTCTAGTGTCATGCTCACATCTATATTTTTTTGCCTCTTACAATGATTAGTTTCGAGATCAATTGCAACCCCGTTACCTTTGTTACCACGAATAGTGTGATAAAATCTTCTACTATTGGTTGTTCGAGATTTTCTATTGTAGGTGAGGGCTATCATTTGAAGGAGAAAAATCATCCCACTCATTATGCCAAACCCTCCTTGGTGGTGGTTTGTGAGTAAAATGTGGTGAAAATTAGGGCTTCTATAGGCTTAGAGGTTTTATGCACAAATTATATAACCTATGTTCTTCTTTACCCGACCTTCACAAATGGGTGTTGGATTCTCAGAGGAATCTTGTTGTAGATAAGATTGAACTCTTCCCTTGTGCAAATGGTTTCTTCATTGTGTTTTTTGTATTCTTGGGGAGAGCACTCTTTCTCCATAAAGTCTTGATTCACTTCGTTTAACTCCTTTATTGAGCCTCTAAATGCACATTTGGTTTGGGTTAGACTTATGAATACCCCCCTATAATTTTGGGAGGTTTAACGCTACGACGTCATAGGCAATTCTATTGGTCACTTTTTGAAGGTTGATTATTCCACTTCCTAGATGCTCTCATTTTGGTGGACATTGACATCTCTTGGTTATGATGGAGGGGGATAGGCCATGGACTCAACCACTTGAATAAGAGGGTATGCATTTTATGCAATGAAACCTTTCTACTATAATTAATTAATTATAAGGAGTAGAATTAATACAATGATTAATACTAGAGGCAACATAATTTGCATATATAATGTTATCTAAAATATACATAAATAACAATGCATACCCCAATGTGATGATTCATAAGAACTGTAAAATAAATATCCAACATGATAAATTGAATACATAGCCACATAATTCAATCATATTATCACCAAATTCATTTGTTATATTCTCAATATCTTTTATCATTCTGGACTCAAGTATTTAACTTATTCTTTAGCATTTGCAATGTCATTCTCACTCTAAGAAGATTCCAATGGCCTTGGGTCCTTTGTGTCTCTATCACCTCATGGAGGAAACCAGTTCTTACATAGAACCCATAACTCTTACACAAAATCGAGCACATGTATCACGACATAAAAACACAACCTTGACTAGGACACTTCCGGGTGTACATTGTACCTCGACATGAAAACATATTGTGTGCCCCTTCTCCGAATGCTTCATATTCCACCAAGTCACCACCTTCTTCTTTCACAGGTGATCTCCATGCCCCTTCTAGGTCTCACATAAATGACTTATGTAACCTTTTAAGGGGTGATTTCCAAACCATCGCACCCTTTTCAAAAGATCACTTTTATCTTCATAAATATAATTATTCCTCTCTTTTAAGAGAGTTTTCATTAAAATTTATTTATCTTTATATAAACCAAAGGATTATAGTTTCCTTTATCTTTATTTCCTTTTTTTACTCTAAAAGGTTTATTTCAAAACTTTATCTTATCTTGGAGAAAAAGTCACATGACATTTTAGATGCAAATAATCTCTCTCTCTCTCTCTCTCTCTCTCTCAATGTAAGAGCATAAATACTTGGTGAAAGAATGCTAATGAAGGTCACTTGACTATCCATGACTTTAATTCTTTTCTTGATGGCTACTCCCAAGATGACAAGTCCTCTTAGAAGAATTATTCTTTAGCTTTTGATGCACCTTTAATGTGCCCTCTTCCTTTTTGTTCTTCAAACTCTATTTACCAACTTCCCTCCCCATTTTCACAACCTACTTTGCCTTTGGCATCAAATCAACTTCAAATTACCCATGTGGTAGGGAAGTCAACTTTTGCCTCACAATTTTGTTTCTCATTATTTACACGTGGATGAGATCTTTGAGAGGGAATCACCCTTACTTCCCCTTGGTGTAAGAATCAAAATGAAAATATCTCCTAATTTATTATTAGGAGAAGGAAGAAAGGACTTCCTAAATATTTATACCAAAATCATGCTAGTGTTGGGAGAGAGGCCAATTTGTTCAAGATGTAGTATTGCCTAAGTGGGACCTCAAGGGACCAAACTTTATCTTTTGTTTGTAGTTTTTTAGTAATAGCTTTGTTGCAATCTTATCTCACTCTTTTTGGTTTGGTTGAGTGATTTCATCTATCCTATTACTCATGGTCCATGTTTTCTTTTCTTTTTATCTATGTTGTTTAAGGGTCAAATCCCTTTCAAACTCGCCTATCAATATAAAAATATTTCAGATGGGGTCCTTGTTGGACACTTTATGTATGAATTGTACTTGATGAAATTTTTTGTTTTTTCCATTTCACTAGAATGTGGCCTCCCTTACTTTGAGTTTAATTGTTTTTTTGTTATTGTGTATATGATCCTAAAGTTATAGTGCATACTTCATAATTTATAATCCTTGAGTAAAACAATCATATATACATATATTATCAATTGTTATGTAATATTATTTCTCTAACTAATGTAATATGAATACTTATTATATATGTATCAACTTTAAAATTAAGCATCTTCCATTAATATTTAAGAACATATGAAGAAGGTTCCCATTGCATATCACATTTAAAAGTTAAATACACAAATATTAGATCCAATGTGCACAAATACAAATACAAAGTGTTGTTTAAGATTTAGTCTGTACTTGCCAAACATGTCAATTTGTGTAGGTTAACCAATATTAATTTTCAAATACAATTTATCATATGATGATATAAATAAATATGTCAATTTTGACAAGTTAACCAATTTTTTTTTCTAATACAATTAGACAATATTAGGAGTTGATTTTTGAGTCCTCAACACCTCCATAGACCTTGCAAGACCAAAATAACTTTCATAAGAGAGATTAGAAAGAATAGATTGAATATTAAGGGTGCTCGAAATGATTAATTGAATATGAAATATACAATGATATGCCCTTTCTTATAAAGGCAATGTTGAGAGGTTGAACTAGATAGGATGTTGACATGTGTATCTAAATCCTATACAAGAGACAACCAAATAATTTATTAAATGACCTAGGTAACTAGAATTAGACAATTTTGATAAGGATAAGATATGATGTGTCTTATCTTAATGACTAAGACTTATAGAAACAACACTTAGGACCTAAATAAATTTAAGCTGTGTGAATAAGTCCCACAAGACTCTATTCACACCAAAACCCTTTTAAGTTAAACATAGGGAATAGATTATTATGCAAAGATCCAAGATTATTAAGATGGATCATGGCTACCAAACCATGTTAGGTACCCATGTACAAAGAAAATATTTCCCAAATAGAGAAAGGAGAAAAATCATTCAGACAAAAATCCTCTCCAAAAAGAGATAAAAAAAATGGATTATGTATGTACTCAAAGAACCCCCAAGGACTACATCAATCACAAAATTACAATAAAAAATTCCCTCGTAGGAAGGAAAGAGACAATATAACTTGTAATGCTCCTCCCATAGTTTGATTTTCTATATGTTATGATTATTTTAGGATGATGAATTATATGTTAGGATATCATTGATGCTTATGGTTTTGTTGACCCCATACTTGCATGTGTATGGTTGATGTGTATGTTTTATATTTATGTTTGATGTGCTTAATGTGGTTGTGGGACAGAGTCATAGTTATTTGCTTGCGAGATCCACACGATCGACCGATCTCTGCCATTGCTTGTTTATATTTATACATGTATGTATATGCTTGTCTTTCATGTAGATTTGCAGGTACCGGGCATCGACTTCCCTGAATTATCAGGATGAGCGTGCCCTATCACAAAAATCTCAATGGTAAGAGAGGGGAGATAACATACAAATCCAAATCCCAACCTCAGCCATTGATTGTCTTAAATATTGGGCAAGTATCTGTTTCTACCCATCCAAATTCGTCAAAGTGACGTGAATTCATGAGTCCTTCCTTGGTGTCTGTTTGATATAGAGTTAGTCGATTTTCAGACTTTGGGAGTCGAGTGGATTTGTTTGTGTGAATTATTTGATTTAATTAAAGTTAGAAGTAATTTTGAGTTTTGAATATTTATATTTTTTGAATGTGGTATATTAGATATAGAGTATATTTAATTATTAAGGGTAATTAAATACTTTTGTTAATTAAATGATTAAATTAAAAGATTTGAATTTGAAATTAAAGGTTTTAATTAATTATTAAATCCTAATATAAATTAAAATTGAAATTCTAATTAAAGTTAAAAGTTGAGTTAGAATTTTATTTAAAAAGTGCATTATTTATTATTAAGTTTTTTTATCATGCAACGAGAGAGAGAGAGAGAGAGAGAGAGAGAGAGAGAGAGAGAGAGAGAGAGAGAGAGAGAGAGAGAGAGAGAGAGTGTTTTGCTTTTGCATGTTTTAGAAACCATAGGAGGGATATGTTTTCTTTACGTAGGGATTCTGGGTATTATTTTTAGGGATGTCTATCAGGTTTTGGAGGAGCTCTCTTGGGTGAATTTGGAAAAATTATTGAAAGCTTGGAATTTTGGGAGGTTGAACTTGATTCTTCTTGTCTTCGAATTCAAGCATTGGTTGAGGTAGGGTTTTGAATATTTTGTACGGATTCCTTTCTCAGAGTTTGTTTTCTTCGTGACTATGTAAGTTTTGCGTGAATGTTGAGTATTGTATAAAAGATGTGTTTTGATCCATTGAATTTAAAATTTATTTTCTTGTTTTATTTGTGCCGATAAAGGTCTATGTTTCATTTTCAAATGCTATAAAGATTTGTAAATTTTCTTATTCAAAAATTTGTGGACAAAAATATTATTCCACTAATGATATTAAAATTTACTTAATATTGATAATATTAACTTATTATTTTAATACATATTAAAATTATATAGCTTAAATAAAAAGTTATGTAATAATGTAAATATTTTATTTATGAAGTAAACATTTTTATTTATTATATTAAATATATATTCTTTTAATTTAAAATTCTATAAAGAAATTATATATATATTTTTATGAATATTTTATATAAAATAATTAATTGTTTAAAGGAAAAAACCATTTTCCATTTTAAAAAGTGAGTAATTGTGGCAAAGTTTAGTTTTAGAAAAAAAAAAAGAGGAGTTTACTTTGTTTTTTATTTATTTTAATTCTA
Source organism: Chamaecyparis obtusa (assembly GCA_027943335.1). Lineage (NCBI taxonomy): Eukaryota > Viridiplantae > Streptophyta > Pinopsida > Cupressales > Cupressaceae > Chamaecyparis > Chamaecyparis obtusa. Next base: position 1,948,965 of record BSBK01003587.1, on the reverse strand, counting down.
TGTTGGAACTTGAAGACTAAGTGGGAGTTCTTTGAGTGGACATTGGTAAGAATGGAGTGCAGTTTGCTTTAGTTTATATTTTTTTTTCATGATAAAAATTGTTATGGTGATTGGGCATTTAGTTGGAGTTAGGTTAGAAAGAGGTGCCCACTCAAGTGGACCACCCATAATTCATGGGCCCACATTTACTTAGTTTTGATTGTTGTTTAAACTTTATTTTTGTTTTATTCTTTTATTTTGTTACTAAAGAGCTTATGTGATTATTTTTAAAAGAAACTTTTATTAAATTTAAAACAAAATTTAGTTTATTATTTAATTATTAATATTAATTAATTAATTTAATATTAATTATTAATTAAATATTAATATTAATTAATCAATATTATTTAATTAATATTTGTTAATAAATATTATTTCTTGTTTAAAATATTTGTTTTTATATTTGTATATGTAGATGTTTCAATTATTATGTGTGTGAATTTTGGTTAGTTGGTGTTGTTATTAATTGAGTTTTTTTAATTTAAACTAAGTATGAATGTTTTATTAGATCAATTGTTTGAGAATTTTTGATTCATGATTTATTAGGCGATTGTCTTGGTAATCTTGTTGTATGTTGGGAAATTTAAGTTGGCTTTTAGAAAATGTGAACCAAAGGCTCAGGATGTGTTTTTTTTGTTGATGTTACATGTATCCTTTTTATGTGCATTGTGGTGGTTGTGATAATCTGGATTATTGTTATCTAACCTTGTTTTGTTAAAGCTCATAATTTATGAGAAAACTCTTGAGTGTGTTTTATGATGCTATGGTTATGTGAGAACCAGTGTGTTCCTGCTGTATTAAGGAACTGATTTGAGAATTATTATTTTCATTTTGGATGTTCTTGACTTTATTGAGCCTAGGAGGAGGTTAAATAGGTGCATTTTAGGGGAGTAGCTTAGAATAGGGGTCAGGGACCCAAAGTGGTCAGAACCTGGGTAACCTATCGTAAGTTTGTTTATAAGTGATAACATAGTAATTAAAATTTGGAGAGTTCATTAAAAAGATAATTTAGAGATTATGCCTCGCCCATGCCTTGAGCACTTGTATATGCTAAGGATGGGAATGTGATGATACCTAGAGATTAGGTATGATTAGAATTCCTCATCTTCATGAGAGGGTATTCTGGTTCTGCATGGGTCATGTTGAGGGTCCGGGGTCCAGAGTGGCCAGTCCAGGGTAACTCAACCTGATAAACGCTTGAGGGTTTGGGGTCTAGAGAGACCAATCCAGGGTAACTCAAGTAGTTGTCCATGTGATGACACTCCCATAGTTGTAGCCTAAGTCTCCTCCGTAGTTTTCTGCATTTGCCTTTGGTGGCTTGCCTTTGTTATTTCAGTATTGCCTGGTGGTATGTTTTGGTATTTGGTGATTTGTACTTGTTTGATATTCTAGTGTTTGGTGTTTTGGTATGTGTTGTTATTTTGATGTTTATTATATTTTCTTTATCTTTATTTGGTGGTACGCTTTGAGATAGAAAGCCTTTAAGACCTTTTGCTTGGTTGTTTTGATTGAGTTTGTTATCCGAGTGGGGTTTGTTGTTATCTTCTCAACACAGTGGGAGTGGACCTTTGGTTCCACAAGCTCGGGTGGTAGTGTTTCTTTTACCATTTGAGATTTTGACGTTCATGTAGCGGTGTTGGAGGATACTCATTGATGTTACCTTATTCTTATTTTTCTTTGGAGGCTTGTTCGTACCTATCTTTTGATGTTCATGATCATATCTTGTATCAGTACTTCAGAGATTATTCCATTTAGATATTGTATTAAATTTTGTATTCGATTATTGTGATATACCCTACAACTTATGTAGAGGATATTGTATCATTGTGTATACCTTATGGTATTGGATGTACTTGTTATTCATATGAGATACTTGTAATTATTTTTAATCTAAATATTTATTTTGTTATACGTAATTCTACGTCATGGGAACCTCGAGGATTGTTGTTTGTAATTGAGTTGTGCATATGTACTTGTTTGTTCTCATGGTTGTATTGCTTCCACATTGTTATCATCATTGTTTGTAAACACTTAAGAAAAAAATTATTTTGTAAACTTTGTGACATGTTTTAGGTTAAATTCTCATGGGTTCCCTGGAGGGGCATTACATAGCCCCTTAGAATGTATAATATCTTGTAGAAATGGCGAGTACTTGAAGATAGAGTATAGTCTAATGCTTACCAAAAGAATTTCTCCTCTTGGGATGAAGATAAACTAAGTACAAATGCAGGAAGGCTTCCCATTGCAGAGAGGGATTAGTAGGAAGTAGAATCAAAATGTAGGATGATGTCTTTGAAATCTACTTATGCGTTTCCAAGTCCTTGAATACTTAATATACCACAAACCAATCATATACATGTCAATCACAACAAAAGGTGACAAAAAAGGAACACATGGAAATTTGTTTTAAACAAGATCCAAAGGCAAATATGAAGTGACAACAATTGTTCCATGAGTGTCATCAAATGGGAGAGATAACCTCTCAAATCAATCCTCCAAATCTAAAAGGTAGGGGCTCTACAAACAAAGAAGCAATGTATGATAAATAGGAAATCCAATTGAGAAGACAATGTGATACCTATTACTATGAATCATCAGAAGTTCTCAACGAGTCATAAAAAAAAAAGATGATTGTGCGATCTCAATTAGAGAAATAAGATTTCCAAGAGAAGTATTTGGATCACGAATACACTCAAAATCTACATTATATTTAGACTCATATAAGTGATCATCATTGAAGGGAAGGCTATCAACAACATTAAGTGGAATGAGGCAATTTGTAGCAAGATCATTTGGGAATGGAGGATTATGTGGATCTCTAAAAATATCCTAATCTTACTCCAAACTATGTGTGGGCACTTGATTCCTGAAATATGGTTATAGGTCTTTGTAAAGATGCTTGCATTCAAACTACATCAAATCAATCATATTATATGATCATTCTTATTACCAAAAACAAATTGCTTCTATTGTGTCTTTGCTTAGGAATGAGTCCATAAAGATGAGGCAAAATATAAGCCACTTATAATGTGTTAGAACACCTTTTGTCAGAACACATAATGTGCTTGGTCAAAGCGATTACATAAGGATGATTTGCATAACCATGATTACAACAATGATACACTTCTCAAATGATAAAATTATAGATCAATGCACATGAACTATGTCAAAGAAATACCTCAACTATTAAAATTCCTAAGTAATCCACTAGTATACAAATATAGAAAAATCGAATAATAGATACTTATGATAGAATTTAGAGAAGTTTATGGATAGCTTGAAAAATGTCTTCAATACCTTTTCAATGCGACAAGATTGTCGCAAAAAGTTATGGGTTTGTGAGCCAAAAAGATCTGATTTCAAACAACAATTACAATGATTAATTTTATTTTTTTAAAATGACCCGCACCATTGGAAAGTAGATGAAACTAGTGTTTTAGGACAAAAATAAGATATTGTGTGATTGTTTTTTAGTTGGGAAGATAGATTCATGCTAATGGTTAAACCTTGGCACCCTGATTTCAACCCTTCTTCTGAAATGTTCAATAAGATTCCTATTTGGGTATGGCTTTCCTACTCCCCCCCCTTCATCTATGGGTTGATTCTCTTTTAGAGGAAGTGAGAGATGCTCTTGGGGACTTTCTGATGGTGGATGGGGAATCGTCTGATATTTTTCATTCCATTGTTGCCTGTACTTTGGTGGATATGGATGTTTCTAAGGGGCTACTTGTGAAAATTAAACTTGTTTCTTCTAAGGGCAACTGGATCCAATCTTTGGACTATGAAGGGATTCTCTTTAGGTGTAGAACATGATTTAAAAATGGTCATGTGGCGGCTAAATGTGGATTAGAGAAAATGAAAAAGTTTGCTTGGTGGTGGGAAGGTGCTTCAGTTCAATATTATACGGTTGAGAAGAAATCTTCCCCAAAGGAGTTTCTCCTAGGTGGTTGCATAGGATCCTTTGTGCCCTGTGTCTTCTTCTTAGGCTATTCGGCTTTTGATGGTGGATGTGTTGATGCTAGTGTGCCTTAGGATATTAGTGTGGTTCCTTCTTAGGCTGATATGGTTTCTTGTGGAGTCGCGTCAGAGGTTGGATTGCAGTCTCACGTACCTCCTATTGTCTCTTTGGATGCGTGTGGGAGTAGGTAGATGGTGTCTACACCCTCTAATAGTGCTAAGGTTATCTCTTCTGGTGGAATCCTTAGTGATGATGAGCTTGTAAGGATTATTTGTGAGGATGCTACTAGCCTTTTAACTTAGGATTGTGATGTTCGAGTGTTGAGCTCCTTGGTTTGGCAGGATTATGTTGCTAGGATGGCAGAGGGATGGATTATTGTGAAAGGAAAGAAATCTAAGATGCCTACGCCCTCCTTTGATATGACTCTGTGTTCCCATAAGGGCGATGCTAAAGGAAATTCTTGATAAATCCTTGTTGTGGGTGTCTAGACTGGAGTTTTCTTTGGTCCTTTCTTTAGTTTTTGGCTGCTTGCTGGCTTTGCGTGCAACTTTTGTTTCAGGTTGTGGGAGCTTGCTGGTAAAACCCACTTTAGTTTTGTTTTGTTCTTCCTTTGTTGCACGTAAATGATATATCTTGTGTAATCCTTTTGTAAAGGGTTTTGGGTCCCTTCAAAACCCATTTTTTCCTTAATAAAAAAATATCTCATTTAAAAAAAATTGCTACTATATACGAAAGTTTTGCTCTGAAGAAAAAAAGCTCAGTCACATAGGGGGTCTAGAAAAACCCTTAAGGACTGAAATCTTCTAGCTCCTGGTCACCAATGTGATTATGCTGGGTGCAAATCAATATAAAAGACACCACTAGGGTGCTTAGAGCCTCCTCTGTTGGACTCATTGAGCTTTGATATGACTAGGGGAAGTCACACACAACACTCAGTGCAAAAATAATAGCAACCCACGACCATCCAAAGACTAGAATTTTTTATTAATAATAAATAAAATTAACATGTGATTCACACTCAGCTAGTTTATTGTGTTGATCAACTAGACATATTGTACAACATTGGTACATGCAAACCAAATCATGTACAAATGATGATGCCAAGTACAAGAGAATATGCCAAATTCCTCATAATTTTCCATGTTGATGTAGGGGTCGATATTTTCCTGATGTGCATAGGGTCTGTACAATACAACTAGGTATGGATGTGTGTGGATCCATATGGCTATACAAATTGCATCGACAAGGAGAAAAAACTTCTAATGTGCTCAGACCAAAGTTTCCAATTTTGAAAATTTGATAGTTGATCTTTAGATTTCCAAGCCTTTTGAACATGATGGCAAGATCATATTTTCCCAAAGTGCCCAAAAAATTTAGCTACCTCTTAGATCTAGTAATGTTAAACCTTACTTGAAACCATCGCAGACCTAAAAAACACAATGACATTTGATGAAACAAAAAGAAAATCTATTTTTCTTTGATGCCTTGGATTCTATCGCAAGGTCTTTGAAACCCCAAAGTGCATCCATAAAATGCTTCAATCCATATGAGCACCCTGAAATTTGGGAATGAATTTGCAACATTGGATCTCTAGTCCTATGTAGGAGTTGATTGGTAATTCCTCAACACCCCTAGAATCATTGCAAGATCAAAACAACTTCCACAACATAGAATATTAAAAATAGCTTGCATAACAAAGATGCTTGAAATGATTGATTAGCTTAAAATGTTTAAAGCCACTCCTATGATTTTAGTTTGAGTCTTTATGCAATTACGCAAATAATATTTATTACAATAACTTATTTTTAAACCAAACTTAAATTCTCAAATTAGTCCCTTATCAAAATTATATTTATCATTCCTATTTATTAATATCAAATTCAAATTTACACCTAAACTCCACTCTTTTATTTAAATTAATTAAATTATCACATTATAACTTAAATTTTTTGAAAATATTGTTCATCCTCCTCTACATTCTATTTTGTTCCCTGTTTTTATTCTCTTTGGACACACTCAATATGTAATGAAAATGGATTTATAGGAAATTTGCCCCTTCATTTCACAACATACCTTTATTCCTTGAAATTCTAAGGTATACAATATTTAATATTATTTTGATTTCACACTTGTAGTGCTTGGACTCATTACTTGATTTCTTGGATGTCTTTCATCTTGACTAGACACCAAAATAAACTTTACAAAATACCATTGATATATAAATAGGTTGTCCCAATGAGATTTCTACTCTATCTACCATCAAATCTGAAAAAAAAAAGCATTTGTTGACAAGCATATAACATATTCTTAATTGAAATATAACTTATATGCAACATACATTGGTATCAATACATTATGGTCGTGAATCTTGTTTTCTCTAATCTTTATATTTATTATTATAAAAATCACATATTACTATTTAAAATATAGATTCAACTTTGAATGGTCATAAAACTTTGACACCCTTTCACATTTCATAAAAAAAATCCAAGGTATTTGTTGTACTCTCATCTATATTTGTGATAGGATAAATCTATAATATACAACACCCCCTATAAACTCTAGTGCATTGGGTAAACTTTTTATCTTGACCTGACACTAACGTGACATGTCCTCCGAGACAACAAGGGTGGAGAGAGACTAGACCTTGTGACCTCATGATTTACCACAAGAAGCCTTCACCAATAGAAGTAGACTTGCAGCCCACATTGCATATACATTTTCACTCCAATAGTTATACAACTATATTTTTACACCACCTTAATTTATAAATGACATGCTTATTTTAGATAGTTACAATATTTTATATGAAACAAAAAAATATTTAAATCACTCATTAATGAACATATTTGTATTTATTTTTAATAATTATAAATTTTGATGTATCCATGTAGAAATCCATCTTGACGACATTTCATCAGTTGTCAATCAATTATCATCATTCATTCATATCTTTAAACAATCATTAATTTCTAGGGTCATTTGCCCTCCGCGTTTAACTTGTTAATAAAGCAAGTCATCAAGTCACAAGCCACCTTTATCTATAATGTGTGCAACAATGTCCTTAATTTTCTTCAGTTTAGTTGTACCATTTTTTATCTAACTATCAAAGCCTAATATTTTCACACAACAATACCAGGAAAAGCTACTTCACATAGTTCATTAAGTTAAACATTATTGTTAAGAATTTCCTCGATTAATAAAGTTGAATGATTTATACAAAAATTCATTAAAAAAAAAGTTTTAATGAGTGTAAAAGCATTTTTCTTAGAAGTTAAAGGTCACATCATAACAGAACAAATTAACATGGATACTATCAAACCTCGCTTCATCTTGAAAGAGACCATATTGTGTGCATCTACCACTATTACAAAAATGACATTCTAACATATTTTAATTCTTTTAATGCTAAAGATATATACATGCATCCTCTCTCTCTCTCTCTCTCACACACACGCACACGCACACGCACACACACACATGCACATATATATATATTGATATAAATTTATATTGAAGAAATTAAACATCACATTAACCATATACAATACCCCTTCAACTTAAAACCAAGATCTTATATAAGAAAATTTCAATCAAATACAATAATTTGTAATAACTTAATTTATTATATAAATCTATCCTCTAGAAGGTGAGCTCCAATTGCTCCCACTTGGCCACCAACTCCCACCATTGGCTAATTGACTAGTGAGGGTTCAGGATGGCCCTCTTCTGGCAAGGATTTCCCACAGCTAGCCCTGGCCATCTCTCCAAGCAAAGAAGAAAAGGAGGATGATGACAATGTTGATGGTTGAACACTGCCACACCCAGAGCCCACTCAGGTTTCAAGCTGGAGTGAAAAGAAAGATGACTGTTTTATGTGCTCTTTTTGGGCCATGCCCATTTGAACTTGTGTTTATAGGGCTTTGCCCTCATTAAACTTCTTATGGTGATTGGGAGTTGAATTTTTTTCCTTTCCTCCCAATCCTTTAATTTGTACTTTTGATTAGATTTGGTTAATATAATTTTTGGTCCGGCTATTACATCAAAAAAAAAAAAATCTTTGCTAGTCAACAATGAACTTTTCTTCTACAACATGTCATATTTGTGAATTCTATGTCACAACTATTTTATGAAAAAGTCCATATTGTAAGCACCTAAATGATGTAAAGTTCAAATCTTCTACAATATCAAAAAAAAAAAAAAAAAAACTATTTATATTTTTTAAAATTATTACTCTAGGAGAACTCTTTCACTTTTTAAGAACCATGAAATGAATTCTCTAATTCTCATGAAACCCCACTTTAATCTAAAACAAGCTATTAACTGTATGTTGCTACCTTGAAAAGGATCAGTCAATACAGACCTGCAACTTATCAAAACAAACAGATGACTTATTTCATATAAAAACAAGGCAGAAGAGATAAAGACAGAATGTTCTGCTACTGAAAGATCCATCTTTTCAAAGAAAACATCTACTAAATTTACTATCATGTCAAAGAAACATCTTCGTCAGCCAAGATCAAATAAAATATCGAACCCAGCCGTCTAATGGAACTATATTAAAATCCCATCTTATTTATTTATCATTGTAAAACATCAAGAAGAAAGCTACTTGAGTTATACCGTTGCTCCAAAGATTGCACCCCCAGCTAACAAGTTACAAAATTTACGAGACAATATTGAAGATTCATGGTCTTAAACAATGAATAACTAATAAAATAGTGACTGATCCTCCCAAAAACAAATTTAACGCACCTCCTACCACATCCATAGCCTGTACACATCGTTCTATACATAAGATACAGCATTCATTGCATAAGCAGCAACCCTGCTTTCTTCATGCAATTGTAATGCAAATTAAAACCCCTATATATCTGATTTTCATCTGCCGAGGACCACCTTGTAGTGGCAGTATACAACTTGATTTGATTGTGAGAGGCAAACTGCCACCCTTCAGTTCAGGACTCATTAAACATTTTTTCTTCGAACACCAACCTTTTATGTAGAAGTGTAAGCTGTTCTTTGAACTCCAAAAAGAGGTTTTTTCTTCTTTTGGCCTTCTCAAAATCTTCAGTGCCTTTATGAACAATTAAAATTTTGCAAGGTGTACACTGCTTACGGCACTGCAACAGCAACAGCAACAAACATTATGTCTATCCAATTTAATGTAAGTAAAACTTTCACATCAATTAGAAGAAATTCTAAATATAAAAGTGAAAGTGAAAGTGAAAGAATTTTAATGACGTCCACGAGACCAGTGGTCTAAGGGACCACGAAAGAACCAATTAAACTGTTTGCTGAAGTTTCTCCAAGTAGGCCCTTCTATTGTGGATCCTCATTAGGAAAGTAGCCGTTTTGTGTAAGTTTGCCTCATCAAAAAGCTCAATCAAACTGTTCACCTGTAAGTTATCTTCATAGTGACTGCGAATGTCCTCATAAGCAGCACACTCCTTGATAAAATGCCACTCCATTTCAACCACCCCTCTGCTGCAAAAATTACAAGTTCTTTCTTCCCACATTTCTTTGGGAACTTTCCATCTACCAGTTTCACACCGTAAATGGTGAGAGCTGGTCCTCAGTTGACCAATCAGAATTTTTGCCTTGCCTTTAATATTGGAACCTAAATACTCTTTATCGCCATGGTCCCACTTGGGATTAAATTCTGACATAGTGGACTTTTTTTCTCCCTTTTTGTTTTGGCCACATGGCAGTTTTGAATTTCTCTAACACCCACCTTTTTATCTCTAAGTTAATGTTTGGGCACTTGTGGGGGTTTATGTTCCATTTGTTTAACCACTTGCTATTTTGTTTCTTCCAAGTCTTTTTCCTCTGCTCTAGATCCTCTGCCACTACCATCCTAGGCCAGCGGTGCATATCCATATTACCCACTTTTTTTAAGTAGCATAGCACGCGAATAATTGTTGAGGCTTCAATCAGAAACATACCAGCCTCCGCCAAGAGGATCTCATAAGGAACCGTAGACTTGACCTTGAGGTTACTCGTGATAAGATGCTTTTGGATTCTTTCTATCTGCCGCCATTTGAAGATTTTGATAAATGATGATTATATTGATGAGTAAATAAAAATACAAAAACTTCAATGGGGCTGTGATTGGGTGAATGACATGTATTGCTAAAAGGTGATTACATAAACAGAGATTACTAAGAGAAAAGCAGAGACCTACATGGATGTTTACAAAGTAAAATTATGTACCAAACGACAATATCCAATAAACAAGGCATCATTTTCTTCGCTTCTCTGTCAAACAGAGAAAAGCTGTGTGTCTCTTGAGATGGGACATGGCAATGAGCACATTCATGCTTGCTGTGAGAGCACATGTATTCAGTTGCGTGCCTTACCCATATTTAAGAGGCATCCAAGTCCCTCCCGCAGCCACTCCCTCCTGCTGAAAGATTTGGATGGGATCTAAGGTCTCTCAGCCAACAATGCTTGCCATTTGAAGAAAACATAAAGCATTGGCATTAAAGCATGCAGTAATCAGAAGGCAATTGTGTAACATTACTTTCTTGAATTGCTTCAGCCAATCGAACCTTTTTTTTTCTGTAATGGCTTCAGTTGTGCTTTGGAAATGATCACTCCTTCTGAAAGCTTTGATTGGGGTACAGGATCTCCTGGCTAATGATATTCGATTTGAGAAAATCCCAGCACATTGCCATTGAAGCATGCAGCAATCTGGTGGTGGTTGCATTGCTTCACTACGGCCAATTGACACCTTTGCTTATTCATGGAGAGAATTTCCTCAATGGCTTCTGTTCTGCTTTGGAGGCTTTCTTATAAAATTTCACCTCAAAAGATTAAAGCATTCATACTAAAAGGAAAGACACTCTTGCAGAAGTTTTGGATTATCTTTTTGCTCTTAAAGATATAAGACCAAGCTATAAAATTTTGCAAGATGTTGATTTCAGCATATGAAACCATGGAGGTTAACAGTCACTGCCAAGGGATGTTATTTCCCACTGCGATATGGATGAATGTATCTTTCTTTTGGAGAGATTTTCCACTTGAGGAGGTGACGAGGTTAGAAGGTGATATGAACCAACTTGTATGCTCACTATTTCATTGCAAAAGAAATGAGATCGGAGGACTATCATTACAAACATCAAGTTGTAGGGTACCCATATTGGTTGGAGATGAAGGTTAAGACCTTGTTTTGTTGGGAGAAAACAATCAAGACAGGAGAGCCTGGGTCTACAGAACTCTTGTTGAGCTGGATGGCAAGCTGAAGAAAGGGTACAGTAAAAACAGATTTTGAAAAGTTAACGTTTACTCTGTTCAAGAAAGGTGTGTTTGTCCTCGAGGGAGTTTACATTCTTCTGTTGTTTTTGGTTGCTGCCAGTTTCCAGGTTGATGGGGTTGCAAATCACATGACAGCTTTTAAGTTTGTCTTGCTGAGGTGGTGTACCAGTGCCTTGTTTTTTCATTGTGAAGACTTCAGCATTTTTTCAGTCTGCCATTTTTGTAAGTTTTCAGGGGTGACCTACTTGCATGAAGACATTGCCATTTACAATAGTAAATTTATATTTCGATAAAATCGGAGAGATGCTTCTCTTAATTATAGAGACTAGTATGAAAACGCTCAAGGATAGATCTATTCAAAAGAACACTTCAAAATTTGACAGGCCTGACATGCAAAATTCCTGACGAACTGACCTCAGATTCCTGTCAGAAATTTAATGAAGTCATCCTCATCTGCTTGTTGATCTTCAGAATCTACACTCTTGATTGAGTTGAACTGGATAGGCTCTACCTCAGTATAGGAGTCAATTGTCCACTTCTGGATGATGTATCTAAACGTATTGTCCTCTCCTCAATGGATTGCACCCTCACCGCTGACAAAAGCATGTTGGCGAATTCCCTCAATATCATGTACTTACATTTGTAATTCTCCTTAGAACTTTGTCACAAATGCAAGGTTGTGAGCACTGATAACTGACCCCCCATGAACTATAATGTATGTATGAACAATCATGGAAGGACACACGTTGCAGTAATTGTCCTTGGCAATAGACAAGTGTTTCTTTTGGGATCACATTTCTTTCCACGATTAACACTTGGATATTAATGACCAACTATTGAAGAGAGTGGAGATTTATATTGAAAGTGAAACATAGTTTGTGAGCCCCTTGCTTAATGGTAGGGGTGTCATTTTCATTATAACCTTTCATATGAATCACAATATGATTAAACCAAATGTCTTCAAGTTAGAATCTGACTCTTTACTAACGTGTTTCCTTCAATTGCAGTTTGAGTAATGTGGTTGCAAGGGCATGTTATTTTCTTTGTCAGTTTGTCTTTTTGTGAGCCTTCAATTCTCAGCAGTATGTGTGATGTAGTTAAGAGTGTATTCTAGTTGCCGAGTCCAAGATAATTATCACTTTTTATGGAAGTTTCTTTCAATATTGGCATAAAGAGTCAATACTATCCGTCTTTTTGTAGGTCACTTTTGGCTGGGAAGAGCTGACCAAAGGTAATGAGCTGGACCAAATGAATAAGATGCTCTGAGTAGCAATAAGGTTACCAGATCAAATCCTCGCCTTATTGCCTTGACCAAACTGCTTTGTTTGTTTTCTGTGAGAGATATGTTCATTGTTGGTTGAAAGAGCATATATATACTCGGAGGAGGCACAAGGGCTTAGCCATGAAGATGAATTGATGTCACAAAAAAAATAAAAAATTACCCTGGTCAAAATTACAAATAATTCGTAAGGGTCCCAAGGACTTCACATAAACAAGATGATTTATCTTGAACTCATATAAAAGAATATTTCTATCTCAATATAATCTACATATTTTATAATACCAAGGTCCAAAACTATGATTGTCAAATCTAGCAAAACAAATACCTAGGAGTTGAACGTTAATAATGAACTGAATTGGAACTTTATGTGAAAAAAAAATTAAGCATTATAGAAGGCCTAGATGGCTTAGGAGACAACTGCAAAGTGGAATTATGGATTTTTTTAATTAAAGAAAAATGGGGTAGAGTATCATACTAGAAAAAGATAGGACTTCAAAATATGATAGATATGGAAGAAGAAAACAAAAATCACACCTACAAATTTTCCTTCGGATATTTTTTGAACAACTTTCAGTTTGACCCTATTACCGTAGTCGTAACTTACCAAAAAGACTGCAATCAAGGAGATTTACAAGAAGTGGCAATGCAGTATGAGAGGGATTACAACACAACTGACCACTAACATGAAAATAATAAATAGATCTATATAAAAGACATAATATTCCAGAGGTGAAACAAAAATTTGTACCGCTACTTGAAACATTATTTTGAACACCATGAAGTTTGATCAGCAGAGGGAGAGGGATGACTTTCCTCATCTGCATCACAAGAGGACCACACTGGTGCCGTGACCACTGCAATTGGAACAGCAGAGCAAGAGGGAGGACTTTCCTCATTTACATCACAAGAGGAGCAGATAGTTTCAGTGATCATATTCTGTCATCAGAAGAGAGGTCCGTTCCAGGTAGGGCTTCTTACAGTTGCTGCACTAAATATTTCAGCATGGGTGGCTTGTCTTTTTGGAAATGAAGCCAATTCAGTTTGTTTTTTCACAACATCTGCTATCCTCCAGTTCTCTGAGAGAAGCAGAATTTGAATAGCTTGCATTGTTTGTTTGTGTTGCTCATAGCTTTGATCCATTCATATCATTTTGAAACCAAATATAAGAGTTAATGTGATAAGTTTGCATTCAGGGATTGGAGATCCTTTCTCAGCAATATTTTAGTTATGATTTTTGTTGCAGAAGTGATTTCATGAATAGTAGAAAGCAAATTAGGATCACTTCTTGTGTAATTAGCCTAATTACTGGAAAATAAATCATTTTGCTGAGTCCCTTTTAGAAGACAAATGGGAATTCTCTCTTCTCCATGGACCAAATTGAGGAGCTTGGATTTGGAAATTAAGAGATAGCAAGCCATTTATAAGAAAAACAGCATATGAGTTCCTTAGAATGATTGTTTGTTCTGAAGAAAGCCAAAAAAAAGGTAAAAATAGGTGCAAAAGAGGCTTCACCCATACCATATTCCTATGGTTGAATTTCAAAAGAAAAATAAATTTGAGTGACAATTTGAGGCTTTGGATAAATGAGAGGCAAAGGACTTTTAGCTCTTTTCTCATGAAAGGAGGTGTTGGCAATTACCCAGGTAAAATTAAACTCTTTAGAATGACCCAAACCTTGTGGAGATGGATTTGACCCCGGTCTCAACATTCCTTGATGAGAATGGGTTGAAGTAGATCAGTAGCCTGTCCTTGCTCAATAGTCAAATTTTTAGCTCTATTCATGGGTGGTGTTGGCCATTTCCAAAATAAGATTAAGCTGCTTATGATGATGCAGAACTTACAGAGGAATGGATGGGAATCTCTTATTGCAGCTTGTTCAGCTACTGTCTCATGATTCATCAACCTCAATGAGAATGGATTGAAGTAAATCAGTAGCCTGTCCTTGCTCATCATCAAATTTTTAGCTCTATCCTCATGAACAAGGGTGACATCAATTACCTCTGTAAGGCTTAATTTCTTAGGATGATGTGAACCTTGTGGACAAGAACTGGAAGAGTGACCTCACCTTGCAGCTTGTTCAGCTAGATTCTCATCATCTCGAATGTGAATGGGTAGAAGTAGATCAGTGTCCTTTGTTTGTTCCAGCATCACTCTAGTAAAGTTACTAAAAACAGAACAGTGCTTCCTCTTCTTTTTCCTGAAACATTTCCTTTGATAAACTTGATTTTTGTATTTATATCCTCAATTGTTTCAACTTTCACATTCAACCTGAATTATTTTCTTCTTTATAGAACCCCTGAGCCGGGAGTTTATTATGTGAAAATAACTGACCAGCCAATCCTATACAATCTTTCACATATTGATGAAACAGCTTGTTGAGATTAATTAGCTGCCACTAAAATAATTTTTGGAAAATTGAGATTGGAGACATTTATAGTCTTGGAGTGAAGGAAGGCATATGGTAGGGGGATCATACAGGGGATCAACCAATATAGGCTAGGAGCAACTCTGGCTTGAATACTTCTTGCCCACCATAGAAAGTATTATAAGTGATCAGAGCTTCCATCCATGAAAATCCAACTTATTTTAGCTTGAATGCTTCTTAACCACCACAGAAAGTATTAGAAGTGATCTGAGCTTCCATCCATGAAAATCCAACTTATTTTAAAATAGTGCCCGCTCTTATTAGCTCCATCTTACAGGCTAAACAAGCCCTCAATTTGATATTTTTCCT
The DNA here is from genome assembly GCA_027943335.1 of Chamaecyparis obtusa. Lineage (NCBI taxonomy): Eukaryota > Viridiplantae > Streptophyta > Pinopsida > Cupressales > Cupressaceae > Chamaecyparis > Chamaecyparis obtusa. The sequence continues at coordinate 1,933,695 of BSBK01003587.1, read as the reverse complement.
TACCCCAGAGAATATTTGGTATTGACGCTTCATGATTTTCATTGAATATATTTGAAGAGTTGATATTGGAATCTCATTCATGATACATATCAAAGGGTGTCCCATGAAATATGTATATGGCTTAAGCACTCCCAATGGGCAGACATTGACTGTAAGAAAGAAATCAAGACATGCATTGACAACTAAATATGGCAAGATAAAAAATTTAATGAATCCTAGAAGGAACAATATGCACAAAGACAGTGATAAAACCAAGGAGAATAACACTCAAAGAAGAGAAAAGTGATATGCTTAAGTATATAACATGTGGAAAGTATAACACTGTTGTCCTCAATTTTCTTGTGAATTCGTAGGTGTATCCTTTACGATTTTGATGTTTTGGATAATGCGTTATAAAGACAATTTGTCATCCCTGAAATGCTCTTTGTAACACACATTTCATGTGTCCTTTAAGTCATTTTCATCGTTTTTCTCTTTCTTGTTAGCAATTTTTAATCTTGATTTTCCCTTGAGACAATAGCTCTTTGAAATACGCTCGTTTCGAGCTATCTTAGACATCAAATGGAGTTGTATAACTCAAGTTATGATGCAAAAGGTGGGGTTTTTCAGGCTGACTGCATATTCTTTAAAAATCCTTAAAAGGTGGGTTTTTCAAAGTCGATTGCACGAGTTCGAATTACATTTAATATATAAAATGGATTTTGATGTCTATTTTCAAAATTCAACTCATTTCGAGTTGATTTAGCTATAGTTTTTCATGTTTTCGTGAAATTAGCTTTAAAATAATCTAATTTCATGTTACTTTATTAATACTATAGTTATATATTAAATTAATTTAAAATTAAAACACTTAAGTTCAAAGAAGTGCGGTTTTTATTCTTCATTGCATATCATCAACATGCAAAACACTTTTTAAAACCCACCTCTTGAAATTAAGTCTTTTATACATTAAATATGTCATTTTTATATGCAACTGCATATATAAAACATGTAAAAGTGGCTTTTTCTAAGCCAAAAACATGTTTTATAAGAATGTGCAGTTGAACTTCAAAAGAACATATTTAATCCTCTTATAAGTGTTGTTTTTATATGCAACTACATATATAAAACAACGTATTTAAAAAGACTTGAATTGGCTTTTTCCTCATTAAAGACATTCTATTTAATGTGTAATTGCACTTGAAAAGTGCATTTTTCATGGAGATCCACCTAAGGTGTTGTTTTTGAACACAAATGCATATCTTTTTATGTATTTTTACATGTACAAACACCCAACCAAAACAACGTTTTTAATATTCCTCCCAGGGCATCGATTTTAGAGGATTACATGTCTTTAAAACTCATGTAAACACATCAAAAAAGTGCGCCCAGCCTTTGGAAGTTGTTTGAAAAGTCTTTTACGTACTTGCTTTGTATGTTTTTATACTCCCAAAGTGTGTCTCTTCTTAGGGCGTCGAATTTGGGAAGGATTGCATATTTTTATATGTGCAAAGTCTTCTCCAAAACATCGTTTTTAATGGGCCCTCCTTGACGCCTTTTCTCAAAGCATTTGCACATTGATTTTATGTGTTGCTTTCAAACGAAGGCGTTTTCAGCCTTGAGAATCCTAGGGCGTCGAATTTGGCAAGGATTACATGCTTCCTTGCATGTGTTTTTACATCACAAAAGTGCGTTCTTCCTTCATTTGGCTGCGTTTCTTCCTAGGCGTCAATTTTTGAGGAAATTGCATATGTTGTTTGAAACGCAAGGCATGTGCATTTAAACAAAAACAGTCCGCTTTTTCGTCATTCTTCTTCAAAAATGTTTCATGGTAGAAGGATTTGAGCATCTCCAATCAATTTCTCAGCTCTAGAATTGATTTTGGTGAGTTATTTTCTTTGATTGTTTTATTTCCTTATTTTGATTGAAATTTATGCCCGAGACGCCGTTTTTTATCCTCATTGCATATACATTAGAAATAGTCAAAATGGTTGCTATTTCTTTGCATTTAATCTCCCATTTCTTCCCACTTGGTTGTATATGCATGTTGACTATCCAAAATTGAAGGAAAAAGACTAGGAATGTGATCTATATATAGTTTTTCAATCCAATCTTTCCTAAATCCAAAAATCTATTGGATTCATTTCAGATTTTGCTTAAGATTTTGAAAGATTTCATCTTGAGGATTGAGGTAATTTCTTCCTTAAGTCTTTTTCCTCTTTTCTTCCCAAGGTATTTTGTTAACATGTAAACTTCATTTTTTAGATTTACATGTGTTTAAATTTATGATTCTTCTACTTCTACCTTTCATTCTTAAAGTTGCATATGCAAGACTCTCATCTTGCTTGCATATGCAGTCGGGATTAAAAACCCCATTTTATGATGAAGAAGAGAACAAGTTCAATGTAAGTCCATACATGTATTATTCTTCAAAAAGTCCACTTGCGTAAATTGCTGTCCCTACCACTGCCATATGACGTAGAACTCATGATGGTGGTTAGTTCAAACTCCATTATAAGAATAAATGATATTCATCCATTTACTTGCCTTCTTATCCTTCATACTCCATTATAAGAATAAATGATATTCATCCATTTACTTGCCTTATCCTTCATGATTCTCGCTGTCTCCATATGCAATTACCCTCAAGAAACTCGTTCTTGAGTTCTCTTTTGAGTTGAAACCAATTCATTTCCCAATTACCAGTCATCTCCATACACCATTCATTATCCTAAGTTCTTCTCCTTGTATGAAATTCTACGATGGATCCTTCTCAAGAAGACATTCTCACTTTGTGGAGTTTTTATGTAGCAGTTGCTCGATCTCATAGAGTTGCTATGTTTGAAGGGATTACACTTGTCAAATAAAAAGATGAAGTACCAATATGATTCATACCATAATTTTGTCCTGCCTTCACAAGTTGTTTCTCATTGTGAAGAGATTAAAGACACCGACATCTCACACATGAACTTTGAAAATTTCCTTCAAAGGGTTGGTGTTGCGGTTACAGAAGACATGGTTTCCATCAAACAGAGCAATATCCATCTTGTTTCTACTTTTCCATTGGCTGCCCTTGAGTCAGAATTCGTGCTTGCATGTGCGAGGAACTTTGATCTGTCATCCAAGACCATCAAAGATCAAGATGGCAAGACTATTATTAGTCTTGACCCAGAGACCATTGACAAAATTTTTCAAGTACCACTGGTTCCTGTCGTTATTAATATTACCAAACAGAAAGCTCTAGAGAGGTGGAATGAAGACACTTCTTATTGTACAAAGTATATTAATGACAATTGGTTGCTCAACAAAAGGCCTAATATTGCAAGGTGGCCAAAGGGAATTCATTGCACGGAGTTCAAGGAGGAGATTAGTGACCTCATCACATTATTCAGTCACCTTGCAGGGTTGAAGACATCGAACACCTTTGAACCTTGGATGTACAAATACATTTCTCTCATTGTCCGATCAAAGAAGAAGATATTCCGGGGAGAAATTATCAGCGATATGCTATGTGAACAGCTGACTCAAGTTGTCAATACTTGTACTTTTCATATGAACTCATACCTAGTGTACATTGCTGCCTCACTTGGTTCTTTTTCTGGTTTATCTACAAAAGGAAACAGATCATTGGTTCCTGTATGGGAATATTTCCCTCAGCTTGTGTTGAAGATTAGCTGGTCTCATTACCGCAGAGTGCAGGATGCTTTCTATGGGCATTTTATGTGCTTATTTGATAAAAGTCTTCCAAACAAGTGTGTATCTGATGAGGCATGGGTCAAAGTGAATGAGTATGGCTGCTTGTTTCTCCAGTTTCCTAATTACACTTACATGCGGGTGGGCTACTTCAAACGCGAACCTCATACACTCCCAAGATACCCAATAGATAAGATCATTCTCATGGAGTTGGCTAGGCAACTCATGGCTGTCCAAATGCATCAAAACACATTACACAGGCCAAGTGTGGGGATTTCCTCACGAAACCCACTAAAAATCGGAGGATATTTCATTGATACAGTGCCAAAAGCCAAGAACATGGAATATGAACTTCAGAGGATCACTTTGAAGAAATTCATGGTCAGGAGTCATTTTGATTGGCGAGGGCTTAATGATAAGATGAGGAGGCAGTTTGTGCATGTGTATCGACTTGAAGACATATGGATTGATCTTCGGACTGAGGTAGATGTACGAAGGATGGATTATTGTCACTTGACTACTAAACAGATTATTGACTTCAACCTTGCAGAAATTCCTCCTGGGGTTGAAGATGATGTTGACATTCTTGATCCTGATTACATTGACAATCATGTTGGGAGTTTGCCTGTTTTGTCTCCATCTTGGTCAAGTAAAGAGAGTGTTTCTGTATGGGACCATTTTCATTCCATCCTTGCGAATACCAACATTTGGCTGAAAAGAAGGGGTTTGAAAAGCATCAAAATTAGATTAGGAAAAGATTTTGATCATGGTGGCCCGGTTGGTAGGAGATCAGAGATTAAAGGTAGAACTAAAGATGACGCATCCTCTTCAGCAGCTGATCCTATCATTCCTATCATTTCTACCATTCCTAAGCTTACTATCAAGGGAGGTAAGGACACGGGAAGAGTTCTTGAAGTCAAAAGCACAAAACTTGAAAAGGTTCAAGTGGTTTCCAGTGATGATGAGATGCCTGATTCACCTAAGGTATCCTCACCTATTGCACCTCTTCCTGTGGATACTTTTTGATTCAGTGCCCGTGTTAGATGAGTATCCTGATTCACCTTTGGGTACAGCAGCAAATGTGTTTTCTATGGAGCAGATTCCTCCTATGGACTCAGTCATGGTGACACTTGCCTTGCCTATTTCATCAGTTGCTCCTATTGTTATATTTGAGGACTCTTACCACAGCTTTGAGAGTGTGTTTGATGCATACTCTATGACTATTCCTTCTATGGCCATCTCTTCTATGACGGTGCTTGATACCACTTGAGTGCAGTTGGAGCAGTTCATGTCTGAGGTTACTCATAACAACCCTACTCCCATGGCAATCTTAACAGAGGCTCCTCCTCTTGTGGCTACAATTGCACAAACGGATCCGGTTACCACTCTAGCCATTACATCTGCAACAACATCTTCTTCATTTTCTTTGCCTTCTTGGCTAAGTTCCATAACCCAAAAAAGGAAGAGATTCCATTGGAGGGTTTTGATCTCAGACAAGTTTCAAAGCCCAAAGCTCCAAAGAACAAGAAGGCCAACATAGTGTCAAGGATCATGGTTGAAGACAATGCAAGCAAGTATGCTGAGATTGTTGAGCCTTTGATTGATAGACCTACAAAAGAGGGGCAACTTTCTGATTATAAATTCACAAGGGTAGAGCTTGGTAAGAAGACACGTTTGAGTTGTCAACAAGATGCTTAGGATGCCTTTGCACAACTCACGCAGAGGAATGATAAGTTGTGGGAAAAAAAAAATAGGCTGAAGGAGGAAAATGCACGCCTCCTTGAAACCATAGAAATGATGAACAATTCTCAGAATGCTGCTCCCATTTCAGTATCAGGTCCTGAGGATTATGAAAAGTGTCAAAAGAAGGCGAAAGCAGTTGATGAATGGTGTGATCAAATAGAAACACAAGGAATGCAGGTGATTAAGGACTTATACAAGGTTTTGAAGCATATACGCTTGACTGTTAATGAAATAAGGGAACTTATTTCATCCTTTCATCAGCAGCTGAAAGTTCTGAATGAAGATTTAAATGTCTGGAGAACCATGCTGGAGTTCAATCTTAAGAAATTGTGTTAGTTTGAAATCATTTCTTCTATTGATACATATTTTGAGTCTCTTGATTTAATGATCAATAAGGAAAGAGTCTTAAGTAAATTGGTCATAGATTTGCAATCAACATTGAACTCATGGAATGAACAGGAATGACAAATGAAAAAAGAGTTCAATAAATTGTCTTGCAAAGTTTTCTCAGACGACGATGAGCTGATTGAAGGAGTTGTGGTGACAAGGTTTTCAGAAATGATCTGCCTTCAGCTTGATTCAGATGATTTTAGTCTCACCATTCTTGACCGATTCATGGAATATAAAATGTCCTTGAATCAACTCCAAAGCCAAGTAACCAGCCATACTAAGTCACATGTTTTACTCAAGGTTACTGCGATTGCTCAGCATAAAGGTGCACCTGATCCGGCTGTTATACATGAGTCTCTTCGTAAGTTTGAGGCTTATGTAAATACCCTCTGATGTCGATTCCTAAGTGTCTAGGACGTTTTTTTTTGTTTTATTAGCATATGATTGATAGATTGCATGTAGTACATGTGATGATTGTAATTACAGGAAAACTTATTCCTGTATGCCAGCATTATGTAATCATGTTGCAAGTGCTTTAAGCCTTGTAACATTGAATAAGTCAAAAGTAGTTAGTAGGTTGTTGAATAAATCAAAGTGGTTGAGGGTTTCCCCTTCTCTCTCCACTTCTCTCTCCTATTTTCCTATATAAAGGAGAGAGCTCATTGTAAAAAAAATTATTTTTTGTTTGAAGCAAGAAAGCTATACTCGAGAACTTGTGTGGTGAAAACTTTGTGTTTCATTGTACGAATTTTCAAAAGTGAATGAAAGTAATAGGATTTTCCAGCCTGTGTTAAAAATCTTGTGATTGAATGATGTTTTCTTATGTTACATTGTTTAATCGTTCTTGAATTCATTTCATAGCTTAACTTGTGTAAATCATTGGAGGTTCAGTTCACATTTTGAGAGACTTTGAGCTATAGGAGGAGGATTTCTATAGTTAATAGTGGCTGTAAATACTGAGAGTTGAAGACTTTGAGCTTCAATTTTGAGTGCTTTTCTTTAAATTTCAGAATCATTAGTGAGAGACTTTGAGCCTCACTATTTGTTCTTGTTTTCTTCAAATAAGATTAATTACAAGAGACTTTGGGCCCTTGTATTAATTCACCAAATATATTTGTAACTGCTGCCTTAGGAGTTGTTCTTACGTCAATTGCTAAGTCACCGATATTATCGTAGTAGTAGGAAATCCTTGTAGAATTAATAAGTTGTTTTTTTTTCTTGTGAATCTTTTCTTGAAAAAAGAGGAAAAGGTTGAAAGAATCACCCTTTATTCGATTTCAGTCGAAATCCTACTGAAGCCACCTACGGTAAGAAGGGAGCCTCCCCTATTACTGAGAGGAGAGATTTATCTCATTATAGCGTTGCCTAAAGTTACAATTTTGTAAGGTGTAGTCTTAGTAGCTTACAAAATTTTTAGCCAACAAACACAATCTTTTTTACGAGGCACTCACATATATCAAAAAAAATGTGAGCTAGCCACCACACACAATAAGGTTAAGAGTATATTTAATTCATTAAGCTTGTTATATCACTATTGGAAAGCATTTCAAAAATCATATTGAAGCCCATGAGTTGATCTACAATTTGAAATTCGTAAAGCCAGAAAACGTTATCAACTACTTAGTCTATGACTTTAATATAAATAAGTTTAGTTGACAGCCATCAGTGTTTTTACTCTGGCATTTCTGTTAAAAACTTTTTTTGACTGGACGATAACTATCAAATCTTCATCAATCTTCAAATTAGAAACTACAGACATTTTTGCCAAGACCACTCCACCATGACAGGCAATCAGCACAGCCATCTTTTTGGTCTGTTGACCAGTTTATTTTGTGTAGGACAAAAAAAAAATTATATTGTCAACTCTGATGATTCCTCCAATATACCTGTATCAATGTCCAGATTTTTAACACCTACTCTATAGAAATGAGTTGTACACTAGAAACAAACAGACCAGACCATCCATCACTCTTCAGATTCCAATAGCCAGAGGGCAATCTAGGGTTATATGTTAGATTGCCTCTGAATCAGCTTTGCAATGTGAACATCACATTAAAACAGCTTTCCTCTTTTGTTGGTTATTTTTAGCTGTGAATAACAATTGGATGTTGCGTCAAGGAGGGGAGTTCTAAATTTGATTTCATTTGCTCTTTTTTCTTTCTGGAGCCAAACTTTGGGCTTGGTAAGCAGAGGCAACAACATTTCTGTCTTTGTATGCAGACAGACTTTTTATCTTCTAAGGTTGATTATAAAGGACGACTGTTATTAACTTCCCCTTTGAGATGCTGCATTTGAATTATGTTGTTCAGCATAATTGCATTCCAAGTGATGAGACATTAAGACCTTTCTGATTATTTACAATAGTCAGCTACACAATATTTCTTCTCATTTGGGGCTCTTGTTGTGAATCCTTATAGACTTATTGTAGAGAGAAGGAATACTTTCCTAACTATGGTCCCAAACTCTAACTTGATCTCCTATTCCTACATGCCAGGCTACATGTCCTTTCAGTTGTTCTATTCCCAACTATAACATACTTTAAAGTACTCACATGAGCAATCCTCCAATGGAGACTGACACTATTTCATTATTTTTTATCATGGTATTTTTCTTGAAGAATTATTCCCCATATTGACTTGGTGTATTCTTGAATTTTCAGACAGCTTTCATAGCCAAGGCTCTATTGAGCTGGCTGATAGGTTTTAGACCTAGACCTCCCTTAGATTTGGTAGAAGTGATAGCTGATCATGCTATGAGTGACTATTTGCAGTGTTTATTTAAAACCTCTCCAAATAAAATTATTTTGTAAATCTTTATTTGGTTGTCAATTCCTGGAGGAAGCAATAGAAAAGAGAAAATAGATGGGAGTTACTCGTAGGCTTCCTCAATTAGTTGTATAAGTCTCACAAAGGCAAGCCACCTGTTTGTCCAGCTTGACAGCATTAATTGTGATTTTGCAACAGTTGGAACTCATGGATCTAAATTATTTTTCAAATGTAGAGGAAATCGCCAATTGGTCACTGGAAGTTTTGCTCTTTGAATTCTACAAAATGAGGTGTTTCTTTCTTTCTTTTTACTGAATATGGATAACAATATTACTGGACTTGTCTTTATTTTCTGTCCACAAGCCTCTTGATAAAGATTGCAAAAAAAAAATGATTCCTTGATCTCCCTTGTGAGTAGAGTAGTACATAAAAGCGTGTCACCTGTAAAATAATTTTTTTTTTCCTGTGGCCTTATATTGTTCATACACTATGCAATAGACCTTACGGTTTAGTCTGTTTCAGCTTCCTGCAAAGGTTTTCGCCCATGAGTATGAAGACACATGGGCTTGGAGATTCTCATTGGCAAAGTGTACTAGTAGAGAGGTAGAATGGAAAGGTTGTGTCATTACCATATTTAGAGAAATCCTGGAGGAAGGAAATCAATACAACATTTGATCCATTGCATGCAATCTCGACTTGAACCAAAAGCCCTAAGAGTTTGTTCAATTAAATCACAACTGCAGCTGGCAAAGGCTTTTAGCCTTTTTGATATACTTAATTTCATCATGATTCCTGGTATTTTTTCAGAGCTCTTCAACAACATTAATATCATCAGTCACTTGTTGCCCTAAAATAAAAGGATGAGTATTCAAAATTAATTTTGCCAATAAATTTTTGAGGTGAGAAGCAATATGTTTGGAAATTATTTTGTGGGCCATAATAGATGGCCCAATTGATCAGTGTTCATTATCTTGTGATCTTCGGCTGCTTTTGGTACAAGAGCAAGTCTATGACAGTTGATCTGTTCTAGGATTTTTTACACTTGCAAGAATTCTTAGGAGATCTCCCAGATCATATTTAAGTGCATCCCATAAAGCATGATAAAGAGAGTAGTGAAACCATTATGTCAAGGGAAGATTAGTGAAACTGTAATGTCAAGGGACTTATCTAGTTAAAAGTCATTGTTTCTTCTTTTGGTGTTCGCTTCATCATTTGATTATTGTCTACCTCTACAATGATCTTGGAAATATTATGCAGTAATAAAATACATATTTCTTTCTTTCAAGGAGGTTCAGTTACCCTCACATGAGATGTTTAATGCACTAAAAGATATGTATGAAATTAACAACACAAGCAGAGCACTTACCCTTAAGAGTCAACTCCATCAGATAAAGATGAAACAAGGAGAAACCATATCATCCTACTTCATGAGAATAACAGATTTGAGAAATCAACTATCCACAATTGGTCACTCTTTTGATAGTAAGGAAATAACGATGATTGCACTTAACAGACTACCCTTTTCATGGGAATCCTTCATTCAAGGAATAAGTGCTCGAACCAAAATTCCTAAATTTGATCGATTGAAATCAGATTGTATTCAAGAAGAGTCTCGATTATCAATCAGAGGGATCAATACAAATACTTCAAAAAAAGTCTCCCAAGTACTCAATACAGAATTACACAAAAAGAAAAAGAAGACCAACTTTAAAAGGAAAAGAGGAAATGAATCAAATAAGAAGCAAACATTCAAACATAGAGACCTATCAAAAATACAATGTTATAGATGTGACAAATTTGGTCACCTTGCTCAAAAGTGTCCTGAAAGAAATAAAGTACAAGCATCTTTTGCCCAAGTAAGTAATACAAAGGAGAATGTGAATTCAGAGAGACTTGTCTTCTACTCTGCTCTATCAAGTCAAGTTTCAAACAATCAGAGTACCTGGGTTGTTGATAGTGGGGCCTCTCGACATATCACTGGATTCAAAGAGCATCTAGACTCCTTAGAAGAATGTTCTACACAAGAACTTACAATTGGAGATGATACTGCCTATCCAGTTATGGGTATTGGGACCTACACCATATATCTTGAATCCGGAATATCTATACAACTTACTGGTGTTCTGTTTGTACCTAGCATAAGAAGAAACTTAGTTTCTATTTCAGCACTAGAAGACAAGGGGCACAGAATCACCTTCATGGATGGAAAGATTTTAGCTTGGCCTAAGAACTCAAACATAAAGAATGCTCACACTATTGGAGTTAGAGATGGAACCCTCTATAAATTATGTATTCCTTCTAATCAAGCCCTAATTCATACAACAAATGAAAGTGAACTATGGCATAGGAGACTAGGACACTTTCATTTATGTGGTTTAACCTCTTTAGAGAAGATGGTTACAGGACTACCGAAACTAAGATCCGAACATATTGGAGCTTGTAAAGGTTGTGCATTAGGAAAGAATACTAAAAGTACCTTTCATCATAGTGAAAGTAAAACTAGGAATGTTCTAGAACTCATTCACTCTGATCTATGTGGCCCTATGTCTGTTCCCTCTATTGGAGGATATTTGTATTATGTCATCTTTATAGATGATTACTCTAGGAAGACCTGAATATATTTTCTAAAATGTAAAGAGTCAGAAGAAATCCTCTTAAAATTCAAAGAGTTCAAGGCTCTAGTGGAAAATCTATCAAGTAAGAGTATTAAAATATTAAGAACAGACAATGGTAAAGAATACACTTCAGAAATATTCCAAAGTTTTTGTAAACATGTTGGGATCAAGAGGGAGTTCACTGTTCCTTACAACCCACAACATAATGGAGTTGCAGAGAGAAAGAACAGGACAATAGTAGAATCTGCTAAAGCAATGATGCATGATCAAAACCTAGAAACCCATCTTTGGGCGGAGGCCTCTAATACTGTTGTATATGTTCAAAATAGATGCCCTCACTCCCATCTTGAAAATAAAACCCCAGAAGAAGCATTCTCAGGTAGTAAACCTAATATTAGTCACCTGAGAACTTTTGGGTGTCCTGTCTACATTCACATTCCTAAAGAGAAAATAAATAAATTAGAACCTTCAGGAAAGAAAGGTATCTTTGTGGGATATAGTGAAAACTCCAAAGCCTATAGAATTTACATTCCAGGACAAAGAAATATTGAGCTAAGTAGAGATGTAATATTTGAAGAGGACACTGCACTCAAAAGGTCCAAGGAAGACTATAATGATTCTCTAGAAGATCATAATCCTGAGATTCAAAGGGAGAACCCAAAAAGTTGTAGATAATGAACCATTAGATACTCCTAATGAAAATAAAGTAGGAAAGAAGAGACCTCTTTGGGCTAGAAAAGTTATTGAAGAAGGTGAGAAATATGCTGCTCCAGACGGGACTATCAAGGAAAACAAAAGACCTCATAAATTCTCCAGTTATGTTGCACTTATGAGTAAGCTTCTAAACTCATAACCCTCTAACCCAAAAGAAGCTCTTCAACATCAAAATTGGAAGAATGCCATGGTAGAAGAATACAATTCTATCTTACAAAATGATGTATGGGATATTGTACCTAGACCTAAAAACAAATCAATTGTCTCCTCCAAGTGGTTATTCAAAATTAAACATGCTGCAGACGTAAGTATTGATAAATACAAGGCAAGATTTGTTGCAAGAGGTTTCTCTCAAAAGGAAGGCATTGACTATGAAGAGACCTTTGCTCCAGTTGCAAGATATACCTCAGTAAGAACAGTTATTGTCATTGCTGCTATCAAAGAATGGAAGATCCATCAGATGGATGTAAAGAAAACTTTTCTAAATGGTGTGATTGAGGAGGAAGTATATCTAGAACAACCAGAAGGATTCATAGTACACAATCAACAAACTCATGTATGTAAACTATAGAAGGCATCATACGGACTTAAGCAAGCACCTCGAGCATGGTATGAACGAATAGATCACTATCTATCTAAACTCGGCTTCTCTACAAATGATGCTGACCCTAACCTCTACTTTAAGGTGGTAAAAGGAGATATGTTGATTTTAATACTTTATGTAGATGATTTGTTAATAACAGGTGAAGATTATCTAATTAATAAATGTAAAGAAGATCTTGCAGCTGAATTTGAGATGAAATATTTAGAGCTACTACATTACTTCCTAGGCTTAGAAGTTTGGCAACATGCTAATGAGATTCTTCTAAATCAAGGAAAATACACTTTAGACATTCTAAAAAGATTTGGAATGATGGATTGTAAGCCTGTGTCCACTCCCATGGAAGCAAATCTACTTAAATTAAAAGAAGCATCAAGTTCAGAACCTACAGATTTCTCTCTTTACAGGCAGATTATTGGATCTATCATGTACTTAGTAAATACCAGACCAAACATTTGTTATGCAGTTAATGCTCTCAGTCAGTTCATGTGTGAACCAAAACAAATTCATATGGTGGCAGCTAAGCACATACTAAGGTATCTTTGAGGAACAATAAATCTTGGACTAAGGTACAAAGATGTAGAGTTACAACTACATGGTTTTACTGATTCAGATTGGGCCAGAAGCACTATGGATCGGAAAAGTACCTCTGGATGTTGTTTCAGTTTGGGTTCAGCAATGATATCTTAGTTTAGTAGGAAACAATCCTCAGTTGCTCAAAGCTCCACAGAAGCAGAGTACATTGCCGCATCTATGGGAGTATGTGAAGCAGTTTGGTTGAGAAAACTTATCTTTGGTTTGTTTGGAGAATCTTTAAAACCTACCATTATTCATTGCGATAATCGGAGTTGTATAAAGCTCTCCTTAAAACCAATATTTCACAACAGGTCCAAGCATATTGAGATACCTTATCACTATATTAGAGATATGGTGGAAAAGAATGTTATTGAGTTAAAGTATATCAGTACAAAGGAACAATCAGCAGACATTCTCACCAAGGCTCTAGCAAAGATAAAGGTAGAGCACTTTAGAGGTAAACTTGGTATGATTGTAATTTCTGAGAATTTATCTTAGTAACTTTTATTGTACAAATAAAGCATTCTTTGTTATGAGTGATATTTCATAATCATGTGTTCCTTGTGTATATCATTGGAAGTGACGACTTTCAAATGATTTCCAATTGCTGTAAAAGTTGTTATAAGGTGACGATCTCATAATAACTTATTCATGTCTATATGGTAAGTATTACACATGTAATACTAGTGCACATACTATTTTAGACATTTTGAGTACTTGGTGAATATCATGGACTTGATATTCGGAGACCATTACTCTGAGTACTTGGGTGAGTATCATGGATTTGATACTTGAAGACCATTACTCATAATAATCATTTTGAGCACTTAGGTGAATATCTTGTGAGTTGATATTTGGAGACTATTGCTCTGAGTACTTGGTAAGTATTATGGACTTAATACTTGAGGGCCAATACTCGTTATATCAGTAAAATGATATAAATATAAAATGATTATTAATACTCACATATTACCTTGAGGTAATATTTGTTATCCTCCCTAGCTAAGAGGGAGTGTTAATGTTTATAGCTTCTGTCGGATAAAAACAAAATTAATATACTTATATATATATATAATAATATATATATATTATTATATAGTATTATATTAATGTGAAATAATGAATCAACAAAAACATGTTAAAAGGACAATTTTATTAAACATTGTTTTGTTAGAACTGTCGTCGCCCACATTAGGAGGGCCAACCATTGTGGAGACACCTCCATAATCAACGTGACTCCATGAGGAGTCACGCCCATCGTGGAGATGCCTCCACAAAGGAAGGCTCCCTCCCATATTTATATTGCATTGTTGTCTATGCTAAAGACATTGAACAACGACATAACTTCCACAGTCATTTTGTAAATGTCTGCAGTGTAGCAACAGTATTATATAAATTACTATTTATTCACAAGCATTCTTAATTCATTAAAACATTAAGTCTCTCACAGCATAATTAATATATATAAATTTCTGATCCAAATCTTAACAATTTGCACCAAGGACTCCTAAACAAAATGGAGTAGCAAAAAGAAGAAACAAGATGTTGATTGACTCTGCAAGAACCCTAATGATTCAGAAGGATCTCCCTCATCACTTTTGGAGAGAAACTATCAGCACTACTGTTTACACATTGAACCGAGTTCAAGTCAAGAAAGGAACCGGTGAAACTCCCTACGAATTATGGTTCGGTCACACTCCCAGTGTAGGCTACTTCAGAATTTTTGGTAGTAAGTGCTACATTAAAAGAGATATGTATTTTGGCAAGTTTGAGGTGAAGAGTGATGAAGGCACATTTTTGGGTTATTCTACCAAGAGTAAAGCCTACCGGTGTCTGAATAAGAGAGCAGGAAAAATACTCGAGAGTATCAATGTAAAGGTTGATGAATATTCAGAATCAAAGGAAAAGATCAATCATAATAAACATGACAGTATGGAGGATCATAATGTTGGAAATCTTTTGGAATTCAATGAAATAACTACTGAAGATGAAAGAGAACATGGAAACAGACCTCTGGAGCAGGATGTTGTACCTGAAGATGACAGACCAACTCAAGATGATGAACAAGAAGTTGCTCATGACCATGCTGAAGAAATTGCTCAACTGGAAGAACTTGACCGGGTACAGAGACCGGTTCTTCCAAGGTATGTCACATATCACTCAATTGATAATATTATTGGTGACAAACATGCAAATGTCTTGACCAGGAAAAAGGCTAGAGAAAATATTTGTTTATTTTCCTGTATTGAGCCCAAAACCACCGAGGAGGCTTTGGAAGATGAAAATTGGGTCAAGGCCATGGAAGAAGAGATTGAGCAAATAGAGAAGAATGACACATGGATTCTTGTGCCAAGACCACAGGTCAAGAATGTCATTGGGACAAAGTCGGTCTACAGAAATAAACTAAATGCAGAAGGAAAAGTGATAAGGAACAAAGACTGGTCTGCAAAGGATATGCACAGGTGGTTGGACTGGATTATGGCGAAACCTTTGCACCTATGGCCAGATTGGAAGGAGTAAGAATTCTTCTTGCTTATGTTGCTCACAAAAAGTTCAGAGTATACCAAATGGATGTAAAGTCTGCATTTCTGAATGGAATACTGGAGGAGGAAGTTTACATTGAACAACCGGAAGGCTTCACATCCACACAAAAGAGTGGTAGGGTCTGTAAACTCAAGAAGGCTTTTTATGGGCTAAAACAAGCCCCAAGAGCATGGTATGAAAGATTGCATTCATACCTTCTGACAATAGGATTCACAAGAACCGGAGACAACAACAACATGTATCTCAAGACTGGAAAAGAAGAGAGCCTGATTGCTGAAATTTTTGTGGATGACATCATCTTTGGAGGAGATGATAGGATGAGCAAAGCCTTTGTTGAAGAGATAAGGAAAGAATTAGAAATGTCTATGATAGGAGCCATAAAATTCTTCACCGGACTACAAGTCCATCAGCTAAAGGAAGGTATTTTTATTTCTCAATCCAAATATGTAAAAGAAATTCTTAAAACCTTTGGGTTAGAAGAATCCAAACCGGTTGATACATACACCTATGATAACTAACCTCAAGTTATCAAAGGAAGATGATGCAAAAGAAGCAAATGAGATACTGTATCGGTCTATGATGGGCAAATTACAGTATGCAATACATAGTAGACCGGACATAGCACACGTAGTAGGCATTGTAGCAAGATTTTCTGCGAATCCAAAAGAGACACACCTAATAGCAGTGAAGAGGATTTACAGATATCTGAAGGGCACTGAAGAGTATGGCCTATGGTTTCCTCACAAGGGAGGCTTCCAAATAAAAGTATTCATGGATGCAGATTGGACTGGTAATATTGATGACAGAAAGAGCACAAGTGGTGGTGCATTCTTTCTTGGAGAGAGAATTGAGTCTTGGACAAGCAAGAAACATAACTACATTTCACAGTCCACAGTAGAAACTGAATATGTTGTTGCAACAATCAATTGCATAGAGGTAATCTGGATCAAACAGCTACTTGAAGGAATCCAAGAACAGATACCTGTACCAATTGCAATTTACTGTGACAGTACAAGTGCAATAAACATATCCAAGAATCCTGTCATGCACTAAAAAACAAAGCATATTGCTATCAAGTATCACTACTTGAGAGAGCACGTACAAAATAAAGTAAGATTGGAGTATGTTCCCACAAAAGAACAAATTGTTGACATATTCACAAAGCCATTACCGAAGAATACATTTGAGTATCTCAGAGGTAAGTTAGGGGTGATACCCCTTCCCGATCTTCAGTAAATAGGCAAACGTGTTCATCAATTCATTATGCTTCAACATCAGAATCAGCCTCATCTTTACTAAATTGATGAATAAAACTGTTGCTCGAAGGGGGAGCAGATTTCTTTCAGATAGTCTTTCTGACTAGCCTTTGGCATTATTGTCAAAGGGGGAGATTATGACCGGACACCAGGAAGGGACCGATATTGTCATAATTTGTTATGGTTTTTGCCATCAATGCCAAAGGGGGAGATTGTTGGCATTAAGGGATGGTAACCGGTAAGATTGCAACCGGTACATGGCAAAAGAGGTATTGTCATTGATTGGCAAAGAGGTGTTGACATTTGTGACTAGGACACCAGTGTTGGATCTGTGAAGCTATGACAGGTACAACTAACAACAAGTGCAAGGAGAGACTGGTTTGGCAACCGGGTGACACTGTGCAAGAAAGAAGAGACTATATCTGATCATCAAAGCAACCGGTCACCAAGGGAGATGCAACAGGTAACCGGCAACAGAAACCAAGGAAAGGATGCAATCGGTATAGCCAGAGGAAGGGAAGGTAACAGGTCAAAGCTCTTACATGTGCAGAACTTAAGGATCTTTACCGATCAAGTGAAGACCCCATCATGATGGATGAGCTGGGGAAAATCATAGTCAAGACACAATTATCTAACCCTTTGACTGGGATTTACTGCACTAAATCCGGTAGACTTTCAGTTATCAAGTCGATCGGTACAAGGCGCGATTGAAGGTTTTAATGTCGGAGTTTTTGGCATTAAATCATGGAGATATCTCTTGTGAAGGAAAGCTTGTGACACGCATCTGTCGTTTTCTTTCATAAAGCAGATAAAGCATAGCATGCATCGTATGTTTCCTGAGTGAACTAATACTCTACTGGGTCATGGATCCGAAGGTGATCTTTAAACAGGTCGTGCATGAGAAAAGCAATTAAGGCAAGAAGTCTATATATTCCTCTGCCTGACAAGAATATAGTTTGCCCTCATTTTGCCAAACTAAAGAGTGAACCTATATGCTGAAGAAGCTAAGGTGAAGAGAGAAGAGAAGAAAGAAGAGTGTGCAGTGGAGCACAACGGCAAAGGAGAACAAACTTGCAGCGACCAGTGATGTTTCTTAGTTAAGTATAACAGAGATCTTATCAGGCTATGTAAAGCCATTTCTAAAAGGTCAAATCCTCTTTTGTTCTCTAACAATTACAATAGCAAAATCTCAGTATTTTGGGTGGACATTAATAGGTCCCTTGTACTAAATCCCTTAACCGGGTGACATCTGTTCAGGTGTTCTAAGTCCTCTAACCAGGTAGGCTCTAACAGACCTTATTGTATCAAATCCCTTAACCGGGTCACATCTAACAATGCACTTGTAATCCTTTAACAGGGAAGGCTCCTAACAGGGCGCACTTTAGAACAATGCAGAATTTGTGAGGTTTCCTCACACCATGGTTTTCTCCCGATTTGGGTTTCCACGTGCTAAATCTGGTGTTGCTTATTGTTTGATTGCTTGATGCTATTTTTATACTAGAATCTGTTTTGCTTACAGTTGTAGTATACTACATCAGATTTGTTTTAAAGTTTTATAGGTGTTGATTCACCCCTCCCCTCTTAGCACCGGTTGGGACTGTCAGAGGTATGCAAACATATGGTGGAAGTCAAGAATGTCATCCAAGCTAGAACCGCAATTGTCTCCAGATACCTAATCCAGGAGGGAAGTACCTTAGATGTCTAGTTGGTTACCTCCTATCCTCGTATAAAAGAAGTTTGGCCTAACAATTAAATTATGTTTGGGGACTTCTCATCGATCTTAAAGAACAACCCTAATAAACATTATTTGTAATTCTGAACTATTCATATGGATATTATGTATTTACATTTATATATACATATATATGTGCATATTTGATTATTCGTTTATTTGTGTATATATATATGCACACTTAATTATTCATGTATTTGTGTGTGTGTGTGTGTATACATGCATATTTGTTTATTTGTTTATTGAGTTGTGTCTTGTTTTGTTCCTTGGCAGCTAGTGGCGCATGCTGAGAGTGGCGGACAAGGTAGCAAGAGTAACTCCTTGCCACCGTGGCCAAGGACTTACTCCTTGCCTGCATCCACCTTGGTAAGAGTCTTGTGTTGGCTTGCTTACGCATTCATTGTTGTTTTCTTTTCGAGCAAGGAGCTCTGCATTTTGGAGTTGGGAGATTGTCTTGAATTTGAAAGAGAAAAAGTGTGTAGTATTAGTTTTGGTTGTTGTTGTTATTACCACCGAGCTCGAAGTCATTCGTATAGGCATGAATCCTTTACTTACACCGTCAATTTGTTTTTACGAGATTTGTCTTTTCTTCCATACTGGCACAATCCTCTAAAGGATCTTTTGCTTGCTGTGGCATATATATATGCATGCTCGTGAAGTGGATCATAAGACCCAAATTCACTTTGTTTATTTTGCTTGAGTTATTGTTGGTTAACAGATTGGCTTCTTGAATAAAATTGACTCAATCCCTAGAAGATCTCTGAATTGGAAGGTACTGTTCCCTTATTACAAATATGCAATGAATATGTTTTTACTTTCAAACAAATTAAGGGTGTTTGCTTTTAACCAGAAAGCAGAGGAAGGCTTTAATGAATACTCATCACCATGAAGTATTCACAAAGATATTAAAGCAATTTTTTTGGTATTTTCAGATATATAAAATGATATTAAAACACTTGTTTTCACACAAAGATGAAAACCAGACACTAACTCCAAATTGTAGAAAAAAGATTTGTTAACAAAAAGGAAAGAACCAAAAACAGAGTAAACAATGCTTCAAAGAACACTTTTGAATTATGTATTTCAAAACAGAGTTGATCATCTACAATTCATTCTATTCATTCCATTTTTCTTCATTCATCCATTAACAGAGCCAAACTAAATCTAATTGAACAACAATGTCAATCCACATTCGAGTCACACTCGATTGTCTAAGAAAAAGGGGGAATTCAAATAAAAAATTGTTGATCCTTTGCATTGAGTTTCAAAATAGATTATATAGTCCCTTCGTCTCCTTGAGACTGTTACCAAAAACTGTTCATTTTACCATAATAAACATAACATTTCATTGAAGTTTTAAATAGTCAAAGATAAATATAGCAAATAAAAATGTCACATCATGACACATCAAGGTACTATGGTATTTCCTCCACTTGTGACCGTCACTACTTTTGTCGCTTCCTTTTGGGCTTCTTGTGCTTGCTGGTAGGTCCACATGGTGTCTACTACCTCAATAATATCATCGATCTTAGGTACTTGAACATTTGTATTGCGAATAGCCCAATCTACGGTCTATTCCCTGACTTCTTGGGCTTTGGCGATGAAGGCTTGATGATGGTTGGCACACCAAATCAAAGTAATATTTATTCTGCTCAGCTTATCATGTTCTGTCACATTGAATTTTTTAAGAGTAGTGATATTATCAATATTCTACGAGTACTGATTTTTGAGTGTACCCGTTGTCACAATCCCAGACTGATCTTTCAATTGGAGATCGCACCCAATATCTTGGAAATAGGTTTGACATTGTTCAATCATTTCCTTAACTTCCCCCAACTATTTCCTTAGATTCTTGACACTGGTCGTTATGCATTCAAGCTTATAGCCCACGCTGAAAAGTCATTTCTTAACTAGTTGATCTTCTAATTTCAGGATCTTTTAGCTTACTGTAATGGGAATAGTCAAATCGACTATATCTTTAATTAACTTCATATTACTTCTATAGACCTCGTCCTCTTCTTTAGCTATTCTTCATCCAGCACTGCATTCTTAGCTTGTACTAGGGCTAAGTATGACTCACTGAGCTTTTCTATGAATGGGGTTCCCCTTGCCTCTAGGGCAGTAATCCATTCCGCAGTAGCTTTTCCAAAAATGTTGTCTTCCTACAACTAATTGATCAATCTTTTGCTTTGATCAGATGTGGGATCTAGGACCGAATCAGAGGAAGGAGCCAATTGAGAAGAAAGGGGGGTCAATAAAGACTTCAAGCTTTCAAACAGTAAATGAATCATCATTTTGAGTTGTTCTTTGTCCATCTTGGTTTTCTCCAACCTTTTATGAATCAAGTTGTTGGAAGACTGCCACAGGCCAATGTCTTTAAACTGCTCGAGATCACCAGTGTCAATCCTAGTTATAGTAAAATCATATGTCGTAGCAGAGTCCAGTTCCTTACTGTTGGTTGTGCTACTTCAAAAACAACATGCCCTATTTGATCATCTGCAAATAGTCTGGCGGTTGTCTTCAATTTCTTGGTTTTTGATGGCGAGGGTGCATGTTGTAAAATTTGTGAGTGGCAACATTTGGAGGGCAAGCCTCCTCTTTCCTCTTTCTCTTCTTCTCAATGGTGTCCTGCAACCAAGTAAGGGTTGCCAACACCTTGGATGTAGACATCAAATCATCTGGTGAGAAAGTGAGTACTCTGTTCACAGGAGGGGTAGTGGTGCTTACTGAGAATGGAAATCTTCTCTGTTTTCCCACCTGTTGTTGGGCATCCAATGTCACTCCTTTGCCTTTATTTACTTCTGATTGAGTAGAAACTTATGTCCAGGTCACCCTGACCCTCTTGAGCTGCCTGATTATCTTCAAAATGAGTATACTCTGCCTGCTCAGGCTAAGTATCATTTGGCTATTTTGGTGGTTGATCATCCACAATGAGATCAATATTGGGAAGTGATCCTCCTCCACAAGTAGGAAGGATCTCTGTAGATTTCTCTGGAGGCTCACCATCACTTCCTCCTATTGATGCTTCAGACGAATTAATTGCATTGGTAGTATTGGTGGGAGTTACACTAATGGTGTGGCAGAACTTTGAGTGGCGAACACTGTAATGTTCCCAAACTCTATTGCACGAAATAATATGTTTCCAGCTCTCAACCGAAGGGGACAGTGCCAAGAAAGGATGTGCAGGAGGTCCGTACAGGAGCCGGGCTATGCCAGGAAGGTCGTACAGTGCTGGAACAAGTGCTGGAGGCTGTACGTTGAAGCAACAAATGTCGTACGGTGGTCCAGTAGATGTATGGTAAGATCTCAAGGCCGTACGGTAAACTTCAAGGCCGTACGATGTTGGGCAGAGGGCCGTACGGAGCAAGAGCAAGCCGTGCGGTGGCTAGATGGGACCCATACGGTAGAACAGGGTGGCCGTACGGTGCTGGGTAGAAGATTGTACGGTGCAGAAACAGGTCGTACAAATAGTTGGAAAGTGCACGAGGTATGAAGGAATCTCCCAAAGGTTGAATGATATCTTCTTCCCCTTCGCCGAAAATGACACAAAACACTACACAGGCCAAATATATTGCCAGAAAGATATTATTGAATTAATTGAAGAAAACCTCGGATTTGCCAGATCTGATACAAGCAGAACAAACAGAATAGGGTAAGGATTGAATCCCACCGAAACTGCATACAAACCAAATAGGGAGGGTCTTTCACCTCCGAAATGGCGAACAACAGAATCCCAATAGGAATTCGCAAATACAAATCAAATATAATCCTCAACATATCAAAACTAACCTACATGCCATGCATAAATACCCGTCGGGGAAAACTTCCCAAGAGTGCACAAAAGAGCCGACGGCGACAACTACACTATGCCAACAAAAAGAATGGGCCCGAGATAAACTAAATCGATCGGGACCCAAATACAATAGTTTTATTAGTCATTTAATGACGGGGACATAATAGTCCTCCCTTCCCAATAATTGCTTGTCCTCAAGCAATTTCAGGCTGGGGTGTTCCAGAATTTCTTCTCCTTCCCAAGTGGCATCCTCAAGGGGTAGGTCTTTCCACCGCACAAGAAATTCCTTGATAGTGCGTGTCCTCAATCTTTTCTCCCGACTGTCGAGGATTTTTGCTGGTTCCAAGATTAACTTTCCTCCGTTGTCGAGGGGTGGCAAGTCTGTGGAGACCGTCACTTGCTGGCCCATGACTTTCTTCAAACAAGAAACGTGGAAGACGTTGTGGATTTGGCTTCCTTCCGGTAGGTCCAATTCGTAAGCAACTTCGCCCACTCTCCTTGTCACACGGTAGGGTCCATAGAAACACGGTTTCAATTTCTCCTTCCCGGAAGCCTTCAGAGAGGATTGTCTATATGGTTGAAGTCGGAGGTATACTAGATCTCCAACTTCAAAACTCCTCTCGATCTGGTGCCTATCAGCATACATTTTTTGCTGATTTCCTTTAAGGATTTTAAAATATCAACTCCTTCCTGCAGCCAATCCCTGGCCTTCGGCGTGTGACTGTCACCGAGAGCCAAGTCCACAAATGAAGGGGGTACATACCCGTACAATGCTTTGAAAGGTTCCATTCCAATGGACATGTGAAAAGTGGTATTGTAACAGTACTCCCCCAGATGTAGCCATTTTATCCATGCTCTCTTTTGTGCTGAAACATAATTTCTAAGGTAACCTTCCAACCATTTGTTCACGATTTCTGTTTGTCCGTCGGTTTGTGGGTGGTAACTAGTGCTTGGTGATAACTTTGTCCCTACTAGTCGAAACAATTCCTTCCAAAAATTACTGAGGAAGCGGCTATCTCTGTCGCTTACTATGTTTCGAGGGAGTCCATGCAGACGGAACACCTCTCGAAAAAATAAGTCTACTACCTGTGAAGCGGAAAACTCTATTGGAATAGCAAAGAAGTGTGCATACTTGGTTAATCTGTCGACTACCACAAAGATGCAGTCCTTCCCCTATGCCTTAGGGAGCCCGAAGATAAAATCCATTGAGATACTATCCCACTTCTTCTCTGGAATCGGTAGTGGTTGAAGTAAACCCGCCGGTAGAGTGTGTTTGGATTTATTTTGTTGACAGATGGAGCATTCTTGTACGTACTGTAATATGTCACCTTTTAGGCCCTTCCATGAGAATCTTTCCCTAATCTGTCGGTAGGTCTTCAAGTACCCTTAATGCCCGGCCAGAGGTGAATCGTGCATTTCTTTCAAGACCTTTTTCTTCAACTTGGATTCAGGCACCAAGTAAATTCTGTCCTTGTAGAAAATAATATCATTGACCACCTTATATCGGTCGTCCTGTATTTCTTTGTCTAGGAGGTGGCATGCGAACGTGTCTTTGGAGTATTCAACCAACAAATGCTCTTTCCAATCCGTTGATATTTGAGATAAGGAACATATGGCCGACTTTCTTGACAAGGCGTCAGCCACTACATTATTCTTTCCTTTTACATATTCAATGTTAAAGTTGAAAGCTTGGATTTTACTTACCCATTTCTGTTGCCGCTCATTCAACTCCCGTTGTTCCAGAAAGTGCCTGAGGCTGCTGTGATCTGTATGGACAACGAACTTGGCTTCGACGAGGTACTGTTGAAACTTTATCAAGGCATGCATGATGGCCAACATTTCTTTGTCGTATATAGAATACAACCTTTCGGCTCCCAAGAGTTTCCGACTTTCGAAAGCAATAGGGTGGCGGTCCTGCATTAAGATGACCCCGATACCCTCCGGAGGCATCACACTCCAGGATGAAAGGTCGGCTGAAATCCGACAGTGCAAGGACCGGACAAGAACTCATAATCTCCTTGAGTTTCTCAAAAGTCTGATGCGCCCGTTCATTCCACTAAAAAGACCTCTTCTTTGTTAGATCGGTGAGAGGTGCGCTGCGCTGTGGGAATCCCTTCACAAACCGTCTGTAGTAACTACACAATCCAAAGAACCCGCGTAGTTTTGAGAGAGTCTTTGGGGGTGGCCAATCCAAGATAGCCTGAATCTTCTCTTGATGTACTTGAACTCCTCGGCTATTGACAATGTGCCCCAAATATAATATCTCTATCATCCCGAATTCACATTTGGATCTTTTGGCGAACAACAGTTGCATCTCAATAATTCCAAGCACTTCTTCCAAATGCCTTAAGTGCTCCTCCCATGCCTTGTTGTAGACCAGTATATCATCGAAGAATACCAACAGGGACTTACGCAGCTGTTTGTTAAAAATGTGATTCATGCAAGATTGGAAAGTAGCTGGGCATTGGTCAATCCAAATGGCATGACCAAAAATTCGTAATGCCCATAATGGCAACGAAATGTTGTTTTCTCCACATCTTGTTCCCTCATGCAGATTTGGTGATATACTAAACGGAGGTCTATTTTGGAGAAATAGACTGCACCGTGTAATTCATCCAACAATTCATCGATCCTGAGAATTGGATACCTATTTTTGATAGTCTTCTTGTTCAACGAGCGGTAATCTATACACATTCGCAATGTTCCATCCTTTTTAACTAGAACCACTGATGATGCAAAAGGGCTGGAGCTGGGCCTGATCCATCCTTTATCAAGGAGTTCCTGTATCGTTTTTTCAATGTCATCTTTCAGCCTTTTTGGGTGATGGTACGGTACAGTGATAACTAGTTTGGCTCCAATTTCCATCTCAATAGTGTGTTCAAACCCCCTGTGTGGTGGTACGCCTAGTGGTATGTCAGTGAAGACTTGGTGATGTCTATCCAACACGGCCTGAAGCTCTTCCTCTTGATGGATAGTTCTTTGTCTCTGTATGGTTTCTGTCGAGGCAAAACAGTGGGCGGCCCAGGCCACATCGTCGTGTCTGAAGATTGCTTCCATCCGTTGGGTTGAAACTTCCTTCGGACCTCCATTCGACATCCCTCTTGGTACAACCTTTTTGCCGTTTACTTCGAAGGAGAACTCCATTCGCTTGAAACTCTGTGTATTCATCCAATGTTTCCATCCGCTGAATGCCCATAATGACTTCCATGTCATCCAAATCGACTACAAAAAAATCATCCGTCACTGTGTGGTTTCCCATGGTGATGCTTAGTTGCGGAACCAGATAAGTACATTTTAACAAGTTTCCTCCCGCTACTTTGACGTCAAATCCCTGGTGTGCCTCCGTACACAGACTCCACTGACTTACTAGTGATGAGTTAATGAAGTTGAGTGTGGCACCGCTGTCAAGGATGACCACGACCCGTTGTCCTTGGAGGGTGCCCCGGACCCGGAACACAGTGCATCTTGGAGCTCCCGCCAGAGTAGCAATGGCGCCTCCTCTTTTCAAGAGTGTGGCAAGTCTTTTTGCGAGATTAAGGTTTACCTCCCCCGAAGTTTGTTGTTCAGTTGCTTCGGTTTCGGGTGTTTGTTCTTCCTCTCCGTCAGACGAAACCTCAATGTAATGGATTTTTCCTTTGCCAAGGCATCGATGTCCCAGTACCCATGGCTCCTTACAGTTGAAACAGAGTTTCTTCCTTCTGAGTTCCTGTCTAGTTTCCTTATCGAACGGGGGCCTCCTCGGTGGGGTCTACTGTCTCTTTCCCTTGGAGCGAGAGGTGGTTTGGACAGTGAGTGATATTTGGTGGACGAAGAAGAAGATGTCGCCATGTCGCGTGCCTTCTTAATTGCCTCCGTGAGTGTGCTGGGATTGAATCCCTTCACCCATCCCTTCAAGGGTTCCACCAGACCATCCATGAACAACACCACCAATCGTCTTTTTGAAATATCAGTCACCAAGACAGACATTCTCTGAAATTCTGTTATGTAACCATCGACTGTGCCAGATTGCTTTAACTAAGCCAATTCTTTGAAATTCAGCTCTGGATCCCTTCCATCGAAACGGTTTATCAATCTCTCGGTGAATTCAGCGTAGGAATTTACTTGGTTGTGGCCGAGAGTAACCATGCCATGATGCCACCATTCGTGGGCTATTCCTTCCAGATGTAGTGCTGCAAATTTGATGGCTTCATCTTCCGGCATAGGGTTCAACTGAAAATACGTGTCTGCTTTTTGCACCCATGCTCGAGCTATGATAGTTCCAGAACCATCAAAGGATGATAGATTAACTTTGCCCATCTTCCGTCTCAGATCATCATTATAATAGCCATGCTTGTTCCCGCTAGAGTACCTCATTCTTAGCTCAGCATAATCTTTGTAGGATATGTCTCCTTCCATATTTGCGTTCCTCCAATCGTCCCGAAGTTGATCTTGTATTTCCTGGAAGGTTGGTTGGTCTCCTCGCCGTTCTTTCATCCGTGGAGGGAAAGTTGGCATTGACGGTTAAGAGCGTATAGTTTGGGGATTTTCCCGTCCCGAGATAGAATTGTCGCTTTGTTCCGCGGATAGCTTGCTTTCGGCCAATTTTCGCAGTGTCTCTTCCATGAGGCGTTGAGTGTCATTTATCTGTACCTGGTTCTTAGTGAGCTCTCTCAGAAGAGTCATGACTTTGGCTGTAGGGTCTTGGGGATCACCCATTCTACTGACTGAGTGAGATCTGCTCCTTTTCCTTGAATAAACTCTCATTCAATACCCACAAGCTGGCAGAATCACCAACTCTGATACCACTGTAATGTTCCCAACCTTTGTTGCACGGAATAATATGTTTCCAGCTCTCAACCGAATGGGACGGTGCCAAGAAAGGATGTGCAGGAGGTTCGTACAGGAGCCGAGCTATGCCAGGAAGGCCGTATGGTGCTGGAACAGGTGCTGGAGGCCATACGTTGAAGCAGCAGATGTCGTACGGTGGTCCAGCAGGAGACGTACGGTAAGACCTCAAGGTCATACGGAGGTGACCGTACGGTGACTGGATGTGACCTGTACAAGGTAGCCGTACGGTGCTGGGCAGAGGGTCGTACGGAGCAGGAGCAGGCCATATGGTGGTTGGATGGGACCTGTACGGTAGAACAGGGTGGCCGTACGGTGATGGGTAGAAGGTTTTACGGTGCAGAAACAGGCCGTACGGATAGTTGGAAAGTGCACGAGATATGAAGGAATCTCCCAGAGGTTAAATGATATCTTCTTCCCCTTCGCCGAAAATGACATAGAACACTACACAGGCCAAATATATTGCCAGAAAGATATTATTGAATTAATTGAAGAAAACCTCGGATTTGCCAGATCCTATACAAGCAGAACAAACAGAATAGGATGAGGATTGAATCCCACTGAAACTGCATACAAACCAAATAGGGAGGGTCTTTCACCTCCGAAATGGCGAACAACAGAATCCCAACAGGAATTCGCAAATACAAATCAAACATAATTCTCAACATATGAAAACTAACCTACACGCCGTGCATAAATACCCGTCGGGGAAAACTTCCCGAGAGTGCACAAGACAACCAACGGTGACAACTACACTACGCCAACATAAAGAATGGGCTCGAGATAAACTAAATCGATCGGGACCCAAATACAATAGTTTTATTAGTCATTTAATGACGGGGACATTACAAACACAGTGCCTGCAGTAGTGGAGTTCTGAACTCTTCCCCTTACTTTGGCCAACCAGTTCCGAGTTCTCTTAAGGACAAGAGCATTCCTCACATCTATGTCATCCATTTCTAGAGCCTCCCAATTGATGGGCTCCAATGGTGTTCCCTGCACCTTGGCATAATATCTTGGGTCTACTACATCTGACCCATCCTCATCGATTCCTTGTACATCAAAATGTAATTTGAAAGCTTTGATTTGATTGATGCTTAAACACGACCAAGCCCTTCTCTTGACCCTAGATCATCGATACAATCTGCCCAGAAATCTTCTATACAAGGGACGTGTGATAGGCAAGCCCCAATTGCAAATTGTTTTTAACATAATCGCAGGGGTCGAAATGGTGCCTAAGAACCTCATAATTCTCCATGCCATACTTACTGGCAGCCTTTGTCATATTTATGGCATTAGAAGATGTAGAATAGGTATAATTCCCTAGTGAGATAGGGAATGGGATGGTTACCTTATGCTTCTCTGCACATAACCTGTTTACTTCACAAATTTGCCTGCAAAGCTCAACCATAATTATCTTGTCGTCTGCATACCTGGGCAGCTTCCAAGAAAAATAAATGAAACCACCTATTCTGATAAGTGAAAGTTGGAAACTGAATGAAGTAACTACCGAAGGTCTCTATTAGAGTAGCAACTTCAGATGAAATCCTTCTCTCCAAGCAACCTTGCAGTTCCCTTACCAATTTCATAGTGAATGCATCGTTCACTCTCCAATACTTTGCAAAACTGTTTTGTAGTTGCAGACGGATAGAAATCATAAAGTTGCACATCTTCCTCAAATTCTTCCACATGATCTAAACCAGCCCATGCCTGTGTGCAAGCTAGGGCGTAGATTAAATATGAACACATGTAAAAACTTTGGTTAAGCCTAAACGCTTTAACCAAATCACAAATCTAGTCACTGATTATTTTTGTCCAATCTAAAAATGCAGATTCTGCACAAATCATTTGTACGAAAAAGAACACCCACTTCTCAATAACATTTGATTCTTCATTTCCTCTTAACCTATTCAGCAACACAATAACATCTGCAATTTCACGCTTAATGTTAGTGTTGTTAATGGTCTTGGGTAACTTCAATTGCCCGGCTCTCGATGGGTGGAATCAATTTTTAGCAATTATGTTTCTGTAATAGGTTTTCTTCTCACTAAAAGTGGACTGAGATAAGGCAAAATCCCAGTTTGCATAAGCTTCCCTGAAAGGTATTCTAAAATAGCTTTGAATTGTCTCCCTGGCCAACGTAATAAGAACTCTCTCATCTTGAGTTTTGAATTCCCTGGTGTCCATGTTATACTGTGTGATACATTCCATTATTAAATCTAAACACTGGACAAAAACTGGAAATTCGACAGCTTGAAGCCAACCACTTTCAAACATTTTTTGTGTAATTGCATGCCTAGGTTCCTATCTAATTTTGTCCCAGAATTCTCTAAAATTTACGTGTCAATTTTGTATCTCCTATTTCATTCCAAGAACATTCTAAAACGCTCAAATGATCGTAACCCATATACCTATGCTTGAAGATTATTGACGATAATAACAACTTTTACTATTTTAAATAGCAAATTAAGCTAAAACACAACCTTAGGGGTGAAGGATCAACTCAGTGTAATTTCCTTGTTGTAAATTGTGTACAAAAAAATATCGTTGTCCTAGCTCTGGCTGTGTATCCAGCTTCAATCTTTCGCAAAATGACCATAGTAAAAGCTTTACAAGGCTTTAATAAGGGAAAATTGATTACCTCTACAACGCCATTAATGCTTGTCTTTTCACCATCAATGCCTACTTCTCACATGTCAAGCACGTCATCTTCTTTTTGAACTTGCCGCCTTTTAACTGCTTGCGGAAAAGCCAATGATGAATGGAAATGTCACGTCATCTCTCTTTTCTTCTCTCTTTGTTCAATCTTGAGTTTCGAACTTCGACAGTACTTCCAGAAGTTCTTTCTCTTCCCGCCTTCTTTATTTTTTCTTTTGTTCCATCCTTAGCTCTGGGCTCCGACAATGCTTCTAGAACACTTTATTCTTTCGATTTTCGTAACTTTATGACTCCCCTCTGGCATCACTCTCAAATTACTTGTTCCTATTCTTCTTTCGAATTTTGACCCTAATGTTGGAACTCTTGTACAAGTTGGCTTCTTTTCTCATTCTGAAGTTCCACTTTATCTTTAGGACCTCGACAATTGTTCAGGAACTTATGGCTTGGTTCCGGCTTATTGACTTGAACACTTCCTGACTTTCTGCTTTGCCTTTATTTTGTTCCTATTTGCCTTTCAGAATCTAATCATTGTTCCAGAACAAAAATCCTCCTCCACATTTTCTTAATTTGATGAGTTTTTCACTGCTTCACTTAGTTCCACTCGCATGCTTAGATTCTGATAGTTGTTCTAGAACTTCAATTCTTTCCTGAATGAACATTCTTTGATAGACTTTTCTGTTTTCCTTTATTTTTTCTTTGGTTTCATCCTTAGCTTGAGGTTCCAAAGGTGATTCTGGAAGTGCGTGTTGATGCCGACACTTGATTTTTCAAAGAATAAAACATTTCAAACTTGAAAGACTAAGAAAGAGACCGAATTGAAAGACAAAGGGAAAGGACAAAAAGATGGTTCCATTTGGTGGCGCAGACTATGACAACAGTTCTCGAACGACACTTAAATCTTGAAAACCCGACAATAATGAAAATATCCAAGGCAAAAAAATTCCCAAGGATGAAAGGGTTTAATTTGGACCATTTTCACTATGGTGCAAAAAATGGGGCAACAGTTATGTTTCATTTCAAACAATGGTATATTTTTTAATCTGTATTATTTTGGGCACCCTCTTGGAAGGAATGATTGATCCTTGTAAGAATTTGCAAATAGCAAAGAATGAACCAAGGATCTGGAAGTTAAAGAATAGCACAAATACAAGAGAGATGATATGAACAAGAATAGACTTGTATTAATGATGCACTGATTGATTGATTTACATAATAGGCCTCCTTATATAGGAAATGTGATAAGAGAGAATGATAAGGAGCTGATAAGCTATCACCTATGCAAGGTGTAATCACATGTCCACCAAATGTGGATCATCCTCCATTATGCAATGAAGTATGTGCCATAGGGTAAAGGTGATAATGTGATATGTGCACTAAAGGTGGATCTCACACCTAAAGTGGAATTTCTCCTACACCGTGTGCTTAATTGAGGTGCAAACTCCTAGGTGTCTCAATGACAAACTACGATGCAATGCATTATCCTAAGTAAGATTTAAGTAGAGTGTAATTAAGAATATTTAATTACACCAACACCCTCCCTTAAGTGCAACTTAGGGGAATGCACTTAAACTCACAATGCAAAATGAGTCTCGGCTACTAGGCCATGTTAGGTACCCATGTACAATATGCAATGCAATACATGAAATGCAAACTCTCATAAAGCGGAGAAAGAGGGAAAACCTCATGAGAAAAACCCTCCCCCAAAAGAGAAGAAAACACAAGATGCATGGATGGATGGAGTACTCAAGACCCCCCAAGAACTACATACATCATGTATATACAAAAAATTATCCCCCCATAAGAAGGATAGTTGGAGACATGATACCCCCCCCATAATGAAGAAGCTTCCATGTTGATGAAGAGTACCTACAAACAAAAGATTAACCAATGCCTACAAGAAACACGTCTCCCCTTAGGAAGAAATAGATACATCAAATGATGAAGAAGCTAATCCATGTGCAAATGGAAGAAGGAAGAAGATGAAGGTCTCCATGTATGCATCTCTGAAGACTGAATAGGTCTCTCCATGCTCAAAGAATCTATCACATCATGTGACAAACCAAGTGAAGGAGAAGAATCATGAATGCCCATCTCCAAAGAAGGTGAAGAAGTATCCCCAACTGTGATGCTATCATCAAAGAGAAGAGAAACCCCATCTTGTATGTCTCCCAAATCTGCATCATGAGAATCAACAACAAATGCTGAAAAGGCATCCAAGTAGTCATCGCATCTTGCAAGATCTGAAGCATTATGATCATCCTGCTGAATAGTAGAGCCCATGTCTAAAGAAGCAAGAGGTGTAGGAGTAGGAAGCTCAACACTTGTCTCAACAACAAAATGATTCAAGTGTCCAAATTTCTCCTTACAATTCACCCTTGGTAAAGGAATGTGTACATCATGAATATCATCATCATCAACAACAACAAAATATGAAAAGGAATACAAGCGTAATGTATGATCAACAACTCCCATAGCTATGACATCTCTAGTCTCCATGTCCCTAATGTAGACATAATCGAGAGTGAACTCAACAATTTTACCTTGTGCCCCATGAGTGATGATAAATAGAAAGGAGATTAGTGGTCAAGGATGGTACCCAAAGAACATCATTAAATGTCCCCTCTCCCATAGGAATAGAACCTTTCCCACAAACCCTCATGTATGTGTTGTTAACTTGTTACCCATCAAAATATTAAGAGAATTACAAGGCTCAATAGAAGAAAACATTTCCATAGAAGATGCCATATGATGTGATGCACCTGAATCAAGAAGCCGTTTACTTTGCTCAGAATGTGTGGAAGCCAAAAGTGCTCGTCCTTTACCTTTATCCTTGGATGATGATGGAGATGTAGAAGCTGGCAAATGTATAGGAGTAGACATTGATAAGGGAAACTTAATATTGTGCTTTTGAATAATGTGAGTTAGCTCATCAATCTTCTTGTGAAAACATTTATGCTCATCATGTCCTAGCTTCTTACAATATGCACATTTATCCCTCTTTCTTCTAGATGATTCCTCTCTTGAAGAGGACTTGCATTCATAAATATTTTGTGAAGGAGATTCATTACCTTTGTGGCTTAGGATCCTTATGTTGCTTCTTTCTTTTGCCGTTAGAAGCCTTTGAAGTGGATTCATTTGCAATCAATGCATGATGTGTTAAAGACTTCAATTGACCCATGTGTGCCAACTTTGCTTGTTCCCTTGTGAGTTGAGTTGCAAATTCATCAAGAGAAGGCAATTTGTATGCACTACCAAGAGCATTCATAGTAGCATAGAATGTAGAAACAAAGATTGAATATTCAAGACCTAACTTGGAAATAATAGAAAATATCAATTGTTCATCCCCTTTAGTAATTCCAAAAATAGAAATCTCCAATCTAATAGAATTGAACTTAGAGTAAAAGTCTTGAATATTGTCAAAATCACTAAGATTTAGACCTATTACCTCATTCTCTAATTTGAATTTTCTCATTCTATCAGGTTTACCAAAGAGTCCCTCCAAGATGACCCAAGCATCATGAGGATGTGCACAAGATGCAATATGAAATAGCAAATCGCGAGAGATGGATGATCTAAGAGAGCCAAGTGCTTTATCCCTTCGATCAAATCATTTTCTCCTTTCTGCAACACCTGTAACTGGTTCTTGATCCTGCCCAAGAGTCATTCTAAGCAATCCAATACTTAACAAGCGATCAAATAAAGATTCTTTCCAGTCATGGTAGTTATATGGAGTGAGGATTTTGACCTTTGAACTATCCATAATGCAACCAAATAATGACTAATAATAACTAATAACTCCTTCAAATGACTGATGCAAATCAAAAAACTAAAATCTAAAGATTAACCAAGTGCAAATATAGCCCCAAAATGACCTATTTCTGAAAGTGATATTTCCACCCCAAATTACTGAAATCTGATTGCAAATCTGGAAAGTAGACGAAAAATCATGCACTTTCAAAAAAAAAATTCACCTCAAAATGTTACCATATGTGCCCAAACGAAGCGTTGGAAGTTGTAGAAATCAGGAACAGACAGGAAGAGTCATGAAAATCTGCAATTTTTTATTAATCTGACCACCAAAATGCAAAAATAATGCCACCACTGGAAACTTCAAGAAATTTTAACCCAAATAAAAAAAATGCTTGAAAACGGAGCAAATATGAGCAAGATATGGCCCTTTGAAGTTAGACTACAAATTCAAAATGCTCAATGGTGAAGGCCAAAAAAAAATCAAACCCTTGCTGACATTAGCAAACTAGTATGTTAAATTTGACGGTCGTATGGCCGTCATAGCAAAAAAGCCTTGGAACTTGCGATGACGTGCAGACGGGCGTCAAATTTGAACCTGTGAGCCTGATGACATGGCAAAAAAATCCAATCCTTGCTAACGTGGCATTGATGTGGCGGTCCATATAGGGTGACGTACCAATGACGTCACTGGTTGCTGACTCGGTCGTCCGTACAGGGGTGACTGGGCAAGGTGACGTGGCGCTAACATGACTGATGATGCCACTGTGGTGACGTGGCTTGGTTGACACGTGTCATGTTGTGTTTAGGCCTTGTGTCTCCTGACATGGCATGCAGTGGCAGAGGTGCCATGTGTCCCTCTGTGATTTGCTTGTGGAGTGCAGAGAATGTCACATGGGTGGCTAACGTGGTGGGCAGAGGTGTCGCGTGGAGCGGTGGAGCCGACGCGTGGCGGTCTGTCTACACGTTGCGTGGCGCGGTTGTCTCGGGCGAAGGGGCCACGGAGGAGCGGCAGTGCGCGGGCTCAGCGCTGGTGGCGGTGAGATCTCCCCTCGGGACTATTAGTCCCACATGCAATGTGGGTGGGCTTAGCAAGCCCTTTATATATGAATGCTTGCGGATGATATAGCAAAGAGCTATGCGGGCTTGGTGATCCCGAGGGCTGATGGATTCTCCGACCGGTTTGTGTTGTCTTTGTTCTGTGTTGGGGGCTGCGATATTGGTAATTACGTCACCGCAAGTTTCTCCTATCTGATAAAACCACGGGATACCATATGGTCGAAGACCAAATATTTTGCTAAAAAAACAACTGCGAGAAATAAATTAAAAAACCTAGAAATTTGATTTTTTAATAAAATCATACCATGCTTGCGCAGGTAGGCCATACAGATTGCTTGGGCAAAAACAATTTTCCACAGGTTTGACTTTCGCCGAATATAGGCGAGTTTATAGTCGATTTTCACCAAAATAGCCACTTAGACGCGATGGTGAGGTCAGATCTGACCCAAAACACTTCCACAAGACGCTGGTTTTCAAATCTGAAATATGGACCTCCAATGCTTGCACTAAGATCTCTCCAAATAGGCTAATCAAAACGCTCCAATGGCTCTGATACCATGTAAGAATTTGCAAATAGAAAAGAATGAACCAAGGATCTAGAGGTTAAAGAATAACACAAATACAAGAGAGATGATATGAACAAGAATAGACTTGTATTAATGATGCAATGATTGATTGATTTACATAATAGGCCTCCTTATATAAGAAGGCGATAAGAGAGAATGATAAAGAGCTGATAAGCTATCACCTATGCAAAGTGTAATCACATGTCCACCAAATGTGGATCATCCTCCATTATGCAATGAAGTATGTGCCATAGGATAAGGATGATAATGTGGTATGTGCACTAAAGGTGGATCTCACACCTAAAGTGGAATTTCTCCTACACCCTGTGCTTAATTGAGGTGCAAATTCCTAGGTGTCTCAATGACAAACTACGATGCAATGCATTATCCTAAGTAAGATTAAGTAAAGTGTAATTAGGAATATTTAATTACACCAAAAATCCTAAATTTGTTTTGTGCGAAGTTATAAGAACTAATCATAGTTGCATACTGATTTGATAATAGGATCCATTCGAAGCTTGCATTCTTATTTCAGAATCGATAGGAAGAACCATTAGAAGCTTTGCAATCATATTTTAGAATTGATATGAAAAATGATTTGCATCTTTGCATTCACATAGTTGTATGTCAAGAAAGATTCAATCGAAGGTCTGCATTCATATTTCAGAAATGATAAGAGATCATTCATAACTCTGAATTCATATAATCGAATGATAGAAAAGATCCATTCCAAGACTGCACTCATATGTATGTTTTTTAGGACTATTCATAGTCATGCATATATATTTATTGAATTGATGGAAGGATTCATTCATAGGATCTGCATACATATTGCAGACTTAATAAGAAGATTCATTTATAGCTTTGTATTCATAGTATCGATTGTAAAGAATGATCCATTAAAGTTTTGCATTCATACTTCTGATTCTCTTAAAAGGAACCAATTGCAAATATGCATTCATGTGTCTTTCTTTGGATACAAAAATTTAGGCATCTGATTCATTGGGTGATGCATTATTAAATCTTTCATTCTACAATATGTTTGAAACAAATAAGTAAATGAAAATTCCAGTGTAACACAGGCATTGGGGGATGTCGGGATAGGTTTCCGGGACGGGAAAAAAAGGGCTTCAATTTGGGGATGGTGGGGGGACGACAGTGGGGGATTGGGGTGGTGTTGTAATATACTATACATATAGTAATTGAAATACTAGTTATGAAATGATGTATAATAGTATAAATATATAAGAACTAATAATACCAAATACTTGAACATAGCAAAATTGCAACATAGTAACATACCCAATACAAAATACAGCATACTATACTTGAACAACATTGAATATTGAATTACCAATTACTGTAAAAAATTCAAATTATTGGCAAATAGAAGTTTCTAATTTATATTATATCAAAATATCATAAAGATGATTCCAATGAGTAGCATGATATCAAAACAAGTACAAAATCATGTCAAAATGTAGTGAAGGGAGGCATCTAATCATCCCCCAAGGTAAACTGCTCATCACTAGAACTACTAGACTCCTCATGGTCAAGATCTGCCAAAGGAACACTAACCAGCCCTACATTTGTAGCTTCTACAATCTCATCCTTATATATCTGTAGCTGCTGCAATCTGGCTCCTCATCAACCCTGACATCCTCAGGACGGTCCCTTGTACGTCCCAAGGACATATAGACGTCCCCATGTCCCAACGATGCAAAGGTAGCGCAATGGCAGTGGTGGGGGGACTTCGGAACGCCAAGTCCCCATCCCGAGGATGTCCTCAACCTGGGTGCGTGGGGGTTTGAGGGCGGGAACGCGTCCCCGTGTTACACTGGAAAAATCCCTTCCTAAGTCCTAAATGGATTCTATATAGGAGGGAAATCTAATATGAGCCATGGATCTTGTCCAGTGAGACCAAACCTTCTTGAGCCCAAGTTGCTTATAAACTTGATAGTTGATTAAGGTCAACCCTGGGATGACGGATGTACACTATTGTAATACATGATTCCTTAGAATAATGAAGCCATCAGGACGTGGATATCTGAATAAACTGAGCTAGGAGAACCTTAAAAGAGTCTGGTGGTGACATTGACTGCATAGAGAATGTGCTTGTATGTTTAAGAACCTTGACCAAGGTGATACTATGCTATCGATAATATTCGTCAATCACTAGAACCAGTAGTACAATGTCTAGATATGAAGCTCACCTAGTAGGCAAAGAGTCCTTAGGATGGTTGGCTACGTCAATTGCAGGTTCTACACCAAGTCTCGAATGGCAAGAAAATGGAAACTATTTTGGGCTATTTCCATGTGGAAGTTGTACAGGTGACCGTTAGGTCACAATCGAAATATCCAAGGTTAGGTGGTAAAAACCCCTGAAAATACTCTTTCGCCCATGGAGGATGAGAGCTAAAGAAAGAACCACTAAAATGGAACAGCAAGTACAAGTCTTATGCTTGTTAGTTAACTCTATCATTTCATTTATAATGATCAAATATATTCTTAGTTATTTTTTGCACTTAATTTCCTTCGATGCTCAATGAATTAGTTAAATTCAGATTCATGTGAAATGCAGTTAGTAACTCCCTTTTGGTTAGTTAATGTAACTTTCTTTTCATGTTCATAGGAAAATGAAAGTTATTCAGTTATATTGCTATGAAAATTTACTTTCCTCACAAGAAAATTTATTTCTCCTATTTTCTTAAGATATTAGGGTTGAGATGTTACACCCATAATCACTCAGAATCCCACATGCAACATGATGAGTGATTTACAGGGGGTTAATCAAAAGGAAGCAAGTGAAAATATAGAGGGAGGTCAAGGGAAAACTCTATCACAGGTAAAGGATACACCTAGAAAACAAAAAGATCTGCTACTGAAAGTCAGTGACAACAATGGGAAGCAAACAAAAGATATCGAGCAAGAAGTAGAAAAGTCTGCTACAGAGTGCATGGAACCTTTGGTTCGGCTGCAAACAGAGGGGAGAAGATTTACCAAAAGACTTCTAAGAAGATGGGAAATCTACCCCAAAGCTAGATGTCGAAATAGATTTAGAATAAGACACTAATAGTGAAGTAATCTTTGATGATGAAGAGAGAGATCCTTGGGGAAAGAAACATTGTGCAGACTCGGTCAAAGCTAAAGAAACCCAATATCAAACCTAAAGGCAAAAGAGGACCGAAATCCAATAAAATGAAATTTGAGATGACAGGCAATGCCAAAGGACAAAGGAAATTGAGATCAGGGAAGGAGATTCTCCTTTCAAGGGGGCAATGAAGTTCATAACATAGAATGTTAGGGCATTAAAGCCCATAACAAGTGGCACTTGATCAAGCATCAAATAGATCAAAGCAAAGCATATGTTGTACTGTTGTAGGAAACAAAATGGAGTAAAGAGGAGGGGATGAACCAAACTAGGATATGGAGACTGTCGCATGGACACTTTGTTGAAGCTATTGGAGCTTCCAAGTGGTTGGGGGTGCTATGGAACCCTCTTACTATGGCTTTCTCCTTAGTGGAAGAGGATCAAAACTAGATCATAATGAGATGCGAGCAACTACAAAAAAATGAAAAAAAAATTCATAATCAATGTTTATGGGCCAACATCTAGCACAGACAAAAGAGAGACATGGAATCAAATTTCAGGGAGGTTGAGAAAGCTAAATAGGGAGAAGGGCATTATAGGAGGAGATTTTAATGCAACTCAAAACAACTTCGAAAAAGGTCTGCAAAATATGACATAGATACAAAGGGACTTTCAAGCATTTTGGACAACAATTTGCTAAAGGATGTAAATACCAAAAATGGGTCCTTCACATGGATGAAGAAAAGAACTATGTTTACCAGCATAGCAAAAAGGTTGTAATAGTTCGTGTTATATGGCAATTGGGATCAGCAATCGGACACACAAGAAGCAATCATTCTCCCCTTCATAGGTTTGGACCATTTTCCAGTTCAATTGCAAATAAGACCTAAAGACCATCTAGTCGAGAGCCCTTTCAAGTTTAAGAACATGTGGCTAAGGGACCCTAGTCTTCATGATCCAGTTCAGGCATGATGGAAAAAGATTAGGATTGGCAATCATTCCTATCTATTTCAAATTAACAAAAAGATGGAATATATCAAGAACAAACTCAAGATTTGAAATAAACAACACTTTAAAGTTATATTTTAGAAAAAAGAAAGGGTAGAAAAGGATTTGGCTGCCCTAAATGAGATGGTGATCGCAAGAGGAATGAGCTCAAATGAATATACAACAAAAAAAGAGTT
This sequence comes from Chamaecyparis obtusa, assembly GCA_027943335.1. Classification (NCBI taxonomy): domain Eukaryota; kingdom Viridiplantae; phylum Streptophyta; class Pinopsida; order Cupressales; family Cupressaceae; genus Chamaecyparis; species Chamaecyparis obtusa. Next base: position 1,894,165 of record BSBK01003587.1, on the reverse strand, counting down.
GAAAAAAAAGCTAGCAAAATTGATGGCCAGAGAGGACTGTTAATAGAGGCAAAAACCAAGGGAAATATGGTTGAAGGAGGGAGATAGAAACACTAAGTTTTTCTACAGAACAATAATCACAAGTAGAAGCAAAAAAAAGAATAGAGGAATTAAGCAAGGATGATGGTTTAGTAACTTAGTCAATGGAGGAAGCGAATCTTGAGGCAGTCAAGTACTTTAAATCAATTCTAAATAGAGCAAGTCAAGCAAGCAAGGAAGAACAAAACAAAATATTGGAAAGTATTCCACAATTAGTCACGGATGAAGATAATGCCAAGCTATATAAGGGGGTCACCGTAGAGGAAGTAAAAAAGGCAACATTTCAACTCAACCCAAACACAAATCTCCAGGTTCGGACGGGTTCCCTGCTAGGTTCTTTCAGCATTTTTGGGAAAGTGGGAGACGACCTCCATAAGGCTGCTGAAGAATCAAGGAAGAAAACTACACCGCTAGGTGCACTCAATCAGACTTTCTTGGCCTTAGTTCCTAAAAAGAAAGAGGTACAAAGCATGACAGATTTTAGACTAGTCTCCCTCTGCAACACAATATATAAGATCATATCCAAGACAATAGCTCATAAGGCAAAGGATATTCTTCAAAAGGTGATCTCAGAGGAACAAAGCGGATTTTCTTCGAGAAGGTCTATAGTCGAAGGGATCATAATAGCTCATGAGGCAATTCACACAACAAGAAAGACTATGATGGCAAGCATGATTGTCAAACTTGATATACAGAAGGCTTATGACCTACTGGATAGGGAGTTTCTAGAAAGTGTTCTGGGGAGATTCGGGTTTACAAACAAATGGATTTCATGGGTTAAAGGTTGTATCTCAAACCCCAAATCCTTAAGTATTAGTCAATGGCATTTCCCATAGCTTCTTTTCTTCAACAAGGCAGATAAGACAAGGGGACCAGCTCTCCTTATTCCTATTCATTATCATGGTAGAAGCCCTTAGGAGTATAAATCAATTGAGGGAGACAAGCAAGTGGAAAGGTATAGTGGTCACCATGAACACCAGTCCGGTCACACACCAGTAGTTTGTGGATGATACCATGTTATTCAAAGAAGCTAGTAGGCTTGAAGCTTGAATCATCAAATCTCTATTGGATAACTATTGCAAAGCATCGGGTCAAAACATCAATTGGTGAAAGTCAGAGATCTTTTTCATGAACACTCAACCTAGACTACAAATGGACATATCCAGAATTTTGAATCTCAGGATTGCAAACTTCCCAAGAAGATTTATGGGAATGCCTCTATTCTCAGGAATAAAAAAGAGTAGATATTGGGAATGCCTCGTTAACAAATGCAAAAAAAAAGATGGAATTATGGAAGGGCAAGTGGCTCACATAGGCAGGCAGAATTTTGATGATTAAATCAATATTACTATCTATTCTAGTATATTCCATGTCCTGCATGAAAATCCCGAAAGAGGTAGACAACATGCTAATTCAGATCATGAGGAAGTTGGTTTGGAGTGGAATAGAGGAGCATCAAAAATTCCCACTCATTTATTGGGACAAAATCTACACAATAGAGGAGTTGGGAGGGACTCACATCAGACAATTAAGCATCATGAACTTGGCAATGGGAGCAAAACTTGTTTGGAACATATACACGAGATAAAAAATGGGTCAAAATACTAAGAAAGAAGTATTTAGAAATGGAGGAGTCCACCCAAATTCTAGCTTTTAAAGATCTCCCAATAGGATTTGCAATTTGGAACTATATTTGGGACAACAGAGATATAATAACAAAGCATATTACATGGGAAGTTAGGAGTGGTAGGAATGTTGCATTTTGGATAGACTTGTGGGAGGGTCATGAGTCTCTAAACATACAACAATTTAGATGATATAAGGAAAGAAATGTTGAGGGTCTAGGGAAGCAAGGTCTGCACTTATGGTAAATAGGTAAATGGCAATGGAGTATTGAATGGACGTGCAAATCTCTGAAAGAGGTTAATGCACCAAGAAACCAAAATGAGAAGCTTAAGAAAATCCCAATTAGCACTGTCTTTTGTCCTTCCAATGAGGACGATAAAGTGAGATGGTGTTGCTCAAGTATAGGGGACTATAAAGTGAAGTTGGATTACAAGGTGAAGGAGGCAACAATCAACAAGAAGAATAGGCCGAGCAAGCTATTGTGGGAAAAACCAATGATGCCTAAGGCAGGAGTATTCACATGGATGGCCATACATAAAAGAATTCTAACTTAGGATAGGTTGCGCAAAATAGGTGTCCAAGGTCCAAAAATATTTGTCCTTTGTAAAGCAAAGGATGAAGATGGAAATCACCTATTATTAAATTGCCCCTTTTCAGATACATGTTGAAAGTATTTTAGTGCTAAGATGGGCCAGCAAAGACCCTTTCCCCAGGAAAAAATGGCCCAGTTCTCCATGTGGCTGACAAAGAAAAAGGAGAGTTTGTCTGATAGCATTTGGACAGTAATAACTGTAATACCATCCACAGTAATATAGGAAATCTAGAAAGGGAGGAATAGAAGAATATTCCAAGACAAGAATATGTCCCAAGAATTGCTAATCTAGAAAATAGAAAATCAAATAATACAACTTTTTAATGTCCCCTTCTTATCACTTGACCTAGAATCCATAAATTAGTACAAGTTAAGAATTTGAAGTAGGGATCCTTCTTGCTAATCAAGTATATTCGCATTTTACTCCATGTTTTACCACCATTTGTTCATAGATGTAAAAAAGAATTGCAAACCAACAAGTAATTCACTAAATATCCAAGATTGACATAAGCCTAGATTGGTCATTTGAATGATCTCCTCATATAGATTTCATAAACCCCTTCTTCCCTTTCTTGTTAACAGAGTCATTAGTTGAAAGACTTACTATGCCAATGGCGCATGAAACAGTTTACAAGTGGGCTCCCTCAAGGTTTAACCCTATCTTGGGAATTACTCATCATGTGACCGAAATTACTCTACCTTTCCCTTCCACAAACTCCCTATCTTATGTAAGCCATAGTAAGAGATCAGAATTGCATTTCTATTATCTATAATCCAAGTATCAGATTTAGATATTTATTATTTGTATTACTTATATATATCTCTTTCTCCAAAATCTTATATTAGTGTGTTTGATTCTTTCATGTATTTGATTAGCTATTATTAACAATATATATATATATATATATATATATTTATATACATATATATAAAAATATTTTTATTTATATCTATATATATATATATATTTCATAATCACTTTTAACCATAAGAATTTATATCTTTATAAGTATTTATATATATCTGTTATTATATAATCATCATAGCTATATGAATTTAGGAATGTATCTTTAACGTGTTTCTAATGCAGATAAAGATATCAATGAATTAACTCTCATTATCCCAATTGATTCTCTCTTTCCTCCTCCCCCTAGAAATGTTTGTTCATCTATCTATATACCATGTCTGAGAGAAAGGGTGTTATCAGGGAGACGTGTCTTTTCAGATTAATTCATTCTTCATACATGATCGCCGATTATTAACATGCCTCTTCATAACTCAATGATGTAATTATCAACCATGTAATCTTTGACTTGTCACTTATAGTAATTTCTATTAGTTAAACCAACGGTGTTTGCCTTCGATTAGATCTAATTAGAATTATCATGCCACTTGTTTAGTTTATTGTTTACCATTGATAGACATTATCAGCGGACCCCGATGGTTATGATTTGTCAACGCCCTATCTGACATGATCTCCTTTAATGCGCATGAATTGACAACTGGCCAACTTGCTCTTAGTATTCCCTTCCTAAGCATAGGAGATCGACCCCTTGACTAGTTACGTGGAGTATTAGTCCTACATGGCCATATGTTGAGCCTAAGAGATCAACCCCCTTAATCATCCGCTTGAACAAACTTGTTCGACGATTGGTTATTATAGTCGTAATTGTTTTATCTACTCATAGTTTGACCAATTATTCATAAAACGATTTATTTGATAAAGGATAGTGCTTATTTGTTTATTGAATCATTAATATATTTATTTAATTATTTATTAAGTAATAACCATTTATTTAATGATCAATATATATTTATATATATAATTGATATATTCATTTAATTATTTAATAATAACATTGATGGATATGATCGATTAATATATATAACTAATATATTATTTTAATTATTCATTTATTAAATAAATAATTATTTAATTATCCATTTAACTATTCATTTAATTAACTACTTAATTATTTATTTATAATTCTTATTATAGACAGAGGGGTATCACAAACTTACCAACAACAACGCCAAGAATTAGAAATTAAAGCATAACAATTTCACTAACTAGGATAACAAGCTGCTCAAACTCTTCCTAGGATTGAAAGTCCCCCCCATTCATGAGGTTCAGAGGGATCATCTTCTATCTAATCCGAGATTGGAAGTGAAATGATCTCCACTTGAGGCACGTAGGGTGAAAATCAATTTTAATGGAGTGGCCAAGGGAAACCTTGGCTTGAGCAGGGAGGGTTGCTTAGCTCAAGATCATGGAAGCACCATTATGGCTAAGAGGGTGAAGCAAATGGGGATTGGAATGAATAACCTTGTTGAGTTTTGTGTGGCTTTGTTAGGGATAAAATTGGGAATCGAATTGAAAGTGGGGCATCATCATTTGGAAGGGGACTATGATAGTGATAAATGCAATAAGGCAGAACGATACTCCAAATTGGAAATTGAGAAGATGGCTAAAACCTATCCAAAAGCTCATCAATATGTTTGAAGAATTCAGAGTCTCATACACCTACCATGAAAGGAATGGGAAGGCGGATACGATTGCTAAATATGCCACAGAAATACCACATATCTAATGGTGGTTGCCAACAACCATATTCTCTAAAGAAATAATTAATGAACTAAGAAATAGAGGGAACTGATGAGTAAAGGTGGATGACATTTGCCATAGGGTGTAAGAATGGGCACTGAGGTGGAAAGACAATCCTCAAGATCACGCACGTGTGCCCTCGGGAGTTTTTTCATGCCTATCTACCTAACATGGTAGGCGATCAACAAAAGGCAAGATAGGACGGACAAGAGGTTGAAGGTAATCATAACATGTCATTGGGTGGAGGATTGTATAAACGCAACCCTTTTTTTTAATGTGCTAGCAAAGTATTTTTTTGTAGTCATTCGTATATGTCAATTGTCATATGTTGAGAATTGTGTATAGGAATGCAAGCACATATGCTCAAGGCGAATATTAAGATTTATTAGGGATTAGGAAATTTAATGAAATGAAATTGCAATCATTCCACTTTACGTGGAGCTACTTACGCTAATGGTATGACTTACGAAAACCATCTATACATGGCATTTGTGGCGGGTAAGTACGCCCTGTCAAATGGATACCCCAATTCATTTGCTAGCAAAGAAAAAACAAATATCTTTTGTGAGCGAGGTATTTGAGAAGAGTTTAAAAGCCATTATCGATTTCCCACATGATTTTGTGGTGCATGTTGTAAAAAGGCCATTCTTGGCGACGAGTTTTGATGACCTACCACAGACACAGGGTCAACACCAATGTCTCAACAATGTTTCTCGCCATAGTGCAGGACATGAGTGAGCCAAGAATAGGTGTGAGGATGTTGTGTGAGAAAGTCTTCAAGACTACATTCTTGGGAGAAATAGATGAGGTGATTGAGAATGTAGATAGGTCAAAGACCATCCCAATGCCCCAGCACTTCTATGCAGTGTAGCGCAATGGCAAGATCATCAAGAGGTTCCCAATAATCTTCTCCCTAAAGCCAAAGAAATACGAGGAAAGAGAGCCAATTATCGGCCACAATATTGTCTTCCTAAAAAATCTTTTCAATCTCATAACGAATGAAGGAGAAAGGTGGATAAAAAACTACATTAGAAGCAAGGGCATGGACAATGACATGGAGGACAATTTTGCAACAAAGGGAGACATCAAAGAAGGCCCGATAGAGGTGGACAAAGATTGTGAAAGGGAGAATCACCACAGCTGCGGACCAAGCTGCTCCACTTGGGCACACTCTATTGGCTTTCTGGTAATTGACCAAATGATTGTCTAGGGTCTTTGTCCACAATCCTAAATACATAGATGGTTTTCAATACAATAACAACAATAGATAGGGTAGTCTACAATTTTGTAGCTTTTACTTGATAGTTTCATGCCCCTAGGATATCAGACAATTATGGGCAGTTCCAGATTTTGTTTCTATTTTGGTAAGGATACTTGACTCACTTTTTTGGGCTTAAGATGAACTTGCATATGGGCGATCTTAGTTGGATTCTCATCTTTCTCAGATCATTGATGTAAGATTTTATATTGATTAATATAAATGGGAGTTGGCCCTAATAGCTATTAATCTACCAAAAAGTAATATTAAAGTGACTTTACAAAGTCACTTAAATAATTTCCCTAGGTGGACGCCCATGAGGTGATAAAATAAAAATTTAAAAGTACTACGAAGTTAATTAATTAAAACTGTCAAATAACCTAAAAGTGGTGTTGGGAATTTAGGGAGAAGATAAAAGACGATTTGGGCGCCCAATTGGAGATTATTCAAGAAATTTCATTTTGGAGAGTTTGGCTTGCGAGTTGAAGCAAAGGTTTGAACCAACAGCTTTTAAAGACAAAATCCTTCACAAGATTGGTACCTACAAGAGTGAAAGATCTCTCTGGGGTGTTCTTGAGGCGATCTCCTTTCAAACTTAGTATTGGTTGTACAGAATATTCCAGCAGCCATACTTCCTTCATTATTCCTACTTCTTGCCTGGCTAGATTTGTGAGCTAGTAGATCTGCTTCTTTCCCAAATTAATACTCTTGCTTGACGCTGAATTGGTATGTTTTGTTGCATCTTTTGAACAAAATTTGCAGTTTGTTGTCCTCAATTTGGACATCACAAAATTGAGGCAACCCTACGCAATTTTTCTCATGGATTCGTAGGTGTATCCTCTATGTTTCAACGCATTGATAAAGTGTCATGAAAGCAATTCGTCATCTTTGAATTGCATCTTATGTATCGTTATTTATGTGTTGTTTATGAAGGTTGTCGTCAAGTTAAATCCCCTTATTGCTTGTCAGAATGAGTTTTCTTCTTTGACTGCAGGCGCTTGATTTTTGACAATCTTCAAGTCCTTTTCTTCATTTTTCCCTTTCTTGTTAGTAGTTTTTAATCTTGATTTTCCCTTGAGTCAATAACCCTTTGAAATACGCTTGTTTCGAGCTAACTTAGACATCAAACGGAGTTGTACAACTCAAGTTATGATGTAAAAGGTGGGGTTTTTCAGGCTGACTGCATATTCTTTAAAAATCCTTAAAAGGTGGGGTTTTCAAAGTCAATTGCACGTGTTCGAATTATATTTAATATACTAAATAGATTTTAAAGTTCATTTTCAAATTTCAACTCATTCCGAGTTGATTTGACTATAGGTTTAAATGTTTTCATGAAATTAGCTTTAAAATAATCTAATTTCATGTTACTTTATTAAAACACTAGTTATATATTAAATTAATTCAAAATTAAATACTTAAGTTCAAAAAGGTGTGGTTTTTATTCTTCATTGCATATCATCAACATGCAAAACACTTTTTAAAACCCACCTCTTGAAATTAAGTCTTTTATACATTAAATACATTGTTTTTATATGCAATTGCATATGTAAAACATGTAAAAGTGGCTTTTTCTAAGCCAAAAGCATGTTTTATAAGAATGTGGAGTTGAACTCAAAAAGAACGTATTTAATCTTTTATGAGTGTTGTTTTTGTATGCGATTGCATATTGAAAATAGCATATTTAAAAAGTCTCCAAGTGGCTTTTTCCTCGTGAAAGACATGTTCTAATCAATATGTAAATGCACTTGAAAAGTGCATTTTTAATAGAGAATCACTAAGGGTGTTGTTTTTAAACCCAAATACATATCTTTTTATGTATTTTTACATGTGCAAACTCTTCTCCAAACAGCGTATTTAATCTTTCCTTTTGGGTGTCGAATTTTGAAGCCATTGCATATGTTTTAAAGCACATGCATACACATGTTTAAAGTACGTTTTTAACACCACTTATGGACGTTGAATTTGAAGGCATTTACATGTCTTTTTAAACATGCATTTGCATCTTAAAAATGCGCTTTAACTTCCCTTTGGCTGTGTTTTTGAGAAGTGGCGATTTTTGAGAGGAAAACATGTGTTTTTTACTTCAAAAAACCCACTTTTTGGGGGCGTTTTTGAAAAAAATGGGATTTTGAGGCAAGAAATCACTTGGAAAATGATCAAAACTGAACCGTTTTTGCTTTTTTTGGGTCGATTTTGCACTAAATTTTCCAAGGATCATTTTTGGATCATCAAAATTGTATTTTAGAAGGTGTTTTGCTCTCAAAACAGCCCATTTAGGGCACGTTTTTGGGCGTTTTTGCTAAAAAACGCCCCATTTTTGGCCATTTTTCTTCATCAAAATCAAATCTTTTTCTTCTAAGATGAGTTCTTGGGCATTACCTTTCATTTTCAACTTGTTTATCATCATTTCTAAGCTATTTTTGATGCCCTAGATGTCATTTTTAGTTGTCATTACATGTGCATGGAAAATGTCAAAATGGTTGCTATTTCTTTGCAATTATTCTCTCATTCCTTCCCACTTGGCTGTGAATGCATGTTGACTCTCCAAAATTGAAGGAAAAAGACTAGGAAAGAGATTTATATATAGTTTTTAAATCCCATCTTTCCTAAATCCAAAAATGCATTGGATTCATTTCAAGTTTTGCCCAAGATTTGGAAAGATTTCTTCTTGAGGATTGAGGTAAAGTATTTTTCCTATTTTTTTCCCAAGATATCTTGTTTACATGTAAACTTTCATTTTTAGATTTACATGTGTTTGAATTTGTGTTCCTTCTATCTTCCGTCTTCATTTCTCCAAGTTGCATATGCAAGTGCTTCATCTTGCTTGTATATGCAGTCGGGATTAAAAACCCCGTTCTTGAAAGAAACCGTCAAAGAAAGCAAGCTTATTGATATGCACATGCAAATCCATTTCAAAAGCCCACTTTCATGCTTACCCGCACTCCATCCGCGCTTGTTATATCGCTGCCACATGACTTAAAACTCATGATGGTGGTTGATTCAACTCCATTATAAGAAGAAATGATATCCATTCATTTGCTTACTTTTTATCCTCCATAATTCTCACTCTCTCCATTTTTTGGGGTTTTTCACCATAAAAACACTTGTTTTTGAGCTCAAACATTTGCATCCATTCGTTGTCCCACAAATTTCCAACTATCTCCATATGCTCACAATACCTCAAGCTCACTCATTTGCATCAAAAAACGCACAATGGATCCATCTCATAAATATGTTCTCACCTTGTGGAATTTTCATGTCACGTGCTACATGATTGGAGATTCAAAGAAGGACTTTTGGCTTCAAAAGTTTGTGATTGTATTGTTTCCAGAAATAATACAAGTTCTACCCAAGAAGAAGGTTCCTTGTCATCAAGTAAATGCAAGCTAAAAGCTCACCTCCAAGCATTTACATACAATTTTCTCACTTTCCCAAAAGCTGCAAATGGACCTCTAAACCCCGTTTGTGGATGACAAGTGCTCTCCAAAATGGCATGTAATGGGATTTAAAAACCCCATTTACAAGAGAGAAATCATCCCATGCTAAGTGCAAAGAGTTGAAGACTGGAATGATGCGGGCATCGAATGCTTTCAAGAAGAGATACTTTCCAAGGAAATGACCATTATGATACAAGACAACCAAGGATGCAGGTTCCTATTCCAGATCAAAATGCTTTCACCAAACTAGAGCATATCAACCATCACGCATCCTGTAGCAGCATGAAGACAAACGAAGGGTGATGTAATAGGTGTCGTGTCTTGTCAGGCACTTAGAATATTTTCATCATGTCTTTGTAATTTGTATTTGACATATGTAATTGCATGTGATAGTATCACGTGCAAAGTTGTAACATGTAATCAAGTTGCAAGTGCAAGTGCATTAGGCATGCAACTTTGAATAAGTCAAAGTTAGTTAGTTAGTTAGAGAATAAGTCAAGGCGGTTAAGGGTTTTCCCCTTTTCTCTCCACCTTTCTCTCTCCTCTTTTCCTATATAAAGAAGGGAGATCATTGTAAATAATCATCTTTTGACAAGGCAAGAAAATTCTACCAATTTGTATTGTGCACTCTAAGACTTTGTGCTTGGATGTAAATCAGAATACTTTCAATAAAAGAGGCAGATTGTTTTGAGACTTTGTGCCAATTCAAACTATTATGTGACGACATTTTTTTGAGTTGATTGTGAGTTTTAATGCTTTGATTCAAGAGAGATTTGGATTCAATTGTGCAAACTTTGAGCTGCCTATTGCATTCAGAGCCAGTTTGAACTTTTGAAGACTTTGTGCTGTAGAAGGACACATTGTGATAGATAGTAGTGGCTGCAATTACTTAGAGCTGAAGACTTTGGGCTTCAGTTGTAAGTGTTGTTATTAAATTTGAGAGTATCCAGTAAGAGACTTTGTGTCTTACTGTTTATTCTGCTTGAATCCACACGAGACAAGCGTAGGAGACTTTGGGTTCCTGTTTTTGTTTCACAAAATATAAAAAGAAAGCTGCTGCCCCTGGTATTGTTCTTATGTCAATTCCAGAGTCACCAGTATTATCGTAACAATAAGACACTTTTTGTTAAGTTAGATAGTAGTTGTACGCAAATCATTTTTGAAAAAAGAGGAATTGAGTGAGAGAACCACCATTTTTGTAATTTCAGTTAAGTTCCTATTGAAGCCACCTACGGTAAGAAGGGAGCCTCCCCTATTGCTGAGAGGAGAGAGAAATCTCATGAGACGTTGCCTAAAGTTACAATTTTGTAAGGTGTAGTCTTAGCGGCTTACAAATTTTTTAGCTAACACAATTAGGGTTTGAAGGTTTTTCGTTGTTAGTTTTGGAATCATTATTTAGTTTGCATTATTACTTTCAAGCATTTACATTTTCGCATTTTTTGAAATTCAAGGAAAAAGAAAAAAATATAAAATCAAAAATTGCATTATCAGAACAAGGCAGCATATTTCAGGGAACCACTGTGTAAAGAGCCTGCCTGGCTCTTTGCTGTAGATAATATTTATTTCTGGATTTGCTTGCAAGTTTGTTTTGTTTTGTTAATATTTGACCTTTTGAATTTCTTCCAGAATTGAATAATAATAAATAACAACTTATTCTAACTTCAGAACTTCACCAGAAAAGACCAAATTTATTAAATGGCAAATTGTCTAATCAACTTTTCAATAAATAAATACAAATTGGCACCTTATCATGAAATGTGGCAAGCTGGAAATGTTTCTCAGCCAATGAGAAATGGTATGCAGCCATTATGTAGCCTTGCAATCCTCAGAAAATAATTAACAGCCTCCCAAGTATAAATCGCAGCTGCCTGTAATGAAATGCAGCCCTTCTTATTTGCCACGTAGCCTCCTAGATTTAAAATGCAGCCTTCCAAGAAGAAGTCCCAGGCTGCCAAAGAAAAAATGCAGCTTCTCTAAATAAATTCGCAGCCACTAGGTGAAAGTTTGTGGCCTCCAGATGTAATTTGCAGCAAAGGAAGATACAACAGCCTTCCAAGAACATGAGATATTCTGAGAAAATCGAACCAGAATTTTGTATACCTCTGTAACAGCAACAATTTAATAATTCTCTTCAAATTTGGTATACAATAGCACCAAATTTGCATCCACAGAATCAGAATAAATTTTCAGAATTCAGTTTGCAAAATTCACCATCAATTAGTGATGATTCAAATTGCTAAAAGAGAGGAATCAATCCTCAAACCCTAGCCATCTTCTTCACAACCAATTTTTATCAAATGAACAATAGATATCTTAGAATGAGCTCTCAAGTCACTTTTTATTCTTTTTTGTGAGAGCTCAAACACAATTCTTACCAATGTGGGATAAAAAGATATACTTTTCCTTTTAATAATTCATTTACTCCAATACTTTAAATTAATACCTTGGCTTAGGTTTCCATGAATTAATTAAATAAATGGCCCCTTCCCATGATGACTCAACCCTCAACTTAAATGAAATTATAAAGTTAAATTATAACTTTATAGTAAGTCATTTAATGATTTAATAATAATTTGGCCACCAAAATAATAATAACTCCCAAAATACTTATCCTTTTAATATGCCGTCTGAAACAAGAGTCACGCCTATTATTTCCCCATGTGACCAAATGCACTTTCCAAAAATAGAAAGGGTCCTTCTCGATCAACATCAAACTTACTATAAATAGTAAACGTGGCAAAACTATAGCAAATGAAGTCCGAATGACGCCAAACGAAAGCCAAACCAAAGCATACTGAATCCTGAAGTAGATGCCCATTGAAAGAGACCCTCTGTCCATCCTCATTAGCCTATGAGGGTCACATGATAGGCTAATCCCAAGAGCCTGAAAAATGGGGACATTACACACTGCTGATAGGCTAACCTTGCTAGAAATAGAAAGTGCCTAGGAAGGGGACATTATAGACAACTCATAGAAGAATCCCATCCATTAGTATCCTATCTAAAGTCAAATTGGAACATAACCATTTATCTTTTTACTTTAACCAGACCTCTTTGTTAATGAGCTTGTCAACAAAACATGCAGTCTTCAAGGCTTCAAAAAAAATTAATAAAAAATTCCTCACTTGAATATTCACGCCACTCATTGAGATACAAGCAAAAATCATGGCTACACCATCATCCAGGACCTATCTTAGCGCCAACGCATGACTTGTTGTAATGTTGGGATGAGTAATGCAACCTCCTTTAAGCCATAGACTTATAATTATAGTTTTGATATTTGTTTTGATGCCATGGATCTCATATTCCATGAGTTCATTGTACATTTGAGAAAAATTTATATATCTAAGTGTGCTCCTTCAGCTAAAATTTCCCTTTATAGTTATACTCGTGTGCTCAATGTATACTTGTGTATATGATCAAATTAGCTTCTATTTGATGATGCTATTGTGTCTTTAAGGTTTATTTACTAAAGGGTGCATGAAACAAGTTTTAACTCCTTAAAAATCTCAGAATTTTTTGGGTTTTCCAATTTGCCGAGTCTTTGCTTAGTTTTTGCGGAGCTTGGGTACCAAATTTGAGTCCGAGTAAAAAATCAGCTTGCAAACTCCAAGTCTTGTAACAAGAACATACTTTGATACCACTTTTGATGAAATTATTTACAGAAAAGAATAATATGATAAGATATATTTTGCGACTAATTGATACTAAGAAGCCACTTCCAAGGGGCAACCTCCAAATTCTTCAATACAAACAAAACTTGCAATGCCACACTTAACAACTACTCACTACCTCCCATATATATAGGCATCATTAGGCAATATTAGCAACCTAATCCAATAAGACCAACCTAGCTTACAATAATTATACATAGGGACTCATAAATGACTCAATTATGGATTATGTGAGCCATAATTAATTATATCACATCCCAATCTGAATGTATTCTATAGGCCAGAGGACATCATACAACAGTAGAAATATCCCCAACACAAATGTGAAAAGGATGTATGGCTAATACGGAATATTGTGGAACAGATATTTATTCTGCAAGCAATCCAACATTGATGAATGAAATTCCAAAGCAAATGAATTTTAATTTGCTTGATAAGGGAGTTAGATATGTTGGGATGAGATGACGGGGGAGCAGCAAAATTGGGGAAATTATAAGAGAGAGGGATAGAGATCACTTTGAATCAATCTGAGATAAAATTAAACCAGAAACAGACCATATTTGACAAAAAGTGCAGTTATATATTTACAACAACCTTTGATTTTATATTGAAGCCTTCAGAGATGCTACCAGTACCAAACACTCCATCTATATCAAGCAAAACCCAGGGCCTGTAAAACATAGAAAAATGACTTAGGTTCTATTCTTTTACTAGTAAGGTAATGCATTTGTCTTTTGACAACAAAATACTAACTCCAGTGCAACCAAAAATACTCATTCATATATGAAAGTGTAATGCAATATAATTCATTCACTGATTAGGAAATGATAGTCAAGCAATTTTCACAGAAATCTTTTGCAGTCCAAACAGTGGAAGTTTCATTTATTATATTTCAGGTGTTAATTTATATATCCAAAACAAATAAGCTTTTCTGTACGTGCCTCAGAAATAATAATAATAATAATTTCAGAAGTTGTTTTCATCAAACTTTGTTAATTATACTCAGACAATATTATAAACTTATAAAAAAAAGCGAGCACCAGACCAGCAATTTCTAGGTAGGAAATACTCAAGAGGGAAAACAGGTGGACCCTAATTTAAACACTAAGTGTAAAATACATCATGCCATTACTAAGCTAGAATTCCATACCTTCCATTTGAAGAGACAACAAAAAAACTTTCATCCTGCAAACAGTCTACTGCCTTCACCAAACTCGCATGATCCTGAAACCAAACAAATCCTCTTGTAAATTGTTCCAGTTTGAGGGCCGGTAAAACATGAACATGGGCAACTCTGCAACCCATGGAATTTATGAGTTCTTTTACATCAAATGGGTTCACATCCTTTTCCAGATTATCTAAAACCATAACTTCCAAGGCAGAAAATTGTCTCTCCTGAGTTCTCACATCTCCATAACACTGTTCACATCCACAATCAGTGCAGTAACATCTAGATTCATTAAGCCCCGTTTCAATCATCATGTTTTCTCTCTCGCTTGATAGCATTGGTTTCATACAATTCCTACAATGTTTGCTATTTGAAACCTTTAAGTGGCCAGTTCCCGCTCCCGCCCCATCATAAATTAACTCGTCTTTTGAGAATGCAATCATATCAGAAATAGGTTGCTCGTTGCACCTGCGCATTGAAGAATGAAAGAAACATTGGCAGTGAGCTGTGAAGGTGTCACCAGAGGATGTTCTGCATTGATTGTATGCTGGCAAACTTGACTGTCTAATGTTTGATTGTGAAGGTCTTGAACAAAGCTCCATGGAACTTGGGCTTGTCTTTTGGCATTCCTTACAGGTAAAATGATTCGATTGAAGATTGTGATCACATTCAGAAAAGGGCATATCAGCATTTTTCTGATTATAATCCTCAACTTTTCTTCCACTAGTGAACATCTCACTATTTTTTAGAGTCCGCCGCTTAACATTGCCCCTAGAATAATGAAGGAAAATTCTTTTGCCAACATTGCCCTCAACAATCTTTCCATCCATCTGCTCCTCTTCCATGGTCAATTGTTCACTTTTTCTTCCAGAATTGCACCCCTCATCCTGATTTTCCATATCCAAGGATGATGGCGGCATTTTCATACCACCATGACCAGATAATGAATAATCTTCAAAATTCCCTTCTCCTCTTGTATCAGTACTCAGATGACTGTCCATCTGATCTGTTTTTAATTCAACTGTCATCGAGTTGAGATCCAGACTAAGCTCTTGTTCATTAGATTGAACAAGCTTTACAAACTCTCTGATTACAGTGTGGTTTTCAATGCTCCCTGTAGTCAACAAGCATATATTCTGACAAGACACAGAGGTAATTCTACATGCATTTGGTCCAGCTTGCCACAAAACCTTAAAAGTGCATGTGCACTGTTCTTCGTCATCTATTGAACAATGTTTGGACTTACAAACCTGTAACCATATATATCCTGTTATAATATTGTCAACTACCTCATGAAAATGCTAAGTTACTATCAAAGAAACAATGGAATAATAAACCAAAATTATAATATGATAAACAACATATCTGCCACCCAAATGTATGCATATCTTAGAATATCCTTTCCTGGGCTAGCTTTAGTTTATTTTTAACAGTGTGTTGCAGTTTTAGGACAATATCTATGTTCCTCAAATTTATTCCAAATTAATTCTGAAACCTGTGTACAAGGGAGCCATCAATATAGCACACTAGAAAAAATGGAATCAGAATAAAGACATTCTAGGCTGATAGGTGATTGTGCCAGAAAAGTTGATGCACGAGCACAAATGACACATTGGCAATATCATATATCTGAGACCACTTTGACTCTACTAGCAAAGTGCACCTATGCAACCCAAGAGGTTGGTTCCAACTTCCAACCACAGTCAACATCTCATACCCAAGACCACACCACAGAACAGAACAGTATGTACAATATGAATGTTCTTCAAATTATGGGGAGAAGCTCCCTTAGATGGAACTAAACCTAAAACTACCAGAATTTATAAATATGGACACTGTACTAATTATCTCTTGAGGTTTTTGCATTAAAAGTAAATATCTGACTGACTATGTTTTTGCCCCACATGCAGCACCAAACTGTCAACAGTCAAGACTACACTGAGATTTTCAGACATATGGGAGTTTAATAATCCAAGCATGAACAACCACAGATCTATCCCAATTGAAGCGGAGACCTGTATTTATCTGCAAATCAAGATTTGATTGAATAACACCAACAGATGTCAACTACTAGCTAAATCAAGGACCAATGAACTGGTATCAATATAAGAAATAATTATATGATTAAAAATCACAAGATTCCATGAGATAAATTGCTAAAGGCTAAAGGAATATGCAAAGTTATTAACTTTATGAAAAACTGGCATCAACACAAAGTTTGACTAAGTTACTCAATTCAATTTACCTGACGGAAATGCAAATGCAAGATGAATGATCTCCATATAAGTTTCTCTAGCACAGCTTTACATCAACTCACAAACATTCATTCACTACACAACCATAAAGGATTGACTTCAATCCTTTGAATGACGATTTCAGCAGCATGAGTCTGTCCTCAACCCTCCTATATTATGTGTTCATCACACACATTTATAACTCTTGACAGCAGTTTCTAAGATTAGAATTATATTAAAATGTAATAAGTGCCCCTGGTTCTTGCCCAATATTTACAACAGTATCAACTGAGTAATTTTGTCAAAACAGTCTGCTTGCAGATGTAAATGTATTGTTTTTAGTTTGAAAGGGGAATGTCAAATGTTTAATATGAGTTTGGGCAGATTTCTTTGCTCAGAGAAGACTAAACATATAGAAATTGAATACCAATGTAACATGAATAACAGTGAAGTCATATAGTTAATCCTTTGCTGCAAAAACAGAGATAAGAACTTTATTTCTGACCTGTTAAAAATTACACAGGACGGGAACCTTCAATTGCTCAACATATCTTCAAATGTGCAAAAAGAAAGATACCAAATACTTTCTTATAAACTTCAAGAGCATTCCATAACAAAAAATGAGTCAATTACAAAACCATAAATCTCTGCTGATGCACAGATATCATCAAACTCTAGTCTTTCAGTTTCAACACATAGGCTCTATAATCCCCTTCACAAGCATGCAGCCAGCCTCATACACACACAATCAGCAAACTGGAGTTGTTTTTGCATGAATATCTGCTACATATAGCATATGTAAACTTCCTTTCCTGAGAGTAATCTGACATTTGCATTTATTCCTGGGTGTATCTTGTCAATAGCAATATGATCTTCAGTATGAAATCTCAATGTAGAAATTGCAGACATGAAGGATATATTTCTGAGCATCAATATCCACAGAAAAGATTTAATGGAAGTCTCACGACCTGGAAAGTGTGCTTGTCTCTTCCACGTTTCGTACACAACCCCAAACACCTAAGGAAAGAGCTCTCAATCAGCATGAAGTTGTCCTAAACTCTCTTCTTTTGCAGTGCTTCATATTGTAGGAATGAATTGCACTAAAATCTTTTTTCTAGGGCCACAACCTGGCTTCTAGTCTCACTTTTGTGAAGAAAAGGCTTTCCACACTATCAAAGCAGAATCCCTACCTCCTCACAACCTCCCAATCCTCCTTTAGCAAGATCGATACAACAAAAGGAGAGTCACGATTTGTTCTATGAAGTTCTACGCAAAGTAGACGATGGACTTAGCATGCGACCCCTCTTATTGATAGATTAGCAGCAATTTTACCTTTGTTTTCATTTTAATTGTCACAACCTCCAATGCCAATAACATTGAAGACTCACATTCAACCAAAGAACATTAAAATATTGCATTATTTCCCATTCTGTTGTTATGCCAGAGCCAACATTCTCCAATAAGTGAAAATATCAATGATCTTCAAATTAAAATGATCTTTAAATTCCTGAAATTTGTCTTTACAAGAGACTTCAAAAAATTCAAAACCTCAAGCTTTGAATTCAACTACGACCTCTGAGTGACTGCCAAATCATTGGCGAGGGTAGATCTTCCACTACTGAAACTAATCTTCTCCAAAAGGATTTTTATCCTCTGGAAGGCTGAATTGAACCAAATTCCATCCCATAACCCCAAGGGTTTCACTAGAGAGAAATAACATAAATACGCAACATACCAAATGAGCTCCTCAAAATGCCTTTTAATACTTTTCTTGCCGAACTTCTAGAAAATTACATTTAATATTCACTTTTTAATTATAATGCCATTTTAGTTCCAGAAAAGACCTTTCATATAAATAATGAAAATTTTATGAAAGGTTAGACTAAAATTTCATGAAAGGTTAGACTAAGGTGCAATTAAAATATTTTAATTAATTTTTAGCAACTTAAGTAAAATAATTAAAAATATAAACCATTAATGCACCAATTCTCCAAAAAATGTCAGAATGTATTGGAATTGAAACCTAATTCTCTGGAGTGATCCTTATAAAAAAATGACAAATGGAGCCAACCGGGCATCTTACTAAAAATAAACGGCCTCTCAAAGAATCTTGGAGACCAAACCGAAAGCTGGAAATAACATCTAAAAGTGTCATACAACTCCACTACATCATCTGAGCTCAATAGTAACATCAAATTACACCTCTAATCAGGCTGACAGAAACCCAGAAAGTCAATGCCATCGTCTTTGAAAGAGAAAACAAAACGTTCAAAATTGCCTAGAATAAACCCATTTCCTTCTCTAAATCTACTTCTCCTTTCCATAGGTCAGTGGGATAAGATAGTGCCACCCTTTCCCTGATTTTTGCTTTAGTTCACTTGAACCTGGACATTATATTTGATTTTAGTCAACTTAACATGTGTTACAATTTTAGCCACTGCTGTTATCTTGGTCACCTTTCCAAGTGCTCGCTTCTATTCATAAAACTTTCAAGTGCAAGTTCTAACCATAGTGAAGGGCTTGTGCACGATCTGGTAGAGCATGGAAAAAAGCTAAACGGCATGTTCTTAAAGATGCATACATCCACTAAGCAGCTGACTCAACAAGCTACAAAGGTAAAGGCAAAAACTATTTTCAGGCCCTTTCAATTTCAGGTAACCAGCTCTATAAAAGACAGTTCTTTTATTTATAGAAGAATCACTACTACAAAGTCAGTCATCACTTTTAAAAAATAGAAATAAAAACTCTTCAAATAGAATGCAAATGCTTGTTTCAAGGACTTGACATTTTATGAAAAAGCAGAGTATTGGTATTTTTTGGAGGAGTTGGTACCAGGTTTAGGAGTTTTGTGCATAACTAAACCCTTCTCATATTCAGAATTTAATCAACAATAGGGCACACAACAGAACAGATATAGTTCACACCAGAACAAACATTATCAGCAGGGTGTTTCCAGCATTTTTTCTTTGGTTTTGCAGTAATTTAACAGTCTATTACAGCTGTAAAGTACCATTTTTCAAAGAGAAATTCATTGGCAAACACAATTCTTATTTTTCAAGTACTCCTTCCATTTATCATTGTCTATCCATTTCAAGGTGAAATCAACAGTTTTATAAAAGAAGATTGATTGTAAGGAAAACATCAGTCACATGGATGATTTGAAAGGAAGTTTCATTAGAGACTTTCTCCTTCCCAAGTATTTTTGGGGATCCGCCATTCTCAGAATTGTCAGTGTTGTCTTCATAGCTGCGTATTCAAAGAATCAAAAGTTTAGTTTTAGCCTGCACTATAAACAGATCGGATTATCAACACGAAGTGTTCAAGATGCTTCCCAATAGTAAATGCCTTGGTCTTTGCAACTTCTATCTTTGCCTTTTATGAAGAACTGTCTCACAATTCAACTTCTGCTGTGCTACTCTGATATCATCTCAAGTTGAAAATATGAACCAAGATAGATTTTACCTTTACTTCAAAATCGAGGTATCCCAATAACTCAAAAGCAACGTATCTCAATGACTCTTAACAACATAACCAAGAGTTCGAAATTTCAAGACAAGTTTTCTCTCATTCTTAAAAGACATCTTGTGGTAACATAGTTCGAAAGCTGAAACCACGTAAAGGAAAATTAATCCAAAAATCAATTTCCCCCTCTACATCTACAAGCAATATAATTTGATTTATTTCTTTGAGACGGGGTAGGAAAAAGAAGCTTCCATATATTAAGATGAGAATTAGAAGCAGGACACACATCTATGACCTTAATTGGTAATGTTTTCTATTAACGTTTGTCTTCCTTCCCACTAACCCAAGATGCAAAACATAGGGGCATTATGGTGACGCACTATAGATGATACTATTTGTCTTGGTAAAAATAAATCCCCCCTCCAATAAAAGATCTTTGTTCTGTAATATAATCCCTTCATAGATAGCCAGTAGGCACCCAATAAACTAATTTCCTTCTTCAAAATCAATTCCCATATGTCATCCTCTCTTAGGTGGTTGTTCACTATAGCCATGGTTGGTTGAGACTCGTCATTCCTTCCTCATGGTAGAGGCTTGTATGTGAATGGATTTAAGTTCAATTTGGGAAGCTTGGTAATTCTTACAATTTTGTAAATTCAAGTCACTTGGCAGATTCTTGCCAAGGCTATGTCAAATGGAAATGAGAGTGGAAATTAGTATACTCATTGTCAATGTTCAGTTAGGGTCTTATGCGGGGTTGTTAGTTAGGAGAATAACTGCCTACAAATTGACTGTGCTCTGTGTCAGAAGGGTTTAGGAATGGTTTTGGGAACTGTCTTCGTTGTTTCATAACCATGCCTTATCTGTAGTGGGAACTGTGTTGAGTGACTGAGTTGGATTGACAAAGATAAATGATTTAGATTTATGATAGATCTTGTATTATGTTAGACGAGACATGTCACCATTGTATTGTAATCTGAATAATAGAGTTATGATGATGACAACCTAAAGGATGTCACCAAGTTATTGTACTGATGACCACTACTACATTCAAATATTTGTTCTAGGAGTTCAAATTTGGGGAGGCTCCATAAAGTATTTGTTACTCTTTCCTCACTCAGGGGACGTTGCAGGCATTCTTTCCGTCATCTGCCACGAAAAGTTTGTATGCATGCCTAATTTAAATAGAGAACGTGGTGGAGGGTGGTTGTTGTAGATCAAATGATGTTGTACTTATTAGTATCTTAAAAATCATGATTGTGTGTGTGTCAAAGTTTCACAACTGTGAGTGCTTCAATAGCACCTAATGATGATGTTGCAGATTGAAGATTGTGCCTTATCACATCTTGAGTAGATGATGTGTTGTGATTGTTTAGCTGCATGATTCTAAAGTGTTGTACTCCAGTGATTAATAGTTGTTCATCAGAAATTGCAGATGACTTTGTGATGTCTATAGAGTTGTGGTGCTCAGTTTCTTGTTGATAGTTAATGTTGTGAGGGTTGTGGCGAGGGACTTTACACCCATCCCTTCCTCTCATCACTGAACAAGCCCATGTTTGCCTTCAGTCTGTTTGGACTGCTCTCAATCTTAAGTTGTGATCCTTGTCATGCATGCCAACTTTCATATCGCTGTCATCAATATTGGCCTGTTCCAAGGATTTTTTTTCATCACCCTGAAGTTTATATCTTTTTCCCTGCAAGCTGGCAGGATCAACGTTCTGATACCAATAGTAATGTCCTTTTTTGGGATATTCCTAATTTCTTTACATTAGACAATAATTCTTACTTCAAAATGATACAAAACTTAATCAAACATCAGAAATTCAAGATAATAATTAGATCGACAAATCATAGCACAGTCCTCAAAATCAATCAAACCGTAAATTCTTTGGAAATTAAATTGCCCAGAGCATGAAAGGGTTTCCGTCCTTCCAACTCCTGGCCCCAAAGCATGAAAGGATTACATCCTTCCAACTCCTACAAGATACTTCCTCTAAATCAAACTGATTGTTAGATGAACACTGATTGATATTTCTTGATGGATTGACAAGTTAATATTTGAATAGGGTTCAAAAGTTTATACTTGAATAAATAATTTCTCCTTGCTGTTGGAATTAATATTCTTCTTGCTGATTGCTTTAGTCCTTCTTTGCTGATCTTTTCTTAAAATAAATGATGCTCATTTACACTTCAACTTCTGTAAATCCCAATGAGACTCAATTGAATATGTTTTTCATTGCTGATTGCTGCTGATATCTGAATTGAAAGGCCCAATTGCTTCAATGGGTTGTTTTAATTCTCCAGTCTGAGTTGAATTCCTTTCTTCTGAATATTATTATTCGCAACAATCCATTTCTATTCCAAATTGATGTCTTATATCCCAGTTCTCCATCCCTGCCCTCCAACAAAATTGATTTCAATAGTAACATCAAATTACCCCTCTCATCAGGCTGACAGAAACCCAGAAAGTCAGTGCCATCTGCAAAGCAAGAGAACCTAAAAATGGGGACATTACATAAAATATTGCTTTAAAGCAATTCAATCTCATCGTCTTTGAAAGAGAAAACAAAACGTTCAAAATTGCCTAGAATAAATCCATTTCCTTCTCTAAATCTGCTTCTCGTTTCCATAGGTAAGTGGGATAAGATAGTGTAACCCTTTCCCTGATTTTTGCTTTAGTTCACTTGAACCTGGACATTATATTTGATTTTAGTCAACTTAACATGTGTTACACTTTTTAGCCACTACTGTTATCTTGGTCACCTTTCCAAGTGCTCGCTTCTATTCATAAAACTTTCAAGTGCAAGTTCTAACCATAGTGAAGGGCTTGTGCACGATCTGGTAGAGCATGGAAAAAAGCTAAACGGCATGTTCTTAAAGATGCATACATCCACTAAGCAGCTGACTCAACAAGCTACAAAGGTAAAGGCAAAAACTATTTTCAGGCCCTTTCAATTTCAGGTAACCAGCTCTATAAAAGACAGTTCTTTTATTTATAGAAGAATCACTACTACAAAGTCAGTCATCACTTTTAAAAAATAGAAATAAAAACTCTTCAAATAGAATGCAAATGCTTGTTTCAAGGACTTGACATTTTATGAAAAAGCAGAGTATTGGTATTTTTTGGAGGAGTTGGTGCCAGGTTTAGGAGTTTTGTGCATAAATAAACCCTTCTCATATTCAGAATTTAAATAACAATAGGGCACACAGTAGAACAGAAATAGTTCGCACCGGAACTAAACATTATCAGCAGGGTGTTTCCAGCAATTTTTCTTTGGATTTGCAGTAATTTAACAGTCTATTACAGCTGTAAAGTACCATTTTTCAAAGAGAAATTCATTGGCAAACAGAATTCTTCTTTTTCAAGTACTCCTTCCATTTATCATTGTCTATCCATTTCATGGTGAAATCAACAGTTTTATTATCGGTAGAAGATTGATTGCAAGGAAAACATCAGTTACATGGATGTTTTGAAAGGAAGTTTCATTAGAGACTTTCTCCTTCCCAAGTATTTTTGGGGATCCGCCATTCTCAGAATTGTCAGTGTTGTCTTCAAAGCTGCTAATTCAAAGAATCAAAAGTTTATTTTTAGCCTGCACTATAAACAGATCAGATTATCAAAGTGAAGTGTTCAAGATGCTTCCCAATAGTAAATGCCTTGGTCTTTGCAACTTCTATCTTTGCCTTTTATGAAATCTGTCTCACAATTCAACTTCTGCTATGCTACTTTGATACCATCTCAAGTTGAAAATATGAACCAATATAGATTTTGCCTTTACTTCAAAATCGAGGTATCCCAATAACTCAAAATCGAGGTATCTCAATAAATCTTAACAACATAACCAAGAGTTCAAAATTTCAAGACAAGTTTTCTCTCAATCTTAAAAAGACATCTTGTGGTAACATAGTTCAAAAGTTGAAACCAAGTAAAGGAAAATTAATCCAAAAATCAATTTAACCCTCTACATCTACAAGGAATATAATTTGATTTATTTCTTTGATACGGGGTAGGAAAAAGAAGCTTCCATATATTAAGATGAGAATTAGAAGCATGACACAAAACTATGACCTTAATTGGTAATGTTTTCTATTAACGCTTGTCTTCCTTCCCACTAACCCAAGATGCAAAACAGAGGGACGTTATGGCAACGCACTATAGATGATACTATTTGTCTTGGTAAAAATAAATCCCCCCTCCAATAAAAGATCTTTGTTCTGTAATGTAATCCCTTCATAGATAGCCAGTGGGCACCCAATAAACTAATTTCCTTCTTCAAAATCAATTCCCATATGTCATCCTCTCTTAGATGGTTGTTCACTATAGCCATGGTTGATTGAGACTCGTCATTCCTTCCTCATGGTAGAGGCTTGTATGTGAATGGATTTAAGTTCAATTTGGGATGCTTGGTAATTCTTACAATTTTGCAAATTCAAGTCACTTGGCAGATCTTGCGAAGGCTATGTCCAATGGAAATGAGAGTGGAAATTAATATTCTCATTGTCAATATTCAGTTAGGGTCTTATGCGGGGTTGTTAGTTAGGAGAATAACTGCCTACAAATTGACTGTGCTCTCTGTCAGAAGAGTTTAGGAATGGTTTAGAGAACTGTCTTCTTTGTTTCATAACCATGCCTTATCTGTAGTGCGAACTGTGTTGAGTGACTGAGTTGGATTGACAAAGATAAATGATTTAGATTTATGATAGATCTTGTATTATGTTAGACGAGACATGTCACCATTGTATTGTAATCTGAATAATAGAGTTGTGATGATGACAACCTAAAGGATGTCACCAGGTTGTTGCAATGATGACCACTACTACATTCAAATATTTGTTCTAAGACTTCAAATTTGGGGAGGCTCCATAAAGTATTTGTTACTCTTTCCTCACTCGGGGGACATTGCAGGCATTCTTTCCGTCATCTGCCAGGAAAAGTTTGTATGCATGCCTAATTTGAATAGAGAACATGGTGGAGGGTGGTTGTTGAAGATCAAATGACGTTGTACTTCTTACCATAGTTCAAAAACTCGTGTAGAATTGCAAGGACTAGCGTGGACTCGCGAGTCCAATGGCCAGCCGAGTCAACTCTCCATGGACTCGCGAGCTGAGTCCAGCCGAGTCTTGGCCAAATGATTTGCAAATTTTTCCAATGACTCGCGCGAGTCTTTGAGATGGACTCGCGAGTTTTTCTGATTGACTCGCGCAGCCCAGCCAAATGCCCAACCAAGTGATAAAAAAGGTTTTCTTTTCACTTTTTCTCTTATTTGGTCTTTGCTCTTGGTCATATCAGCAAAATACATCAATTATGGCTCTTATGTTCTTTAAATGCATTAATTTCTTTGTGTTTTATGTAAAACTACAGTTTTTTCCTTTTGCCGAGTCCAAGTCCAATTTTTTGGTTTGCTGGGTCCATGGTGAGTCCGAGTCTTCGAACTATGCTTCTTACAAATCATAATTGTTTGTGTATGTCAAAGTTTCCCAACTGTGAGTGCTTCAATCGCAACTAATGATGATGTTGCAGATTGAAGATTATGGCTTATCACATGTTGAGTAGATGATGTGTTGTGATTGTTTAGCTGCATGATTCTAGAGTGTTGTACTCCAGTGATTAATAGTTGTTCATCAGAAATTGCAGATGCCTTCTTGATGTCTATAGAGTTGTGGTGCTCAGTTTCTTGTTGATAGTTAGTGTTGTGAGGGTTGTGGTGAGGGCCTTTACACCCATCCCTTCCTCTCATTACTGAACAAGCCCATGTTTGCCTTCAGTCTGTTTGGACTGCTCTCATTCTTAAGTTGTGATCCTTGTCATGCATGCCAACTTTCATATCCCTGTCATCAATATTGGCCTGTTCCAAGTTTTTTTTTTTTCATCACCCTGAAGTTTATATCTTTTTCCCTGCAGGCTGGCAGGATCAACGTTCTGATACCAATAGTAATGTCCCTTTTTGGGATATTCCTGATTTCTTTACCTTAGACAGTAATTCTTACTTCAAAATGATACAAAACTTTATCAAACATCAGAAATTCAGGATAATAATTAGATCAACAAATCATAGCATAGTCCTCAAAATCAATCAAACCGTAAATTCTTTGGAAATTAACTTGCCCAGAGCATGAAAGGGTTTCCGTCCTGCCTACTCCTGGCCCCAAAGCATGAAAGGATTACGTCCTTCCAACTCCTACGAGATACTTCCTCTAAATCAAACTGATTGTTCGATGAACACTGATTGATATTTCTTGACGGATTGACAAGTTAATATTTGAATAGGGTTCAAAAGTAGTTTATACTTGAATGAGTAATTTCTCCTTGCTGTTGGAATTAATATTCTTCTTGCTGATTGCTTTAGTTCTGCTTTGCTGATCTTTTCTTAAAATAAATAATGTTCATTTACACTTCAACTTCTGTAAATCCCAATGAGACTCAATTGAATATGTTTTTCATTGCTGATTGCTGCTGTTATCTGAATTGAAAGGCCCAATTGCTTCAATGGGTTGTTTTAATTCTCCAGTCTGAGTTGAATTCCTTTTTTCTGGAAATTATTATTTGCTGCAATCCATTTCTATTCCAAATTGATGTCTTATATCCCAGTTTCTCCCTCCCTGCCCTCCAACAAAATTGATTTCTAGTTTAGATTTAGTTCCATGTAAGGGAGCTTCTCCCCATAATTTGGCAGAAAGATATATCATTTCATTCCAAGTGTAAAGTCGAATTCCTTTTTTCTGGAAATTATTATTTGCTGCAATCCATTTCTATTCCAAATTGATGTCTTATATCCCAGTTTCTCCCTCCCTGCCCTCCAACAAAATTGATTTCTAGTTTAGATTTAGTTCCATGTAAGGGAGCTTCTCCCCATAATTTGGCAGAAAGATATATCATTTCATTCCAAGTGTAAAGTCTATACAATGTGCGCATGAACTTGTTCTGAGCCAGATATAAATAGTGCTCAACGGTTGGTTAAGGCTACCAATTGTCAGCAACTGACAACCTTTTGGAACAACTTATTGCACTGCCAATTACTACTTACTAACAAAGTATTATTTAGTTACTTGTGGCAGATTTTCTGTCTACATCAGCCCCCCTCCAAAAAAAAATTGTCCTCGTCCAAATGACAGAAACCAAAATGTGGCAGAATATACATAAGGAAAACTAAGAAGAGAGGCGAGGAGACGTCCTTGGAGCCAACGAGACTGGTGTTGCACGCTGTTGCTGCGCATCGAAGGCGCTGAGTGCTACCATCTCCAATCGTTGTAATGCTCATACCATGTCGACTACCTCCATTAACTGCTTCCTTGCCTTCTCAAGTTTTGTGTCCTTCCCTTTCATCCCCTCTTGTATGGCTGCAAATTGCTCATGCAACTAGGCCATAGTGCTCTCTAAAGTAGTCACCTAGGAATGTTCTTGTGCCAACTGCATTCGGCTTTTATTTGCCAGTTCAAAATAGGCCTTGCGTTTGTTTGCCCACTGGGGTAAACTTAGTAATGCATAGACATAGTACAGGCAACGGCGCCAAAAGTTCACCATCGACCTTCGCACCCAGATGGTGAGCGAAGAGATAGCCTCTTCTTCAGAATCAGAATTTGACAGTGGAAATGATCGAAGGGATGAAGGGACGGAATGGAACCGAATAGAGAAGGTGTATTTGTTGCATTTCCTGTACTTCTCCTTTCACTCACGTCCATCAGTACTCCTCCTTTCTGTACGCTTCTCTCTTATTTATTTTTCCTTTCTCTGTTGTTGTCTTTTCCTTTTCCCTACCATACGAAATGTACGAATGTTTGCGACCTTTCTCTTTTCACCGTAGGGCCTTCTTCCTGGCTGTACGGACGTCTCTTTGGACCATACGGTTGTGTAAAAAAAATGTGATGGAGATGGTCGCTTTTTCCTTTACCTATGATTGCATAACGTACGGCTGTCAACACTTCATCTTTGTAATGTTTTGGGGTCGTACAGTCTTTATATTGTATGCATCAAATGAGGGAGACCGTACAGTTTGTTTTCTTCATAACCTCCGATCTGTACGGCACTCCTAATTTGTTGGGTTTATACCATACGGTGATTGAGTGTTGTACGGTCAAACACCGTACGGTTGCTTTTATGCCATCCCTCTTTGTGTCATACGACCATGCGGTGTCCTCTGATTTTTTTATTTATTTATTTTTATTACCTTCCGGATGCTTCTCTGGTCGCCCGTATGGACGGCTCTCGAGTCACCTGCCTGACCTCTCGAGTCCCTTTCCATCCTCTTAGGTGCTCTTTCCATCCTCTCGGATGTTCTGTCCCTCCTCTCGAGTCCATCCTCTTTGGGTAAGGTTTCAATTTGGACCCGTTGATGGACTCATGTATCTCCAGTCCGTCAAGAGTCCACAACTTGACAACCCCATCGTAGCTGACTTCCCGAAATTTTCCTGGCTTAATCTCATTCTTTAGAGTGTGCAGTCGTTCCCTCAAGCTTTCCCTATCGTCGAGTCTGTTTTCAATGGCAATCCATAGGCTTGGAACCATAAATTCTAGAGGGACCACAGTCTCTTGCCCGTACATAAGGAGAATAAAGATTTTGAAGGCTGCGGTCTTCCACACAGGATTCCAATCGTCGCCGACAGGAATGATCTTAGGTTCCTCTTCCTTGCCCAGATTCATTGGTTTAATAGACAGCTCCTTATTCTTCATGCGATTTTGCTCATCGAATTTATGCATTGGGACTTTGCTTACTTTTGCATCCCCTTCCTTGTATTCACCGTACTCCGGGGGAAATGTTTCTGGCACTTCCTCAATACTTAGTAGATTGCATGTTGGTCGGAAGAGTTCGCAATCCTCCATTTGCCAGTGGAAGAGACCATTAAATGAATCTGCATCATCCTCTGAGTATTCCCCCAATCTTAGCACACCTTCACTATTTGGTTCCATTTCGTCCCTTCCTTCATCCCTTCGATCATTTCCACTGTCAGATTCTGAGTCTGAAGAAGAGGCTATCTTTGCTCACCATCTGGGTGCGAAGGTCGATGGTGAACTTCCTCCCCCCATTCTCCATCGAAAGGGTGTTTTTCTTCCAATTGTCGTTTACCTTCGCTATGACCAACCACCCTCGACCCAGAATGGCATCATAACCATTCTTTTTCAAAGGTATCACCACAAAGTCTAGTACAAATGGTTGCAAGCCAATGGTGACCTATTGTGCCATCAGCGTTCCGAGGGGTTCAATACCCTGCTGATCGGCGCCCAATAAGTTGAAGGTTGAGGCCACAAGGTTGGCTTGCCCAATTTCTTCCATGTTTCCTCCAGAAGGACGTTCACTCCTAACCCTCTGTCCACTATAGTCTCTATCAATATGGTGCCAAGGATGCCCATCTCGACGACTGTTGGGTACCTATCGCTGTTTACAAGTATCATCGGGTCAGTTGCCAACCCTCTCGGGATGTCCGTACGTGTCGTATTTGGCTGTGTGGCCAAGTTCCCCAACAACGTCGCTCCCAAGTGAGGCATGGTGTGCAGGAGGTCCTGGAGTTTCACCGGTACCTCTACTTGTAACATTTGTCTCAGAATGTTTTGTTCTGCCTCCCTCCGGCCCGAGGTGGTAGCCATCTCCCATGTTTCTTCTGGTGCCTTCATCGCCTTCTCTATTTCTTCCTTACCCTCTAGTGCCCCTTGTTTTTCTTGTGATCGTGTGATGGCCCCTCGTCACTTCTCGTTCCCTCAATGTTGAGCAAGTTGACCCCGGATTTTGGGTAGTTGCCATCCTCGTGGTTGCCAAGACCACACCAGCGGCAGAGCTTCTGCAGGGTGTCACCCTTGTCGGAGTCCCTTGCAAAGTGGCCCCACTGATTGCAAGCTCGGCACTCGATCATCGGCCGACCCTTGGAGTCGTATTCTACTCGACTCCTTGTGTTGGTGTTGTTATTTCCCCTTCCGCCACCGCGTCAGTTGCCTCCATACCCGCCCGAGGATGCGTTATTGTTAGTCTCTGCCCCTGATGTAGATGGTTGCTCTTGTGTAAATAGCACTTGTTGATTCCTCACCTTCATGTTGTATGGGCATTCCTTGGTGGAATGGCCCATGATCTGGCAAATGTCACAAAATGCCTTTTTGGGACACGACCCCTTTGTATGGCCGCTCGCCTTGCAGTTCGTACACCACATGTCATCTTCCCCCTTGGTGGTACCCCCTTTCATGGTCTTGAACTCCATCATTCTCTCCATGTCCTTTTGGAGTGCCATGACTTTTTTCTTCGACTCGCCATCACTGCCACTGTTATCATTCGAAGTGTCATCTTCGTTGGAAGAGGACTTGCTTCTTTTCTTCTTGGAGATCTTCTGTTTGCTCTCCAAGTCCATCGCCCGGTTATAGGCATCTACGTATGAGGTGGGGGGCACTATCTTTATTTTCCTCCGTAGGTTAGATTTCAAGCCCTCCACGAACCATCTTTTCTTCAAGATGGCTGGCTATCCATTTTTTTGACTAACTCCTTCAGTCGATGACCGTAAGCCCGCACAGTCTCTTTTTGCCTTGTTTGGTACTGTATATCTCAGAAACAATTTCATTGTCATCCCTCAAGAGTGGAAACTCCTTCTCGAATTCTTTTTTGAGGTCGGCCCAAGTGGTCACCTTTGTTTTGTCCACATCGGAGTACCAATCGATGGCTACCCCTCTGAGTGTGGCAGGAAACTGTTTCACCCATTCTGCATGGTCGGCAACTCCATTTGCCGACCAGATTATGTCGCACATACAACAATGCCGTACTGGATCTTTCTTCCCATCTCCATGGAATTTTGGCAGCTTCTCTTTGCTAGTCGCCATGTTTACTTTCCTAGATGTCCACTGTGTTTGCAGCACCGGTTATGTTACAGGCTGGGATGGTACTGTTTGCGTCGGTACCCTGAAAATGTTTGGTACCGTACCACTTGATGTCCCTGATCTACTGAAACTGTCCAAGCCTGGTGGGCTATTGTGATCCCTGTGCCCCTCTGTCACTTCGATACTCTCGGCCGCAGCGGTATCCTGAGCCTCCCTCCGTGCGGCTTCCTCTTCTTCCTTCCTTCGGGCTTCTCTTGCTTCCGTTTGTTGGATTAAGGTTAAGGACCCAAACAAGCCCCTTGTTTCCTCCAAGCAGTCCTCGTCACTTCTTCTGGCCTCTCGATCAGATTCCTCCAGACCCTCACCTTCACTTACTCCCTTCGGTAGTCCTTCAATGTGTCTTCTGAATCTCTCCCTTCACTCGGCTTGCTGCTGTGCAAGTACGATGTTTCTAGCGGCTTGTTCCTCCTCGAGTTCCTTCTTTAAATTTCTATTTTTATTCAATTGATTGGGCATAAATCCTTTCCTCACTTCTCCACAGGCAATAATCAACACATCATTTAAAAAACACTTTTATTCATTCATGTCGTTTTATTGCAACACTTTCTCAATTGAGTGATTTCCTCATTGTAGTGTCTTCTCCTTCGTAGAGGTCCATACGTGCGTCGGCGGCCTTTGGGTTAATCTCACCAACTGGTAGACCCATAGTGCCCGTACGCCATCCAGTCCTTCCCTTCCCGAATACGTCTAGGCAACGACACCATATGTTTGCCCACTGGGGTAAACTTAGTAATGCATAGACATAGTACCGGAAATGCAACAAATACAGAATATATCAGAGAACAATAGATGTTTTCATTAATTATTCCAGACTGGCAAGTACATTTACATCATAAGGATAATACAATAATGTCCCATGTCCATCCTCCGAGAGGGTATATAAACTACCCGAAGGGCCACTACCGAAACGTCGTGACGTAACGGTTTACCTCTCGGTCACTAACGACCGAGACTAACATAACACTTAACATATTAACCAGTACATTCAAATATCTCGACAACAACTTTCCTGTTCGATTTTCTGAGTGGCCTTGTCTCTGCCTATACTAGTCTCTTCCAATGTCATTGTGAGGTGACTGTAGCGTAATAACAGCTCCCTAAAGCAAGTGTCTATGCCATGAAGTGCATGAAGAACTCGGCCATGGCGATTGACTACTTGCGGCCATGGAGGTTGTTGGGCGGCTACCATTTCCTTTGTCTCCACTTGTGGCCATCCTTTGGTCGTGAAACATCTGGCAAACTCCTTATGGCATTTGCCCTGCATAAAGCCAAGGAGTTTTTCTGTTGCGTGGGCCACCAAGGGATACTAACCAATATGAAGGCTCCTAGTGACTGCTCCTACCCGAGTCATAAAGAGAGTCATCTCCTCCAATTGGCAACCATACCTTTGGAGTGTGCCAACCGAATCATGTGGGTTTGGCTTATCTAGTTGTAGCACGACATCCTCCCATTCACCTAACAATGCCTCCATGGGTTGTGAAATTGGTACTATCATGGGCTCCACTATGTCTATCTAGACTATATATGTCTAGTGTTCTTCATGCTTGTCTACTTCCAATTGTGCTTCCTTGGGACCCATTCCCTCCTCTACTCCTGTAGCTATCCCTATGACTTCCTGCATAAGTTCAGGAGACTCCACTGTGGTCATATCTAATGGCAGTCCTAATAGTTGTAGCCAATTGTCAATGGTAGCATGAATATCTCCACCGGTAACTTCTACTAGCAATGTCTCACCCTTAGATGGTATTATATCTCCATCCACGGGTACCTCTCCCTCAACTGGCACTTGCCCATCACATCGAACAAATACAAATGCCTTGCCAGATGGTGGGTCTAGTAGTATAGCCAATGATGGTGACATCACCTCTTCTATTGTTAGTGGGTATGTGGCTTTCCTTGGTGGTCCCATGAGAGGTAGTGGGGCCAATGGTTGAACCGAAAGTGTGGTACTAATGTGACAGGTAAGCTGAAATACTACTACTAATGTGACAGGTACGGTTGTAGAAATGTATTCAGTCTCCTCCATGTGCTCTTCATCGCCTTCTTCACCTGTGACTGCCAAGGTGACTTTAGTAGCATTATCACTCGCTCAAGATACCTCAATGGTGTCGGCTTCCTCTACACTTCCACTGCTATAAGACTCATGTTGGCACACTTCTTGGCGTGGTTTTTTTCTAAGTGGTTGGTCGCCTCCTATAGGTATGTCCAAGTGCATCCAATAAAAAATAGCTAGCGAGTATGGTTCTACTCAACTGAGTGGCCGGTGGTAGTTGGTCCATTCCTTTGGGGGTACCAGGACTCGTACTACATCTAGAAAAAGACCAATGGCATGATGTGCCATATAAAATGATTTGTGCTCCAACGAGAGAAATTCCTAAATCTGTCAGATAATTCAAATGCCTAGTTGTATACTTTTCCTGAGCCTATTCCCACCATGAGACTAATCTACCATACCACAATGTCTGTTGCGCGGCTTGCCCCTATGAGGTGAATTTTTATTACATCTAAAATGCACTTCCAGGTAGGTGTAGACAAAAAGGTCTTCTTCACAATTACTACTATTGTGCCAGATGTTATTTCATTGTCTCTAATAGGTTATTTCTACATACCAACTTTATTAGGTGCTTCTTCTGATCAGTTATCATCTTTCTTGTTGGTTTCTTTTGCACCATTGCTCCTTTTGATGGTATCCCAAATACTCGTGTGCACTCTGGTGACTGAAAAGAAATTGTGATAGGGCAATGACCATGATTGGTGGTTTGGTGCATGTAACGATCATAGCACACCACCATTGCTTTGATCATCGGTTCAAACTCTTTGATGTTGAATATAGGCATCTGTATTGCTTTATCCACTTTTGCATGCTTGAGAACTTTCTTCATCTCATTATTATCATGTTTTGTGCCACCAAGTGCGGCACTCTATGCGGCTCAATCCTTCCTAGGTGAAAGAACCAACTGTTATTTTCTCATCATTTTTGTACTCAAGGTCTTGATATCTTCAACTTGGAGTTGCTTCTTATTGTCATTCTTTGTCTTCTCTTGCTTTCCTAACTAGTATTATAACGATTTCCTATATATGTTGGATCTCCAAAACTGACAATAACCATTTGTTTCTTGAAAGTAACGAATACTTGTTTGTCTTTTTGTAATTAAATTTTGAATTCGTTATTCTTTGGTTGTACAACAAGAATATACCTAGCAAGACAATTCCTTACAAGTATGGTAATTCGGGTCCTTCCCTCCATATAGCTATGGCAACTTGTATGGTTTGTACATCAACCGCAAGACACAACCTCTCGCACAGGTTGGTGAAATGGACTCTTCTATATGGTGGTGGTACCCATCCGTTTGATGGCAATAAGAAGCAAAGATATAATAGACCCAAAAGGTTGTCATACTCGTATGGCAGCAATAGCAAGCATAGACCGCCTTGCCCGTACGATGGCAATAGAAATAGGCCTCCTTACCTATACGATGGCAATAGCAACAAGCCTCCTCACTTGCACAATGGCAATGCCACACAATGAGGACATCCAATTCCATACGGTGGTAGTGAAAGAGAGTCGTACCCGCACAGTGGCAATGCCACCCAACCTACGCACCGTGGCAAGTAATGTAGACTTCCAATTCTCTATGGCAGCAGTGGAACAAAGTTGTACAGTGGCAACGAATATATATAAAATTTTAGAACTTCATATGGAGGTAGCAACATATATATATATGAAATTTGAGACCTTTGTACGACAACAGCAAATTGAAGGAGAGACTCCTCTATGGTGACGAGGAAGCTGGAAATTCTACATACGATGGAATAAGATTTAGACAACCCTCGTATGGTAGAGGCGGCCTAAACCAATGTCTGTGCAAAATTTGTCGACCATACAATGGTAGTTGAAGATGGTAGTCATAAGCTTGGAATGACTTGTTGGGGCTGTACGGTGGTAGTGAATCACTGGTTTTGCCCAATTTTCTAAGTTGTCAACCAAATACAATCTCTTCACACTTGTTTCTCCCAATGAACGATACAATTGAGTACCACGACCTTTTTGTAGTTTGAATTTGTTTATTATATAAGACCATTTTTAATTTTGCCTTTTTATCATTTTTTTCTAAGTTGGCATCCATAATTCTTTCTTTCTTTTTCCTTTTATTCTCCAGCTCTAATTTCTTCATAAAATGTTTTTTGACATTTATTTTCCCCATTTTAGATTTTTTGAAATTTAATTTCCTAACATTCATACTTTCCAAATAAGACTTCATTTTTTATTTTTTATTTTCATACTTGCTTTTTGGTAGCTTTTTTTCTTTTTACCTCCCTTGCCATCTTTCGTCTTTCCTTTGGTATCTCTTGGTTCTTCGTGGCATCTGACTCTAATTTCAGACACATAGCGCCACCAACATGTTCCAAAAGACTTCTTGTAGCATTCATTGTCGCAGCATGTTCCGATGTATTCTAAATCATATATCTTGTCTACCAAAGGCACAAGTCCAATTCCTCTATAGCTCTCATTGACATACCGCCCTCCGAACTATTGGTACCAAACCACATCCTCTCCATTGTCGCAAATTGCAGGTGGGCCCATTGGATTTGGGATTACCTTCCAAAGTGCATTGGAGGTTGGTAGAGGAGGCTTCTTTCCTTGTTCAATGCAGTGCCTGATAAGTTCTTCATTATGCCATGAGCGCTCCACAATAAACATGTCATCTCCTTTGATTACCATCTCAAGTTGAGGCTCTTTCCATATTCTTTCAAGTCAATCTCCTCTTCCCAGTTCTCGTCCTCAAGTGTCACTCCCTTCGCCACTTGTTTCTTAGCTTACTCTTCCTTAGTTTTTTTGCCTCTTCATCAATATCATATGCCACATCCGAACTGCACCCCCTCGTATAATACCTTCCATATCCAATGTCCCCCACTCCGCATCCAGAGTGTCGATGTACCAAATAATGCATTTGTGAGATGTTAATGAGCGCGGGGAATTGCAATGCCCTCCACATGTTTTTGTGCCATCCTCTCTTCCTTACTTGGAACCCAGTCTTCTTCTGGTCTGTATGGTTCATATTGTATCATAAGGTCTTCTTCAATGATTATATCTTATTGAATAGTCCAATCCCCATAGGTGGTGTATCCTTGCATATTGATTCCTACAGTGGGTACCTTCCTATCCTGATACATTTTTAATTTGGATCCGCTCACCTGCTCCTTGATTGATCTATCGTCCAGGGTGGTGATTTTAAATGTTTTGTTATTACCCACTTCCCTTACTTTATAGGGCCCAAGCCAATGGACTTTGAACTTCCTAGGTCGGAGTTCATTACAACCATTGTACTTGAGTACAAATTGTCCCAGCCAGAAGTTCATTCACCAGAGGTGTTTGTCCTGCCAGAACTTCTGCCTGTATTGGACCACCTTCGTCGCCTATTGTGTTGTGGCGCTGCCATTCATCGTTCGTCCAACTTCATGAGGTTAAACAATTATTCATTCAAACATTCTGTTTCTAAGCTGATTCTCCACTATAATTCATAGGCTTAGTACGGTGTACTCTACTGGCACAACTTCTTGTCTGTATATCAATAGGAAAGGAGTGTGTCTTGTCATGGCCTTGTACGTGGTACAGTATGCCCACAATACAACGAAAAG
Organism: Chamaecyparis obtusa; assembly: GCA_027943335.1. Classification (NCBI taxonomy): domain Eukaryota; kingdom Viridiplantae; phylum Streptophyta; class Pinopsida; order Cupressales; family Cupressaceae; genus Chamaecyparis; species Chamaecyparis obtusa. The sequence continues at coordinate 1,857,542 of BSBK01003587.1, read as the reverse complement.
CCTTTCTTCCCAATCTTCTTGTTCCACCCCACATGACTTGTACAAAATCAACACCAGTACCTTGTTTGTGGATTTGGCCTGCCCATTGGCCCGAGGGTAGTACAGACTTGACAGGTTATGAAATATCCTAAATTTCGCCATCATTGTCCCAATGACTTGGTTTACAAAGTGCACTTCTCTGTCACTTGTAATTTGAATGGGTATGCCAAATCAGGTTATAATTTGTTCATACAGGAACCTTATTGTATTGAGTGCAGTGTTGTCCGGGAGTGCCCTTGCCTCAGCCCACTTCGTAAGATACTCGACGGCTACCATAGTGTATTGACATCGAAGTATGTTGCTTACCTTCAATGGTCCAAGGAAGTCAAGACCCTAACTTTCGAACAGCCCTTGCAACTGCAAAGGGAACAATGACATGAAGTCCATCTTCAAAGGCTTTCTCACCCTTTGGCATGTGTCACACCTGTGTACCTACTCTTGAGCCTTCGTGTATAAGGTCGGCCACCACAGTCTTGCCAACAACACTTTCCACCCCAATGTTCCGCTAACAAGCAAATATGAAAGCAAAAACAGGGCAATTGGAATGTCATCCCCCGCCATAAAGGGAACATTGATGCCATAAGAAAAATTGTCTTACCTTAAGACTTCACGATTTTTCTACGAAACAATATGTTGCCAGTGATTCATAAGGAGGTACTTAATGTACAGCAATCACAAAAAGTTGACCAAAGACATCATTTTAGATAACACTAAACACCAATTGATTTGTTAGAGTATGCAAAGAAAGCAGCAATTGATATTAATAGCAGTGGTTTTGATTAGGAATAATCGCAAGAAACTAAAGTTATTAGTTTCGATTAATATTGAAGGAACGGTGATCCTTCATTAGGCAGCGATTATACATCACTAGCAGTGATAATTAATCCAAGCATAAGGAGGTGCAATTAAGGAATCATTGTTGATAACTAATAATTATGAAGAGGCATCACTAAAGGTCAGTCCAAGGAGATGCGATCCCTTGTAGTAGAGAGTTGTTTCTAAGAGACACCAACCTTCATGGAGAGGTTAAGAATATATATGGAAAGAGCCACAATGGGAGAAGACAAGGCATTGGAAAAGCATCAGTAATCTCATATCAGCGATGAGGATCAGATCAGAATTTATATTTATTTGCAAGCAATAACATTCTTGTTTATTGTGGTATGCTAGAATAATTGTTTAAATATGTATGCCTGGTATATGCAGCTGTATAATGCACAATTCCTTACATATTAAATAGGATAATATATTAACACCATTAGACATAAGTAATAATGTGGATTTCCAAATAGTAACAATCAATCATAGCAAGGTGAGGAAGAAAATACAAAGAGGGAGAACTGCTATATACTTCCTCACTAGGTACACCACCTCATGTGGATGGCAAAAGGCCACATGAGGCCAAGAGGGATGGCATATCCACTCTTGGGCCTAGGGTAGAGGATGGCTTTGGACACCCTATAATACGAGGGAGAACAGCTATAGGATTCCTCACTAGGTACACCACCTCATATGGATTGTGGGAAGCAACATGAGACCAAGAGGGGTGGTATATCCGCTCTTGGGCCTAGGGTGGAGGATTGCTTTGGGCACTCTATTGCAGTTTCTCCCCCAACCTCTACATTGATTGATTGTTGGCATGGATTCAAGTGTAATGTCCCATTACAAGATTATCACAACTCGTCAATAGATCATATAAATCATTTAACAACATAAGTCCACACTCCTCTTTCCCACAAGATCAATAGTAATTCTATTGGAAGTATTAATTGGTAGACTTCTCCACAATGTAATTTTTCTTTGAGAACATGGTTTTGAATGGGGAGTACAACTGAATATTATCAACATGATTTATAAAATGATAAAAAAATTAAAATTAATAATGTGGATTTCCAAATAGTAATAATCAATCATGGCAAGGTGGGGAAGGAAATACAAAGAGGGAGAACTACTATATGCTTCCTCACTAGGTACACCACCTCATGTGGATGCGGAAGGCCACATGAGGCTAAGAGGGATGGTATATCCACTCTTGGGCCTAGGGTAGAGGATGGCTTTGGACACCCTATAATACGAGGGAGAATAGCTATAGGATTCCTCACTAGGTACACCTCATATGGACTACGAGAAGCAACATGAGGCCAAGAGGGATGGTATATCCGCTCTTGGGCCTAGGGTGGAGGATTGCTTTGGGCACTCTATTGTAGTTTCTCCTCTAACCTCTACATTGATTGATTGTTGGCATGGATTCAAGTGTAATGTCCCCTTCCTAATTTGCCCTAGAAGTTGCCCTAAATCTCAATTGCAATAGATTAGGGCTAGGGTTTACCAAATAATGGTGTCTTTAATTATGTGTTCCGTAACTTGAATCATGCATTCACCACATGAACACAAAGCCAACATACAAATGGATATATACATATATTCAATAATGCAAACATTATTGATAAATAAATCAAGGATTAGAGTAAAGAGAATATATCTTCATTACTATGCAGTTCTTAAATTATATGTGAATTCCAATTATAATAGATGCGGAATAAGGAAGTATAATAGGGTGCCCTATGATCAAAGTTCTCCCTCCATACAATCCTCCTCAATTCATTTATGGTTAGAGTTAACTATGATTCACCAAAAGTCTCCCAACATACGAGTTGGGAAGATACTTGCAATAGGGTGCCCTTATGGTTCTCCGTCAATCATAGTGCAATAGGGTGCCCTCATAGTTGTTCTCCCTTAACTACCACTACAATAGGGAGCCCTTAGCAGTTGTCCCTTAATCATAGTGCAGTATGGTGCCCTCATAGCAGTTCTACCTTAACTACCACTACAATAGGATGTCCTTAGCAGTTCTCCCTTGATTGTAGACTCTCTCTCATTTCCTTGTGACTAACGATTCTCAGATTCAGTTCATATCTTAATGTTTATTAACAATAGACCAAGATGCATTATAAAATCACATAGATAATTTAATAATTATTTCTGCATTACCCAAAATTGAATAATATTAACTCCCTAAGTTCAGATCTGATTACCGATTATCCTCTCCCTAGTATAGAGAATTTGATCTGCTGAAAGATATTGTGTTCTCTTGTAATTTGATGTTCTTTAATGAAGTTCTTCCCTTTTATATCTCCTTTGAGTGTAGGAAGTCACAACCTTTCACTTGTTCATGCCCTTACGAAAGGGACACACCCTTTGGTTATGCAAAGATGCATTTGCTTGACAACAACTGCTGCCTCTTTCATTTCTTATTTAATCTTCACCTACCTCTCATTTTTCGAATCTGCTTTTCAAATCTCCACATATCCCATTTAAGATTTGTGTATCCTCTTCCTCAAGACCTAGATATCTTATTTTCTTCTTTCCTTTTGATTTCTTATTTCAAATCTCTCCTTATACTTCAGCTCTGAATCTGCTCTAGGTCTCCTCTATTCCTTCTCCTCCATTCCTTTGATCCTTCTTCCCCTTTATATCTTCCAATGTGAGGGAGAGGTCACACCTCTTCATCATGTCTGCCTTTTGGCAAGAGTCACAACCCTTCATAATTATCCTTCTTTGAAAGAGTCAAAACCCTTCATAATTGCAACCCTTTTGAAGATTCACAACCCACCATAATTGCAACACTTTGAAAGAGTTACAACCCTTCAACATTGCTGCCCTTTGAAAGAGTCACTTCCTTGATTTCTTCACATTCCTTGCTTCTTACATTAATTCTTCTTTAGTTCCTATGCTCTCCTCTTTCTTCCTTCCTCCATATCCCCTTTCAAATGAACTCTCCTCCCTTTTATACCTTATGTTGAGGGAGTCACGACTCTTCATTATGTATCTGTTGACCTTTCATTAACTTAATTAAATTGTAATTATATTATATTATTATTTATCTATCTATTTATTTATATTTTAGTTTTTTTTTTATTATTATTTATTATTAAATCCTATTTCACAAAGGGGACATTACATCAAGGGAGTCTCAATCATAGGAGGGTGGATAAGGGTGGCATGATGAGGGAGAACGGCCATAGGATCCCTCACTAGGTACACCACCTCATATGGATGGTTGAAGGCCATATGAGGCCAAGAGGGATGGTATATCCACTCTTGGGCCTAGGGTAGAGGATTGCTTCAAGCACCTATCATCCCTCCTTATCAGAGCTCTGCTATGATTGAACACAAACAAGAACTTAGATATGTTATATGACTAAGATGATTATGAATATATGTTCTTTAACCCTAGTAATGATTGATCTTATGAATTGTATCTTCAATATTTGTCTAACAAGATTGCAAGATCTCAACAAGGATCTATCTTGCTTTACATCCTTCAGGTAAATTTATATCTCTAACTATATTTTGTTCCTTGTTTTATTGAATTTGTGATTCTAGGGAAAAATATGGGGTAATCCAAAATGGGGACATTACACAGAATGATTGACAAAGGTACATTATGGAGATACAATCTCATAGGTCGTCATAATATTTGTTATTCGAGTATTATAGTTATAGAAGATTGACATTCATCTTAGCGCAAATGTTAGAGGGTTTTTTGTCAAATATTGCAGTTGCATGAATCTGGAAACATGTACACAAAAGGTAGAACCGCAAACAAGGTTAAAGTGAATGCCATCGACAAAATTCTCCAAAGAAATATCATCTCATGGGGTGGGATGATTGTAGGATATGCACAAATAGAGCTTTTGAGGCCTTCGAGCAGAAACAACCGCACTATGCTAGGGAGCCAATAAACAAAGTAGTTGAATTGTTTTTCAAAATGCCTCAAAAAATATCACCTCATAGCCACAATGATTGCAATATGTGCACAAAATGGATTTTGTTAAAGCCTTTCAAGTATTGGCTCTATTATTGCATTCAATATTGCAGACACTTTAGACAAAGCTTGGCCCACATTGGTATGCCAGCTTACGGTAGCTTGAATTGAAGTGAATTAGTCCAAGCTGACCAAGAAGGCAATAAGAGTTGCAGAGAAGCGATTATCAAGAGATAGGTGGCCCAAAGTGGTTTTGATAACTATACCTTGGCCCAAAAGACAACTGTGTAAAATGAATTTATTAAAAAGGCTTTGGAAACCTCTGAGCAAATATAACTATCAGCCATAATGCAGAACTCTATAATTTTTGTCCCAAATATGTTTGCACATTGTTTAATGCTAGAGGGACTATGCAACTAAGGGCAAGGCATCTCTTTGACGCCAATGGGCAATATTTTCCTCAGGCAAGAAAATTAGTTGGTTCCAGATTGGTTGTTTATGTGAGCTGGCACAAATGGGAAGAGAGATTAAAATAAACCTTATCCACAAAGGATCACCGTGGAAGCTGGAGCTACTTCAATTATAATCTCAAAGCTCGATGAAGTTGCCAGCCTCTCAACTTGAGAGGAGATGATGCGGTACATTCTCCTATTGCATACGTATATTTAATTGTGGGAATTAATTCAACAACACTATTTATTGATCTATCAATAATGGCTCATCTCAAAAACACCAATATGGCATTCAATCCTTTATCCTGAGGTATCTTCTGGTGCCCCCTTGTCACTTCTCGTTCCCTCGATGTTGAGCAAGTTGACCCCGGATTTTAGGCAGTTGGCATCCTCGTGGTTGCCAGGACCACACCAGCAGCAGAGCTTCTGCAGGGTGTCGCCCTTGTCACAATCCCTTGCAAAGTGGCCCCACTGATTGCAAGCTTGGCACTGGATCATCGGTTGAGCCTTGGAGTCATATTCTATTTGACTCCTTGTGTTGGTGTTGTTGTTATTGCCCCTTCCGCCACCATGTCAATTGCCTCTGTACTCGCCAGAGGATGTGTTATTGTTCGTCTTTGCCCCTGATGTTGATGGTTGCTCTTGTGTAAATAGCACTTGTTGATTCCTCACCTTCATGTTGTATGGGCATTCCTTGGTGGAATGGCCCATGATCTGGCAAATGTCACAAAATGCCTTTTTGGGACACGACCCCTTTGTATGGTCGCTTGCCTTGCAATCCGTACACCACATGTCATCTTCCCCCTTGCTAGTACCCCCTTTCATGGTCTTGAACTTCTTCATCATTCTCTCCATGTCCTTTTGGAGTGCCATGACTTTTTTCTTCGACTCACCATCATTGCCACTGTCATCGTCTGAAGTGTCATCTTCGTCGGAAGAGGACTTGCTTCTTTTCTTCTTGGAGGTCCTCTGTTCACTCTCCAAGTCCATCGCCCGGTTATAGGCATCTACGTATGAGGTGGGGGGCACTATCTTCATTTTCCTCTGTAGGTTAGATTGCAGGCCCTTCACGCAAAAATTTTATAGAGACAATAAATTTTTCAGTTAAAATTTGATTATAGTTTTTGTTTAAAATATCAATCCCTATGCGTTGATGAATTTATGATTTATATTCACCGTATTTGTTTACATTCACCCTCACTATAACACACAAGTTATATGTCGAGTTTGTTTATGGGATGAATAGGAACTATTGCTCCAAGTGGTTGCTTAAGTGCAATTTTTGCTTAAATTTAAACAGCTAGAGTGTTCTGATGCAAACTTTTAATTCTAGAAAAGGGATAAATTAGAATCTTTTCCTAATAAAGGGGAGCAGCTATTGTTTAGGAATTGGAAATAAGTTGTGGAAAAAAGGGGGGCTAGAAATAAGCAGCAACTGCTTATTGAGAAAAGCGACACGTGTCTTCACCATTTTTTTTCCATCTCCTTTTTATTTGCCTACAATTTTGTTTTCAAATTTATTTGCAAGAAATATGACTAAAAAATTAATTTCAAAATAATATTTTAGAGGCTACTTAAAAATAAACAACAAATGTTACCATCCATGGGGCTACCAGCTCCACAAATTATTCCACAAAAAGGTGCTAGCAAAAATAAGCTAAGCGGCAGCATGCGGACTTGCCCTAACTTTTAAAAAATATACACATTTTAAAAAATAGAATTTAAAAGACTGCTTCAAAACAAACAGTAAAATTAAATATTTATGGAGCCACCAGTTCCACTACTTGCTCCTTAAAATGTTGAGCAATGGCAGATAGCCAAAATAAGCTAAGGCTGGGGTATCATGCAGGGGAATTGGGTATCCTTTCTTTTAAGGAGCAGGAGGTCCCATGAAGTCAAAAAAAAATTGCTACAGGATTAATTGGAAGCTTTTCCTGAAAAACAACAGCCCTACTTCGTTGGGGGGAGAGCAGTTGCCCCACCAGCTTAGCCTTTTTTCTGCCACTTGTAAATCATCTCGAGTTTTTCAATTTTTATAATTTTATTTTTTTTATTTGCATAGGTGAATTGAATATGCTAAAGAACAAAATTCTTGAGAGAACTAGCTTCCATAAATTTTGAAGCTTAAACTTTTAGCTCTAAACTGCACTACGAAATTCACGAGACCACCTGAAATTATTTAGGGAGACCCCCTCCATAAGACCCCAGCAGCCTAACAACACCCACTGAAATTATTTAGGGAGCCCCCTCCATAAGACCCCAGCAGCCCCCAGCAGCCAAAGCAGCTCTGTGAGAACCTGTCCTAAGGCTATAGTCCCACAGAGGAAGGCTGCTTAAACTTTTTGACCAGGTGCTGCTTAGGAAATTCAACAACATTTTGAATCATGTGGTCCCAAGCTTTTATATAAGTAGCTAATATTAAAAAAAACTAGTTAGAGAATTTAAAGGAAACTAGTGGTCTTTTGAAAAAAAACATCAGTCTGCTTGTTCTGTTACCTAAAAAGTTGCAAAACCTACTAAGGCAATAATCCCATGTAGAGGAGCTACCTGTACTTTCTGAGGAGGCACTGCTGAATAAATTTAGTTAAGATCTTTTTACAATCGGGTGGTCCCATGGATTTTATAGAGTTAGCTTATACTAAAACATTTGGTTGAGAATTTTCAGGATGGATTTCATAACAAAAAATGATTAAAAAGAAATTATTTGAGAATTCAAAAACCTGAGATGCTTTCTAAAGGTATCATGTGATCGGGAAAACCTTGAATTTTAAGGAAAATTTCCAATTTCACCCTTCATACAGTTGATGAAATTCGAGTTAAAATGTGCCGGTTCCTATTTTCGAAGATAAAATTGGGAATGTTCCAGTAAAAATATTTCCCGTATCTCGTGGAACGTGTCCTTAATTATAAATCCTCAAGCCGCGCATGGAACCGCACCCATGGAACATTTTCTCGCAATTGGAGCTGGAATTCTCAGCATTGGTGAAAAAATTGCTCAAACACAAGCATTAGATTTGAGCAGCCGCTGAAAAGAGAAGCTCGGAAACTGATAGCACCAACTGAGCTGATTATGAGAGAGCAATTGCAAAATGGCGAGCTAAATGTAATAATGTTTTCCCTAAAAGTTCTCTTGCCGGTTTTCGCTGCCGAAAGATAAAATCGAATACATACAACCATAGATAATTGTGCTACGCATCCAGAAGACTATTTTCTTCAGTGCTACTAAAACATTGTGTGCAGACATTTTATGAAAAAGAATTAAACACACAGAACACTTATAAAAACATCTGAGAATTAAAACGTGTGTTAAAAAGGAGTCGGAGCAAAGAGGCATGTCACCTGTTTGACAATGGCATCAAAGAACTTAATTTCTTGGTCATCAGTCATGTATAAAGCACAAATTTGCATGCCCTCCTGCACCTGGTCACAATGCTCGTCTTGAAGTTGTCTGCACGCCAACCGAAATCTAGACCTGCTGCTCTTAAATTCTTCAATGGACAAAACCTCATCATATTCGCAATCATCTCCAGAGTCAATATAATGCACTACAAGTTCTTTCCCTCTCATTTCCACACTAACTACATACCACGCATCATCATCCTTGCACTGATACTCCAATTCTATACTCCCCTTTGCCATTATCATCCACAACATTCAAATTTCTGCCGCATTAATCCACTGCTCCAGCAAGTATAACTTAGACCTGGAATTGGAAACCTGCTTAATTAGTAAAATGCAATGTCACAAAAACACTCGCTGTGTTGTTTCACATTCCAGTTTTGCTAAAAACGAGGAAACAATAAACACCGACACCCAGCAACGCCTTCGGAAAATTGCCTTAAGCAAATTTCCTGTAATGACGGTAAAAGTACGGCAGCGTAAACGTGTCCCTGTACGTAGTGTATCATGAAGATCCTGTACAGCCGCGGACATGAAATTGACTTGAACAAATTTTTGGAAACTGCACCAGTAAATAAGGGTGAAGAGACCCAATGCCCGCACGGTAGTGGCTATCCAGCCACAAAAACCATTTCTTTTATATAACAATTTGCAAACTTTTTTAAAAAAAACTAGGTGTTTCCCCTTCTTATGGTTACAAATTTGCCCGCACACCTGTTTAGATTGTAAAACTTTGCGTCTTTGTATATTGTAAACGGTATGGCGGATTTTTATTAATTTTTTTTATTAATTTTTTTTTTTTTTTTTTTTATTCAAGGATTTCTCTATAGAGACCTTCGAATAGTCAAAAAGTGGTTATTTCAAAGTGTCGTTCGGAAATGGACTCCTAGTTCGCCAATACCCCGCTCACTCAAAATCACCAGCGTTTGTGGACTAATTTCTCAATTGTGATGCACAAATATCCTAGTAGTGGTCAATCATGAATTAAAAAAAGCTAAAAAATGATCAACTACTAGTATATAAAGTGAGTGGTTATTGGTACATGTGAGATAAATTAAGTAGACAAAAAGTGAGCACATATTTGAGGTTCACTATGATAAAAACATAGCGGTTATTGGACCCCTTGTCGTTGGGTCTCTTCCCCTATCTTGTACAAAGATTGGCATCAGTGTTGTGATTCTATTTTTTTATTTTCCCTTGAAGTTGTCTCTTTGAGGAAATTTGTGTAATGGAGAATTTGAGTACAACCCATGCACTAGTATTTAGTATGATTTTTTTAGAGTTGTACATCAAATTGAGATAGGGGAAGAGCAAGAGCATTCTTTGTAGATCTAATCTTTCAATTATTAATTTTAAAGGAGCTAAAAAAATGATAACTAAAAGTCTATTAATAAGTTTGACATGTATCAATAGTTGATCACTTTTTAGCTTTGTTGGTTCATAATTGGTTCACTTGTGCACCGCTACTTGGACATGTGTCCATAAGTAGTGGCAATTTTGAGTGCACGATTATTGGAGCATTTTTAAGTAGATATCAGGAGACACTTTGAAATTGCCACTTTTAACCCTTCAACGCTTAACAAATTCTATAAGGAGCTTCATTAATATCCAAAAACCAAAATATATATTTTAAGTAGCTAAGTCGCATATGGAGACAACCAAAAAAATCAAAAACTTATGTATAGTTTAGGCTCTACAAGTACATGAAGCTAACTATAATGACTATTGGTATGCTTGCCCTAATTGGGACACTATACATTGAATTTCTTTTGTTGAGAATCAAGGATTGAGTAATATTCATTTTGTCGAAGTTGTTAAGTACATTATCCTCTTTTATTAAGAGTCATGGATTAAGGGGCATGCACTGAACCACTTATAATAAGAATCAAGGATTAAGATGGTATCCATTTTGCTAAAGTTGTCAAGTACATGATCCTCTTCTATTGAGAGTCACAAATTAGCATTGAACCTCTTCTATTAAGAGTTATGGATTGAGGGTCACACATTGAACCTTATCTAGTAAGAGGCAAGAATTGAGGGGTACCCATTTTTATAAAGTTGTCAAGTACATAATCCCAACCTCGTCCCTTATGATGTTGAGGCCTTGATCCCTATTGATCCTTGACAAACTCATTCAAAACCATGTAACTACCAAGGGTCTATTGACAAGTATAACATTTTAATCTATTTACATAATGACAATGTCGATGTTTTTTTTTAGTTTGTTTATTTATAAGTACAATATTTTTATTTAGCCAATAGGCTATTAGTGTGAAATTGTCTTCCCGTCAAAGTGTCTCACACTAAAAAGTTGTCCAATTCTGGAGATAAAATTAGACAACTTTCTGACCCCTGGAGACTATTGCAATTGTGTGCAATTTTCTACTAAGTAGTAGTCTCACGTCATAAATTTTTCATATGTCTCACACTAGAAAGAGTGTTGCATTCAATTTGGCATTGGATTGTGAAATAGTTGTCTCACATGGGGAAGTTGTCATTTGTGTCACACTAGAAAGAGTGTTATATTCACTTTTGGTGTTTTCCATCTAATTTTTTTTGGGGCAATGGCAGTGATAATTTGCTCAGAGGATGACATTAGCAATGCTTACAAGATGATTTATAGTATATTTGAAATGTCATGTAGTTTAATTGCATTATTTGTGTGTTGTTTGCAAAATAGGAGTTGATTAAGAGCTTCAATTATCCTCACAGTCAAAATTAGTTTGAAAATATATTAACACAGTTTTCAAAAGTGAATGAGGGTGTTATGACTGCCAAAATTGCATGTATTCAATTCTCCTCTTTAAAAAGGGTGGTATCGTTTCATATGACTCATTTTTCCTTGAGGAGAAAGTAAAGTGAAGTTTTTAGTTTCGTGGCCAAGGAGAAATTTGCAGGCAGGCACACAAACATTTCATGCTAAGGGTTCACTTCCTCTTTTTCCTCTCTTTTTTGAATTAGAAATAAAGATTTCTTAGGAGTTGGTGGGTAAATTGGTGAGTTCCTCACAAGGAAATTCTAGGGTATAGTCATTCTTTTCCAACCAAAATTGCAAAACCCTTGTTAAATTGCCTTTTATACCACCAATTTTGAACCCTAGCACTCTCAATGTCATCCAATATAGATAATAGTTTAGATGGTGTCTCAAACACAAAGTTACATAATGTGATTATTCATGGCATTGTCAAGAGAATGAAATAATAATTTACCTCTCGCATTACACAAAAAATTGTAGAGATTGGCCTCCTTGAAGCAGTTGGTATTTTGTCTATCATTCCTTGTCTTGAACTATTTTTTTCTTATGTCAATCAATGTGACTTTGAGTCCCATGAAATTTGGACTTCCAGTGATCCATTTTTTTGTTAAAATTGGCCCTTAATTTGTGTCCCAAGTGTTGAAGCTTCCCAAACAAGACCAACTAGTGAATATATCTATTAAGTCTACCTAGTGTACACACTAAAATGGTGCACTTCTATGAACCATTACATGCAAGGTTGCTCAAGAATGAGGCCTCACAAAGCGGCTCATAGCTCTTTATGCATGGAGTTGCAAGGGACTATGATGTGTTTTCTCTCAGCTAAAGCTACAAGCTTGTGACCTTGCTAGTCAACCATACAATGAGAAATTCAAGTGAGGACAAGGGCAAGAGTGCCAATATCCTCAAGAATCATTATGAAGATGCAATGCAAATCTAAATGAGAATGCAATCTAAGCTATGGAAATGAAAGTACAATGCAACTAATCTATGAAAGGAAATAACAAGTATTACCAAGCCTTCCTATTTAGACTATGTGAGCTTATTCTATTGCATAAAAGGAAATCTACACTAAGAATGCCATTATTATGCAACTATGAAAGCAAATATGAACTAGATGATGAAAGCAACAAGTCTTCAATATTCTCAAAAGCTCCAAATGCACCTAAAACCTGCAGCATAACATTAGCATAAAAACATGGTATATCCAAATGAAGGAGAGAGCTCTCCTTTTATAAGAAATAAGGTGAAATGGACCATGGAGATTAAGAGGCAAAAAGTCTTAATCAGCGGTGGAGCTTGAAAGAGGAGCAATCCATGTGCACAAGTATCCTCCAATGAGAGTGAAGTGTTGACTTTTGAGCCTTATGTGAGACAAAAAGTGCTTTTTCCCTTTTTATAAAATAGGAATAATGCTTTATTTGTGCAACATAGGATAAGAGGAAAGTGGGGGCTTTTTATTTAATTAAAAGGGGAGGAAATATTCCTTTTAATCAAATAAAGACTTAGGATAAATGGTTAGCCCATAGGATAAAAATACAATATATGATCAAAATTAAGACTTGATCAGGAGATTGATAATGTTGAAAATATTGATTATTGGTAAAAATGATTCAGGATTGATAAATTGAATAAATGGGGCCCAAAGTCTAGGCGACCATTTTAGGGTGCATACATTTGCCCCTCTTTGACTAATGTGTGATCGATTTGGGAATACATGTAGTCAAAGAATGAAGTTGAAATGTGAGATCAGTTTGGGATCACAAAACAACTCAGATATGAGGTCGATTCGGGATCATATCCGGACAAAGCATAAACAAAGGTCTTTGAACATGAGGTCAATTCGGAATCACATTCAAAGTAAGAGATAAGAATCTCAAATTTGAGCGACAGCTCACAAAAGATGTCTAAATCAGGAAAATCAAGGAAATCAGGGATGAGAATCCCATAGGTACTGCCCCCTCGGAATCGAAATCGAAATCAGGTAGAGAGGAGAACAGCAAATTGATAAGGATTTGATCAAATCAGAATGAAATCACAATCAAAGGTAAGGGTCAAATAGGTTAACCATTAGGCAATAAAACATGCCCCAGCCTGACTGAAAAGATGTAGTCAAACGTGAGAAATGAGGGAATGGAATGAATATGAATGAAAGACTAGAAGTTTGGAAGACATGGAAATGAAGAAATGACGATGCCCCAACAAAGATCGAAGGATTAGGCCTCAAAAGATTAGTCAACTGCGCAGAAGGGGGGAAGATTTTGAAACATGATTTTGACTATCAAGATGACCTCAGATTTTGATTTTGAGTCCGAAAATGGATCCAGGACGTCGAAATTAGCTAGGGGTGCAATTTTTGCGCAATTCTAAGGTGTTTAGAAAATGAGGTCAAAAAGTCAAAAGGCTATAAAAGGGGTCAAAATGTCATTTTCAAAAATCATTTGTCTTTTAGCGATTTGAGAATTTCAAAGCTTTAGAGAGAGAAAATGGCCCAGCAAGCAGGAGTTCTCATCCACAAGCATCGATTCGAGCGCGCCCGGTTGCACAACCGGCCACCACACTATCCTGCCCCAGTATATTTTCAAAAAACTTGAGCTTTTTGAGTCATTTTTTGCATTTAATAGCTTATTTTAGCACGTTTTTCAAATTTTGAAATTTCAAAAAATTTTGCTAAGCGAAATATCGCGCAATACTTTAGAAGTATCGCGCGCTTTGGGGAGAAGTATCGCGCGATACTTCGCGGGTCCCCAAAGTATCGCGCGACCTAAGGCACTAGTATCGCACGATACTGAGCGAAAGATCGCATGATACTGGGCGAAGTATCGCGTGGTATAAGGTTTATCGCCCCACTATAGGGAGAAGTATCGTGCGATACTTCTCCAAAAAAAGGAATATCGCCCAGTATAAAATTTTGATTTTTAATGCATTTTTGAGCAAAAATGACATGGGTCTAGACAATGTTACATTTTTGGGATGTTTTATACTGAGTTTTTAGACATCCATCATGATATGTGCTAACAACTGGTTTGGTTTTGGCTTGCAAGAGGTCTTTCCGGCGCTCATCATCAGAGCGCCGAAGGTGACAGGATTGCGGTGTGTCCGAGATCTGGATGATCCGGGTAATGCCAACATCAGAGCGATGGGATTCAGATATCTGCTGAGATACCCATATATCCAAGCGGACCATGGGTTGTTGACTGCTCTTGCTGAGAGATGGCATAGTGAGCACAACACCTTCCATCTGCCTACTGGAGAGGCGTCGATCACTTTAGAGGACGTCTATAAGATCTTATGTGTGCCATGCCATGGCGAGCCGGTGAGTATAATCATGTTTTAAGATCTAATCATAAATATAATATTTTCATATGATGAAAATTGACATGATTCATTTGTTGGCACAGGTGTACTATGATCAGGATGCTACTGAGGGGCACCGACTGGTGTAGGAGATGTTCCAGGATGTCACTATTCTAGATAGGCATATCAGCTGGGAGAGGCTAATAGATGATTTCAGCAGAGACTACCCAGTGCCATGTATAGTGGCATCTATTATCTCGCAGATCCTGATGACTGATCGCAGTCAAAAGGGTTTCCTGCTCGGATGGGCTCGACTATTGGTGGACTTGGTTGGTAGGCCGCAACGGATGGCATGGGGTCCTGCCATATTAGCAGAGATGTACCATGAGCTGCACGAGATCATCTACAAAGACGGTCGGACATGGGCATGCGGTGCCATCCTGACACAGGTATGGGCATGGGAGCACATCGTTGTGGTGCGTCCCAGGGTTCAGCCGAGGGAGAGGAGGTACCCCTACATCTACAGGTACCTCAGGTTTATATCACATGCCCATTTTGAAGATGTGACATATTACAGACAGATTCTAAATGAGATAGCCTCTTTCACATGGAGGCCCTACAGGGAGGTTGAGGTTTGGGGAGATGCAGCCGATGAGCTGAGTTATATGCTGTGCAGTCAGCCACTGGTAGGTCGGTATGCAGAGATAGTTGAGAGATTCTGCATCACTCGGGTATGGCGGCAGTTCGGGAGGCAGCAGCGAGTCTCAACAGAGACTACCACATATGCCAGGGCCAGAGACGAGGAGGGTCATAGGTGGCTACCCATGTTGGATTATCAGCAGGCTGTCGTGGAGACAGCATGTATCAGGAGCGAGCCCTGGGAGTATTTCCTAGATATGGCAGATGCAGGGGCTGATGGAGCCTACAGAGCAGAGTGGTGGAGGGTGCCATTCCCTCAGTTTATAGTACCAGATGCACAGGTACCAGTGCCGGGAGGAGACGGAGGGGGGGATGGGGGAGATGGAGGAGACGGAGGGGACAAAGGAGAGGGAGGGGGAGAGGGAGGGGATGGAGGAGATTGCAGGAGGGGGAGAGGGAGGAGGATGGAGAGAGGAGAGGGGTCGAGATTAGGTGGCCAGAAATGGTCACGGGGACAGTGATTAGCGACACCCGAGGAGGAGGCGAGACCAGCTTGCCGGCAGGCGGAGGCACAGCAGGATCAGCCTGTGGGGGGAGAGGATCTAAGAGCCCAGATATAGGCTTAGGAGGTAGAGATACAGCAGCTTCGGACTACTATAGCCATGAGAGATCAGCAACTACTAGATCTGAGGGCAGAGCGGGATCAGCAGATATCTGATCTTAGGGCAGAGATAGCACGCCGTGAGGCGATGGCACAGGCCGAGGCACTGGAGCTCCGATGAGAGTCAGCGAGAGCAGCCTATTATCACGGGCTATATCTGCAGGCCATCCCAGAGGGTGAGAGAGCACCATCATACTCTCAGCGGGCAGGGGTATCAGATGTGGTACTCGATAGGAGAGCTATGCCTCCTCCACCACCACGATCTCCTCACGAGGGTGGTAGCGAGTCTTAGGTTTTAGATGTTTTGGACATATTTTGAGACTTTTGATCCAGATTTTGAGATCTCATATTGTATTGTATATCATGACATTGTTATAGATTTATGAGATTACTGGATATTCGATGTATCATGTGTATTTGTCTCACTTGTGATGGATGTATCAGTTTATGTATATTATCTTGTCATTTTGCTCAAAATGTTTATGTATGTCCTCTCTCATAGATGTATGTTTAATTCTCATGTGTATGATATAGACTCATGTTTCTTGAAAATGACAGTTGTGATATAGATATGATGATATGATTAACCCCTTGTGATGAACAGGAACAAGTTCGAGATGAAAAAGAGAAGGAGTGAAAGACATGATCGAGAAGAAGAAAAGGTGAGCGCAGTCGACTGACAGGTCCACGTAAGATGAAAATGAGAGCTCTCTCCAGATGCAAGAAATGCAAGACTAGACTATCATGAACTTAAAAATGCAAGCTACTATGAAAGTGGTTGACTTGCAAGGTCACAACGCTTGTAGACATCTAATTATCATCATCGAGTGTTATTGGTAGCGTCGTAAGATCATACAATGCACACTAGTATAACTATGTGGATATGAATATGATCTTTATCAGATAGAAATGTGGGAATCCCACCTAGGCATCAAAGACATATAGGTCAAGATGACTAATGCAATGAGATTACCTAAGTTTGATATGGCGAGATTATGCTTGTATCAAGACATAAGAAAGTCAAGATAACTAGAAGCATGCACTCACAAAACAGTCAAGGATAATACCTTGTCAATCCATAGTGTCAAGTAAGACCAGCATAAATGCTCATGACAGTTAGGATCAACGAAATATACCCACAAATAGATAAAGAAAGAAAACATGTTCTCATACCCTCAGTCTTCTAGCTATGCATCATCGAAAACTTCTCAAGGAGAGACCACTCATCAAAGAAATCTTCATAGATAGCACACAAAGAAAAATAAAGTCAGCATATCTCAACAAGTTGATTGTTTAAGTGTGTGTGTGTTGGTCATAGAGTCAGACTCTGAGTATTGCATCTGCACATGAGCACTATCGCATCATACTTAGACTATAGGCAAGACATCTGATAAGTGTTAAGAAACACTCGACGCAAGGGTAGTGTTGAGAAACACTATTTGAGGTGGTGTTGAAAAACACCTGTTGTGAAATGCCCCAAGAGATGAACGCACCTAAAAGACCAATGCTAACAATTATGCCCCCTAGACAAAGACAAAGACCAATTCCAGACTAAGCCAAATAAGGTCAAGGTATGATGGGAAGTGGCTAAGTGTCGAGGACGCATGCTAACAAATAGGAGTGCAAAGGCCTCAAGTAGCACCTGTTTCCAGGTTTTCACCACTTGGAATCTTTTTTTTCATTTTTTCTTTTTTTTGGATTTTTGAACTTTTCTGATTTTTTTGTATTTTTTCAGGACATTTTATGCTTTTTAGGATTTTTTCAGCATCATATATCAATTTTTTTGGTATTTTTTCAAGATCATAAGATATGTACAAAGGATGCCCCTAGACAGAACGGGCATCAAGGATAGAACTTCTTGAGGTGCACAATGTTGATGGGATCAGGGAGCTATTCTCCATTGGGATTTGACAGTAAATACGCACCGGTACCAAAAGCAGCTGTGATGACATATGGTCCAAGCCAGTTAGGTTCAAACTTTCCCTTTTGCTCTCTGTTTTGTTGGTTCTTGGGGTTCTCTCGCAAAACAAGATCACCTATTTGAAATTCTCTAGGGCGAACTTTCTTGTTGAATGCCTTGGACATACGCTTCTGATACACTCGCATATGATCAAAGGGAGCCTTACGCTTCTCATCTAGAAGTTCTAGCTCCTGTAACCTCATGGCGCGGTAATCTTCATCTATAATCAAACCTTTGAGTGAGACTCTAAGTGATGGTATCTCGACTTCTAAAGGCAATACTACTTCAGCGCCATAGGTGAGAGAAAAAGGAGTAGCTCCTGTAGGTGTGCGAATGCTTGTTCTGTAAGCCCATAGTGCTGGATTGATTTGTAAGTGCCAATCCCTACCATTCTTGTGTACTGTCCTATGAAGAATCTTAAGAATGGTTTTGTTAGAGGCTTCTGCCTGTCCGTTTCCCTGTGGAAAATAGATGGAGGACCAATGTTGCTTGATTTTAAACTTTTTGCATAGGTGCTTTAGGTCCTTATTCTTAAATTGACCTCCATTGTCAGTAATGATCTCAGAAGGCACTCCAAATCGGCAAATGATATGATTCAAGATGAACAAAGAAATGGTCCTTCCTGAAGCAACAGAAAGTGGCACAGCTTCCACCCATTTTGTGAAGTAGTCAGTGGCAGTAATAATGAACTTATGTCCACCTGATGAGTTGGGATGAATTTGCCCAACCAGATCAAAGGCCCAGCGCTGAAATGGCCAATGAGAAATAGAAGGGATCAGCTCCCTACCTGGAGCATGAATCAGGTTGCCATGTTTCTGACATTTTTCACATGACTTAGCAAAGGTGACTGCGTCTATCTGCATTGTGGGCCAATAATATCCTGCCCTAAGCAACCTTCAGGCCATGGCAAGACCATTAGAATGTCCACCACAAATGCCCTCGTGGATGTCAGCTAATGCTTGGTTGGATTCCTCCTTTTCCAAGCACCTAAGGAGCGTCCCATCTAAACCCCTCCTATATAAATCACCAGAGATGAGGGTGTGGCGAGAGGCGTTACGGATGAGGTTTCAGCGTTCAGAGTGGTTGAATGTGTCAGGAATGATGCCATCACGAAGATATGAATAGATAGCACCATATCGGGAAGACTCGTGTGTGATAATGGCACAAATGATGTGGCTTTCAGACGAGTCAAAGATGGGATGGTGTAGCTCTTCCACCAGGAATTCAAATCGGGATTCATGTGTCTCCAACTGAAGAAGTGAAGCTAATGTGGCCATGGCGTCGGCAGCTTTGTTCTCTGTCCTAGGGATCTGTTGAAACATCACAAAGGTGAAATAGCGTCTCAAAGAATCAACCATCTTTTTATAGGGTATCAATTTGTCATCCTTGGTTTGATACTCTTCATTGACTTGGTTGATGATTAACTGGGAATCCCCAAAGACATGTAACTCTGTGATGTTCCATTCTATAGCCATTATCAAGCCATTAGTTAAAGCTTCATATTCTGCAATATTATTGGTACATGGGAATAATAGTTTGTAAGACTTCGGAATGTTGTACCCATGTGGAGAAACAAATAACACTCCAGCACCTGATCCATTTTGCATGCGGGAGCCATCAAAGAACATTGTCCAAGTGCGAGTAGTTGTATACAAGATGTGTTCATCTGGGAATTCCACTTGGACTGGCATACTATCTTGAATTGTGAAATCAGCTAATTGGTCAGCAATAGCTTGTCCTTTTATTGCCTTCCTTTCAACGTACTCTATGTCGAATTCAGTGAGGACCATCATCCATTTAGCAAGTCTACCCGTGAGGGCAGCCTTACTAAGCAAGTATTTAAGAGGATCAATTTTGGCAACCAAATGTATGGTATGAGCAAGCATGTAGTGGCGCAACTTTTGAGAAGCAAACACCACCGCCAGACAAGACTTCTCAATATTATTGTAATTGATCTCATAGGAGACTAGAGTACAACTGATATAGTATATGGCCCGTTCTTTCCCAGTATTATTTGATTGAGCCAACATTGCCCCCAGGGAAGTGTCTGTAGCTGAAATATAAAGGATCAATGGTTTCCCTGGAATAGGAGGCATTAGGATCGGAGGATTAGCCAAGTATTGTTTGATCTGATCTAGGCTCTTTTGACAATCCTCATTCCAAACACAAGAAGCACCCTTATGCAATGTCTTGTTAAAGGGTTGTGCCCTATCTGCAAGTTGAGAAATAAACCTCCTAATTGATTGAAGACGTCCCTAAAGACTTCTCATTTGGCTGATATTTTGAGGAGGTGGCATATCTAGGATTGCTTGGACCTTTTCGGGGTCAACCTCGATACCTTTTGATGATATTATGAATCCTAAAAGTTTGCCTGAGGTGATGCCAAATGCGCACTTTTTTGGATTCAATCTGAGTTGAAATTGTTCCATACGATCTAGAATTACTTCCAGATCATCGAGGTGTGTGTCCCTTTTTCTTGATTTTGCCAGGGTATCATCCACATAATCTTCCATATTTTTGTGCATCATATCATGAAAGATAGTCGTCATAGCTCTTTGGTAGGTTGCTCTTGCATTCTTTAATCCGAATGGCATGACGTTCCAGCAATAGGTTCCCCACGCACATGTGAATGCCATTTTCTCTTGGTCTTTAGGAGCTATTTTGATTTGATTATACCCCGAGAAACCATCCATTAGAGAGTATACGTCATAGCCCGCCGTCATGTCCACTATCATGTCAATGTTTGGAAGTGGAAAATCGTCCTTTGGGCATGCTTTGTTTAAATCTCTAAAATCTATGCAAACATGAATGGACCCATCATGTTTGGAGATAGGTACTATGTTTGAGATCCATTCTGCATAATCGATGGCTCTAATAAATCCAGCTCTCAAAAGTTTTTCTAATTCCCCTTTGACAAGTAGAGCTACATGTGGATGCATTTTTCTTAATCTTTATTTTATTGGCTTGACTCCTGGAGCTATGGATAAGTGATGCATTATGAGATTCGTGTCAAGCCCTGGCATGTTTGAGTAGGTCCATGCAAAATTAATTTTCTTTTTCTGTAAAAATTGTACATATGCCTTGGTCTCTTTCTCTGATAAAGACTGAGCAAGATGGACTATCTGAGGATTTTCTTCTGTGTTTAAATTGACTGGCTTTGTTGGTTCAATCAATATTGATGATCTATCCTGGAAATAACTTGGCAAGTTATTAAGTACCCCATCCTTAGGTGCCTCAAAGAGGTTTTCACCCTCGGATGCATCATTTCTTTTTACTATTTTTGGTTCTGACACCGCCACAAAGTGGTTTTCGCCATCAGACCTATTTTTCTTTTTTTTGTTTATTTTGAGACTGAGGTACTTAATATCAGCCTCTGTCATGCTGGTTGTTGGTTCACTAGTGGAAGCAACCACGAGTTCAAGAGCATTCAAATAGCAGGCAATTTTGTAATCATTGTGGAAGGTGAGGAATGTGGGCTCTTGATGGTGCTGAGACCAGTCAATTAGGTCAAAGTGAACAAGGGGTAAGTCAATGGCAGGTTCGATGTTGTTTATGCGAAAGGTGTCATCTCTGGTGACCATATAATCAGAGTTCATCAAGTCTTCTCCTAAGATACCCGAATTAGGACTCATCCTATCAAACGAAGCGTCGTCCACTAAGGCGATTTGAGGAGTGCAATCCTCTAGTCCTACACTGGGATCGTTAGTCGCATCGGGTTGGGTACTATAAGCATGGACAATATCTACGTCCAGATCAACTATTGCATCTGAAAGTGAGTCCCATTCATATTCATGGGAGTCTGTCTCTGAGTCATCATATAGGCCTCATGATGTAGAAGCCTCAAGGTTAGGAAGGGTTTCCCCCTCTCTAGTGCTAGTATTGGTACTATCCGTCGCAGCTAGGACAGTAACACTTTCCTTTGTCGATCTAGCAGTCACACAGTCACTATCCGTCGCAGCTGGGATAGTAGGACTATCAAGTATCAAATCTGTGGAATCTCCCCAAAGGAGATTCGTTGAGGGCACCCAATCATCAGACACATCTTGTTGATTGGAAAGATCAGGCGTATAATCTAAGTCGCTGTCACTGTCCGTCGCAGCTGGGACAGGGACACCTTTCTTCTTCTTATTCTCAAAACCTAAGCCAACCGTGGACTTATTCTTTCGTCCAAAAAGAGCATGATCAAGAGGCTCAGCTTTAGCGTCCAGCTTATGACTAAGGGGACCATATCCCAGATATCCCATATTTTTAACCAGTGTATACCCTTTCCCATAAGCTTCAGGTGAAGGAGCAAAATTCTCATTATGTTTGTATTTCTCCTCGTGATAGATCTAGTCCCTTAGAGCAACTTCCTCTTTCTCTTCTTGAATGGGGACCGAAGACTCAACAAATTTCCCAAATAACGTCATTGCTGATGACAAAGGCTTCACATTTGGGGATGGTCTCCCATAAGACCTAGGAGAGATTGGCATGTTTGTAAAAGAATCCATTTTATAATCTCCCATCCCAAGATCGACGATCTTGAACTTCTGCTTGTATTGTTCAAGTGAAATACTAGGACTGTCAGCTTCCCTATTCAAAGGTACATGTGATCCCGCAGATATGTTATTAACTGATAAAGCACTATCTCCAGGGATGCAAATTTCTACACCGTTATGGGGAAACTTAACACACTGGTGATATGTTGATGGGACTGCTTGCATTTCATGAATCCATGGCCTACGTAGAAAAATGTTGTAGGCTAGAGGTCCAACATCAACAATTTGAAATAATATATCTTTTTCTATGGGACCAATGCGAATAGGCAAAATAGCCAATCCTTTAAAACTTCTTTCTGCTTCGTCATATGCTTTGATTGTGATCCTTTTCCTTGTGTCAATGATGTTCTCAGAATATCCTAGAGCCAGCAACAAACTCAGGGTACAAATATTGAGCCCCGCACCCCCATCTATCAGTACACGCCTAACACGGGTTTTATGAATCATGACTTCGATGTGTAAGGCCAAGTTATGTGGGTGACTGATGGATTTGTCATCTTCTTCGGAGAAGGTGAGGTAATGAGGGCTAGCCAAATAGTTGACCATGTTCTGGAATTGATCAATATCTAAGTTGTTAGGGACGTTGGCTGCTCGCAAAGTATCCTCAAGGACGCACTTGTGCTTAGGAGATAATTCTAAAAGGTCAAAAATGGAAATCTGCGTGGGTGTATGTTGTAGCTGGTCAATAAGATTATAATTGGAATCAGGACCAACGACAGATTTGGGAGGAGCACCTTTGGACATGGGCTGCTTAGACTTGCTAGTGCTAGGACCTCTAATGATAATGGGCGCTTGGGCCTGTCCCCTAGTGACAGCATTGAGGGACTGGGGCATTCTTTGTGAGTGAGGACCTCTTATCACCACAGCGGGTCTTTCATCAGTCATAGGAGTTGAGTCCACATTATGTCCATAGGGATATTTCCCTCTCATCATGTTGACACTATCATCCACAACTTCAAGCATGTTAATAACGTTCTCCGCGTTTGTGTAGGTGTAGTTGATAGCCGCCTTGCCATTCTTATTGTTAGAATTCTCTCCTTTCTCATATTTAGGCAAGGGCTCTTTAAAGGCTTTATGATCTGCATTAGTGGTTAACCCATCCACTTGTAATTGTCCTTTCTCAATAAGGTCTTGGACAAGATGCTTGAGTTTAAAATAATTTTCTATGTCATGTCCAATCCCATTATGGAAAATGCAAAAAGCCTTAGCATCCCACCAATGAGGTAAAGGATCCGGTATGCGATGTTTTGTAGGATCCTGTGGGTGTGCCAAATTATGAGCAACTAATGTCTTAAAAACATCTGCATAAGATTCTCCCAATTTGGTAAATTGTCTTTTCTCCGTTTTAGATCTCTTTTGACACTTAGGTTTGTCTTGTTGTGTTGAAGACGTTTGCAGCTTCATAGCTTGAACTACATGAGAGAGGTTAAGAACTCCTCCATTTTTTACCTGAGATGAGTCAACAACTCCATCGTTGACCACTTGCTTGTTTTTGTTCCAATAGGAGTTCTTTTCTTCCTTGTTACCATTAGTATTGTTATTTTGGCTATTGTTGTTATTTGTTGGTTTAGCCAAAATTCCTTGTTCTTTTAGGACATCCTCAATGCGACATGCCACCTCTACCATAGTATCAAAGGAATTAAATGGGATTTTCTCGACTTCATATCTGAGTTCTGGTATTAGATTGCTCACAATGATATCAATTCTCTCCTCTTCAGGGATTGTCCTTGGGTATTTCAAACACAATCGCCTCCATCGTTGTAAAAATGTGACAAAAGATTCCCCTTGATTTTGCTTAAATTTACACAAATCAAGCATTGTGACTGACCTCGATAAGTTGTAAGCAAAATGCTGAACAAATCTTTGGACAAGTTCTTTAAATGTCTTTACTGGAGGGGAAAGGTTGGTGAACCACTCCATGGCTTGACCTTTTAAACTCCTTGGGAATAATCTCATCAAGTAGGAGTCTTCATGGTGAAAGGAAAAACTCATTATGTAGAACTGTCGAACATGGTCATGAGGGTCACCAGTGCCATCATATTTGTCATATGTTGGGAACTCAACTTTCTTAGGGAATTCTATCATCACCACACTTTTGTCAATGGGGTTAGGACATATGGAGTCCAAATGAAACGTGCTCTTGGGAGCCTTCATCCTGTCTATATCCTTTTGCATTTGTAAGATCACCTCATCAGTTGAAGGGCTCTGTTTCTTGATCTTTTGGTGAACATCAAAATTATATAGAACTTTAGCGCCTTTGTTGATAAGACTTTCTAAGAATTGGTCTTTGTTTTGTTCTACATATTGCTCCACATATGCTTGAAAGGATGGTTCTTGTTGCATAGTCATGAAGTCCATATGATCAAATTTAGCATAACTTCCTCCATGTTGTGAGCCATGATGTGCTCGTTGGGAGGGTTGCTTTGAATGTCTATGAGACAACTGTCTCCTATGATGGTCATATCTTGAAGCCCTTCTTCCTCTAGGACGTGGGGATCGTGAGGGTGTCCTTGATCTTCTTCTAGGGCTAGGGGAAGGGGTAGATGGGGGTGAGTTGGTCCCACTATTGGCTCCCCTCCCGTTAAATCGGCTTTAGAGTTGTTGTGCATAGAGTCTATCTTCTTCTTCTTGGGCGACTCTTTTCTGTATATCCAACAATGCACGTTCTTCTTCTTGTAGTTGTCTGAATTTTTCCTTTTTAGCAGCCTGTTCATCTAAGTAGGCTTGCTTCTCTCTCTCAATGCTTCTCAACCTTGTATTTGCATATAGAGAGGTGTCTTTAAGTGGGGAGGTTTGTCTTGAATGCCTTATTGCATTAGCTGCGTTTATGTGGTGATCACTAGATTCATTGTTCTGGTCTTCGTGTTGTGACCCTAAATCTGAGTGAGCTTGCTTATGATGTCTCTCGGCTCGTTGGTGAGCATCAAAATACCTCGCATTGTTGGGAGGTGACCCGGGTGGACTAGTATGAGAAGAACCACCATACTCTCTTCTATGTCGTTGGAAGATATCCTCAAGAGTTTGATTCATGGCTTCTCTTTGTTGTCGGGTAAAAGTGTAACTCATGTCCATGCTTGATGAGAGTGGTATGAAAGAGGTGCTCACTTCACTAGGATTAGCTCCCGGATTAAAACAAACCTCAGATTCACTCTTAGGAGATTGATAAAAAAGGGGACCTTTTCCCTTAGGTTGTCGACGAGTCTTGACAGGTGGTAACTGGCTAAAGGCAACAGGGGGTCGCTTCCTTTGATTGACTTGGTACCTTGTCGTAACTGACATGAAAGAAAGATACTCTCAATGAAAAGGTGACCTCTCAAAGTGTCAACGCCAAACTAGGATAATCAAAGTCCTTTATTGTCCAAAAAAGAAATGAAAAGAAAAAGGGGCTTTACCAACACTGTCAAAGAGGTGCTTCAAATCAAAGGGTGACTACCCTTGCACTTTTGAATCAGGAGGTTGGACTAGGCCAAAAGATAATTGAAATTGAGATGAAAATTATTTGGACAATAAGAGTACTAAAATTTTCCAAGAATGTAGCTAACAATCTTAGAGATGAACCTTGGCACCAAGAATGACCTTCTAATTTGGCAATTATTTCAAGGTGATTTCGTAAATCAAATGATGCTATCCCGGAGGACTAAAACTAGAAATTTAGAGTCAAGACAGGCCTCAAACGTTAGGGTAAGAAGCCTACTCTAAGACCTAGCCTGATTAACAGCAATTGAAATTGACCAAAATTTAAGCACGACAGAAATAAACCAGGTGATATACTCCAGGCTACTGGGGCGATAAACCTATAACCGCGCGATACTTCGCCTGAAGCCAGGTGATATACCTCAACACTGGTGGGCGATAGATTCCAGGCGGGTCGGGCGATAGTCCGTCAGGGGCAAACTATCACGCGATATTTCTCTTCAAAGCAGGTGATATTTCTAGCAAGCGTGAAGTATCACGCGATACTTTGCTTTACAATGTGCGATACTGTTGCAGATTTGTTTAACTCTTGACCAGAATTGTGTAAAATTTGCATTTTTGGGTCTGTTTGGTCAAAATTTCCAGTATGAGGGTTGATGTTTTCGATTTCAGTCACAATATCAGCAAAATTTTGGTAGGTTTGCAAACAGTAAGGGATTAAAACATGGTCTCAAACACTTGAAACAAGGGCAAAAGCAACCTTGCCAAGACAAACACTTGTGATATCAGAATTGAAACAACACCCTATGAATGCTACCGATTGTTTGTATGTAAGAACATTTGCACTGGTATCACACAATCGAAGACACTTCAAGCAAATCTATCCTAAAAATTCAAGGCTCAATACTTACCAACTTAGCCCACAACTTGATGCCCCCTCGCCTCACACCAAGTGGTTACCCACAAGAGATGTTGGCTTTGTCATGGAAATGTCAAATGACACAACCAAAGGGACACATATGGTGAGTATCTTAAGGTGATCCGGGTAAACCACTTAGATCAATCCTTGCACTAAGAAGATAAGCGACTAAAATAAGGTGGCTTCTATCTAATGGTTCTTAATAAGGATTTCTGTTCACAACACCCCTCTTGCTCCTCATAAAGGACTAGGACCTCACGGCCTCAAGAGTACCTTAAGCATTCTTGTTCAATGTTTTCCCCATGGTCGCAATCCCATGAGCTACTCACATCAAACGAAGACAAGTGTTATGTCTACCAAAGTTTTTGGTGTCCTTGATAGCCTTGAGATTATAGTGACTTGGAATCACTTGCCACCAAGGAAAATGATGACAAGGTTGTCCCCACTTGAGTCGTTCCTCTTGATTGCTCAAGAGCAAGCCCGCTAAAAGATCCTAAACTAAACAAAGAATAGATCAACTCTTGAGGTTCAAAGTTTTTGGTTCACCACAAGGGTGAAGAGCATACTCCCCTATCTCAAGAATCTCTCCCAAACACACCAAGCAAAAGAGGTTCAATTACTCCCTTGCTTCCAAAACCTTAAGATGGGTCAAGATTTTCTGGTTCACCTAAAGGTGAAGAGCATACTTCTCCTACCACCTCAAGATCCCTTTCACAAGGTATTAAGATTCCTACCACAATTAGTGAATGCCACACTTGAAAAGAAAACAAACAAACAAGAAAAGAATTTTTTTATTTTTTTATTTTTGTTTTTTTATGCTTGGGCAGCCCTGCAAAAACTGTTAGTAGCCCTCTTTGACATGCATTTTTAGCAATTTTCAAACAAATGAGAGCACCTACAAACACAACTTGTTAGACCCACAAGGTTAGCAAAATCAAAATCCAAATGTAAACATGCAATAAACTGCTAGATTTAAGCTAAAAGATGCGGGTTAGACCTATCTAAACACAGCAAAATAAAATAGCAAGCTAAAATAATCAAATTTGGATGAGAAAACTGGAAATGCAAGTCTCTGTCAGACCAAGCGATATTTCTCAGACTTCACCAGTATCGCGCAACACAGTTTCCTATAGTCGCGCAATATTTCTCAGTCACGCGATACTTCTCACTATGGGCGGGCGATACTTCGCTTGATAACAAGCGATATTTCTCAGTACTGGCGGGCGATTCTTCTCTCGCGTGAAGTGTCACACTGCTATACAAAGGTATATCACATGATATTTCTGAGAAGTATCACACGATACTCTGAGAAAAAAAACCAGAGATTGAAAACCAAGCCGAAAATTGACAAAAATTTTGACGAAAAATGCAGAATTAAAGGGACAAAGCTAATCTACTCAGCCCCATGGTGGGCGCCAGAAATGTACACACTAAAATGGTGCACTTCTATGAAACATTACATACAAGGTTGCTCAAGAATGAGGCCTCACAAAGCGGCTCATAGCTCTCTATGCATGGAGTTGCAAGGGACTATGATGTGTTTGCTCTCAGCTAGAGCTACAACCTTGTGACCTTGCTAGTCAACCATACAATGAGAGATTCAAGTGAGGACAAGGGCAAGAGTGCCAATATCCTCAAGAATCATTATGAAAATGCAATGCAAATCTAAATGAGAATGCAATCTAAGCTATGGAAATGAAAGTACAATGCAACTAATCTATGAAAGGAAATAACAAGTATTACCAAGCCTTCCTATTTAGACTATGTGAGCTTATTCTATTGCATAAAAAGAAATCTACACTAAGAATGTCATTATTATGCAACTATGAAAGAAAATATGAACTAGATGATGAAAGCAACAAGTCTTCAATATTCTCAAAAGCTCCAAATGCACCTAAAACCTGCAGCATAACATTAGCATAAAAACATGGTATATCCAAATGAAGGAGAGAGCTCTCCTTTTATAAGAAATGAGGTGAAATGGACCATGGAGATTAAGAGGCAAAAAGTCTTAATCAGTGGTGGAGCTTGAAAGAGGAGCAATCCATGTGCACAAGTATCCTCCAATGAGAGTGAAGTGTTGACTTTTGAGCCTCATGTGAGACAAAAAGTGTTTTTTCCCTTTTTATAAAATAGGAATAATGCTTTATTTGTGCAACATAGGATAAGAGGAAAGTGGGGGCTTTTTATTTAATTAAAAGGGGAGGAAATATTCATTTTAATCAAATAAAGACTTAGGATAAATGGTTAGCCCATAGGATAAAAATCCAATATATGATCGAAATTAAGACTTGATCAGGAGATTGATAATGTTGAAAATATTGATTATTGGTAAAAATGATTCAGGATTGATAAATTGAATAAATGGGGCCCAAAGTCTAGGCGACCATTTTAGGGTGCATACACCTAGGACTATTATTAAGACAAAATATTAGTGTTTGAGTCAAATTGTAACTACCTAGTTTGAGGTTAAGAGGAAAGGAAAGTCTAGAATCACTTCAATTCTGAAAAAGATGTCATTTTATCAATAAAATTTATAATACAATCACCTTGTTACATTATGTTTGGGAGAGTGTCAACTTAGAGGAATTTTCTTTCTAGATGTGTCAATTCATGGTAGTTATCTATATTGATAATCGATACATTCATTGGGCAAGGTTGATAAGCTAGCATTTGTGTGACCAACTAGCTAGCTATAACCAGAGGGGAGAGTTCCATGTGTGATCAATGTTGATATATATCCTTGCTAGCAGAGAAGTTGTCTAGCCTAGTTTGCAAACCCTATAATCTCCAATGGTAGACACATGTGTATTAGTATTTTTCACAATTAAAGAAGAAATCAAGGATGAAAAATTATCTTTCTGTTAATGATGCCTTTATGTGGGTACTAATTGAAAGAGTTTAAGGCCACCATTTCCTAAAGTTACAGCTCTAGTGACTCAATACGATAGCTATTTTATCTATTTTGACAATTTCTCATATTTGAAAATTGGGGGTTTTGAAAATTCCCTCTACAAATTGCCTATATATGTTTCTAATTATTTTGTATTCCTAGAAGTATGCTAGAAAATGGCAAAGGTGAATGTTAAATATGTAGATAAAATAAAGAAAAAGGGGAAATCATACTGCATTTTCCTAACAAATTTCACTTGCAAAAGAAATGAAGCTACCATAATGACGGAGAAAGTACTATCAAAATTAAATTGTCAATTTATATCATGAAGACATTTTTATGATAGTAAAGGCTATGTTGAGGTTTATTTTCATGGAGGCAATTCATATTTGCATCACCCCCAACTACAAGACCACTAGGAAGATTGCCTACATATTAGGGAGGTACAAAAGAGAGATTACATGAGGTTAATATTGGACCAAGCCAGAGCCCAAAGCAAAATGTGTCTCAAACTCCTCCTACATCTACGGATCCTTCCATTTTGAATTGTACTCCCTAAGGAAGAAATTCCCAGTCCAAGGGAGATAGAGAGAAACTAAGTTATTGTATGAAGATAAATCAATATGTGAGGAAGATTCATCTACATCCTTGAAATGAGAATTAGACAAGGAATAATTTGTTCTTGTTTCTTTCACCCTTGACAATTTGTCATCTATTCTGGGTCGTGCCGAAGAAAATGATTCTTTAATTTTCAACCAAATCGAAGGAGATAATATAATTTCCAACATTTTCTTTGATAGCTTAGATTTCTCTATTATTGCTGATTTTTTTTCTATTGTTTCCATGCTTCCACCATCCAATGCAATAGCCAACATTCATACTTCATCCCTTGTTACTTCTCCCTCGTGGCTTAAGAAGGTTGTAGAGAAGAAAAAGAGATACACCTTAATGATGGATACAAAGGTGGATAGGGTGGATAAGTTATTACAAGATTCCTTTGAGCCTAAGAAGGCCAAAATATTGTCTAGAATGATTGTTAGCCCAAGCTCTGGCCCTAGATTCTTGGAAACCTTTGATCCTATTAGGGATAAGAATGAAATAAAAGTCACAAAATTGGACTTTTTCTTAAGTAGAGTAGATATGGGTCCAACCACTATTGAGGAGGACATATATCATGCAAAATTAGTCTAGGTACTTTGTAAAAAATACTTAAACTAGATGTACAGAAGAATTTAGTGCTACAAAGACAGGTGAGCACTTTAACCTCTTTTATCCAATCCATGTTGCAAAGAATTGACTAGCATACCAACCAAACTATAAGAATCCCTATTGAGGGCTTAGAGCCTAATAAATTGAAACAAATCAAAAGGAGTTAATCTATCACTATGGAAATGGATAATTGGGTCAATAGACTTATATTTGATAGAGTATTATGTATTGAAGAATCTATAAGAGCATACACTCTAGTATTTGAGAAAATGAAAACCTAGAATCATGATTTTCATGGGGTAAAAAGAGAAATAATTTGTGAATGCATCTTCATGAGTTACAAGAAGTTTCAAAGTTTCCCCTAACAATTTTAATTAATGAAGGAATAATAGCAATAAGAATGAGAATGAATCTACCACATGGGTAGATATGATGGAGTGGAAAACCTCCATAATGGATGAGTTGGATACTCGGGTAAGAAAAACCTTTGCACATTGTCGACATGAAATCCAAGATATAAATAATCGCTTGCCTACTCTAGAGATAGACATATTTTAAGATGATAGAGATAAGCTACATAAGATCAATGATGTAGCCCAGTGTTTCAAGACAAGAGTAAATGGGGAAATGTCAATTGAAAAAATGAATGAAAAAGAAAATGGAGAGCTTGAAGAACCTAACATGTTACCTCCCATCCTTTAGAAATGAAGTGACTATCATGCACCCAAAATTCATAGAAAATGATCCAGATTTAAGCAAACATAAGATGAGGACTAACATCATAGGAAATCCCAATTCCAAATTAGTAACTTTGATCGTCTCCAAGTACAAGGTATAGAGGGAAAGTATATTAGCGCAAGTGGCACAAGAAACACCTAGGAATGATGTTTTGGAGGAAGCACCACATGGAGAAGAAAAATATGGAGATGGAGGGGCTCTCGTCACTAAATAGATCTTGTATTATTGTTGTTTAAATATTTTATTTTCTTGTTGGGTACCAAAAGCTATTGGCTTTGGAGGGTTGTTTATTATTTTAGTTACTTTAGAAATAGACATCTTCAAGAGGTTGTTAGTTTTCAAGATAGTTACTATGGTAGATATCTATATATGATAGATTGAGGACAATGAATGGATCTATTTGTTAGTCTTCTAAACACTTAACTATTTTGAATATATTTTGTTAATTAATAGGGTGATGGGTTTTTTGTTCTTCCTATGTTGAATATAAGTTTTTGATTAAGGTAAAAGCAGGTTTTGAATGGGCCCCGAAACCATTTACAAATAGTTTTTGGAGGGAACTAAAACCTTGAATTTAAAGATAGGAAGCATTTGCTCAATCCAAAGAAAAATAATTGGAGAAACATATAGACCGTACAACACCCCCCAGCACACTATGCCAGTAGAAACACTAGCAGAACACACCCAACAAAACAACAGCAGCCAGACGGAAAGAAATCAAGAAGGCTCAAGCTGCTGAGTCCAAACGTGTAAAGCCAACGCCTTACAGCATCACCAAATAATTTGAGTTTTTAGGCTCCCTGAACCTGACATAAGGGTTTTTATGGCTCCCATAACCAAACTTAATGAGACAGCAGCTTAAGTAATTGTGCAAGTATAGTTTCAGCTGCACCAAACCTTCAGGATTTTGAAAGGTTCCCCCAACCTTAAACAAAGAACTGGGTATGAGGAAAACTCCCCAAACCACCAACTCACAACCAAATAGGAAACAACAGCTTAAAAAATAGGACATGTTAAGCTTCAGCTGCACTTGACCATCAGGGTTTTGAAAGGATCCCCCAACCTTAAATAAAGAAATGGGTATGAGGCAAGCTCCCCAAAGCACCAAATCACAACCAAAAAGAAAATAGCATCTTAGATAATAAAGCATGTTATGCTTCAGTTGCACCATTACACCAGGGTTTTGAAAGGCTCCCCTAACCTTAAACAAATACATAGGAAAGAGAAAGACCCCCCAATCCCCCACATCACTACCTACCAGAAATAAGGTAAGGCTATTTACGGTCTCTGGCAAAAATAGATCCCTCCAACAGTAGTCAAGCACACCACCAGAAACATCAGCTACCCAATAGCAGCTAGGGTTTTGAATGGCTCCCCCAACCATAAGCACTAAACTAGGAGTGAGGGAAACTCCCCATACCTCCAAATCACCATCAACCAGAAGAAAGAAAAGTCTATTAGAGATTTTTGGAAAAAATAGGACTCTCCCGCAAAGGTCGAGCACAGAAGGGTTTTGAAAGGCTCCCCCAACCTTAAACAAAGTGCTAGGAATGCGGGAAATTCCCCACTCCATCTGATCAAGACCTGCCAAGAAAAAGATAATATCTTCAATGATCACTAGCAGAAACAGAGCCCTCTAGCTAAGACCAATCTCACCACCAGAACTCCTCCCCACCTCTTCCATCCAGCCACTAGCCTCCTCAATAGGCAGAGCCTCCACCTCAAAAGGAACATCCCCCTCTATAGAATGCAGGAAAGAGGAGTTAAGAGGGAAGGGAACCTTCACCTCAATATGAGCATCCACCTCAGTAGGAAGCAAAGAAGAGGAGTCAAGGGGAAAAGAAGCCATAGACTTCCAAAGAGTGCTAGTATGCAACCCCACCTCCATAGGGATTCCACACAAAACCACTCCAAGCGAACCTTCATCACACTTCCACACAAGAGAGTGATGATCCTCAGAACAGGCCAACACAACATAGTCCCAAAGGAGGACCCAATGCCACCACACATCATCACAGGCCTTCTGAGACAAACCAAGATGACATCTCTCAAAAATAAAGGGGAAAAGGAACCCCCCCAAGCCATTCCCAATGCTACAGAGAGCCCAAGCCCTAATCTCAAAAGACATCAAAGGAAAGAGAAGAAGGCCCCGAGCACAAAAACCACAGTCCCCCCTCACGAGAACCCCCCAAACCCCCTCCTGGGTCTTTGTCTGTGTCATCTGAATCTCCCTCATCTGCGTCAAAACCAGGGAACCCGCCTTCCCGCACTGTTGTTATAGTCGCTCCTGCTCCCGCCCAGCATTTTGATCTCTATTGAAAGAATGTTTCTTATGCCATGTCTATGTTGAATATAAGTTATTTCGATAATATTTTCCTCATATCTATTGAGTGATTCATAGATATGGTATATTCACATCGTTGTGCATATTTTGGCATTTAACAAATGGAATAGTGATGTTTTGAATTTTATGAATCTTTTTCATATGAAATACAATATTTGCTTTTTGTTTGGTTACAATTATGTTGTGATTGTTACCTTTTAAATCTTTAAGGTTAAAAGCTCTACCTTATTTGACTTTTGGTTAAAAGTATGGTGGATTTAAATACTTTGTATATTATTAGAAGGTAGTTTTGCCTTGTAAAACAACTATAGAATTGGTGTAAAACATTATTATGGAAAACTCATTTACTTCTAACATTTGTCATTTGTGTGAGCGAAAGAATTTACAATCAAGTGACAAATATGTTAACTAACACTATATATGCTAGATGGATGATAATGAACAAGATTATTTGGTCTTGCACTATTTGTAATAGATATTATGCAAGATATTTCAATCCAATGTCCTGAACTATGAACTTTGTATTATAGTTGATAGATTATTTATTCTTCCAATGTTAAATATATTTATATTTGGATAATATTTTTTTGATATCTGATAAATTATTTAAGCATATGATACACACACATTGTTGGGTATGTGCATGATCATGGCGGGTCAAAAAGTCGTGATATGAAAAAAAAATTAAAAAAATTAATCTACCCAAAAATATGAAAATTTATGTTGACTTTTTAGTAGGCCAGGGTGTCGGTACACTTGGCCATGGAAAATGTCTAACCATATTGAATATCTTATACATATCTGATATATAATATGTTTGTATTAGTAATATTAAAAATATTAAATAATAATATAGGTGTAATATTATATTAATATTAATGATATAATATTAATATATATAATAAAATAGAGAAAGACATGTGAAATATTTCACCAATGGAAGAGAAATTTTGATCGCAATAGTAGGGTACCTCAGGATGATTCAAGAATCTATAAATTGGATATTTCCACAGGGGAAAATGTTATTCCCCTTGGTAAAAGATCAATGTCAAAGGGGTTTCCAAGGAGACCAAGCCAAAGAGAAAAAGGGAATGGTTGGGCAGGGAAAACTAATTATTCATATTAGAATCACTATAGGAATACATGGATGGCCTATATAGGGATCCAAGGAATGAACCTGTTCACAAAAATAATGGAAATCCTAAGAAATGAAAAATGAGGTAGAAGTGGATCTAGAAAAATAGGGTGTGAGAGATTAATCTGCTCTCTCCTCTTGATAGAAGAAGTAGACCAATGAAGATCACTTCATCCTTCATGAATCCAAGATGGTAGCACTTCATGAAATGTTGATTGTATGCTAAGTGGACAGGGAAGGAGGTTCCCAGACAAAAGATCACCAAATGGTTTGTGGAGACCTTTGAAGGTAGGGTAAGTGCCAAACCCATGTCAAATAATTTCTTCCTTTTAGATAGTATAGATCAAAATAATAAGAACATAATTTTATATCGGGAACCAATTTTCTTAGAGAGTTTTTGTTTCTATGAAATGGATTGAGATCAAAAATTCAAGCCAAATATTCATAAACCAAATAAAATGCCTCATTGGATTAAACTCACTAATTTTCCCCTGAAATACTAGAGTGAGGAAATCCTGTAAAAAATTGGAGAAAACCTAGGGACATCCTTGGGGATTGAAGAATAAATTTTCTTTGGAAGATTAGCAGTGGTTAAGATCTTGGTAGATATGGATATGAATTATAGATTTCTTGACAACCTAGATATTTTGACGGAAAAAAGATCCTAGTTTCAAAAGATAATTGTGGGGGGTATATGCTTCATGAGTAAAGGTTACATAGCTAGCTACTCAATTGGGCGGTTAAAGCCATCAATGTAGTAATGAAGAATGGAGGCAACAATGTTTCAAAATAGTGTACTAAATAAATAGAAATTGAAGGAGAAAAATAACTAATTTGGTTCCTAATGAAACTCTTGAAAAGAATAGTTTCAGCACAAATCACATGAATTAGTTGAAGGAGGATGAAGAGGAATAAATTTCAAATCAAGTTATCTATTGTGCCCTTTCTCAATATAGGAAAAGCCTCAGATGGAAGGGAATGGTAAGACCCTAGTTCCCTCTCAAAATAGCATTGAAAACTATGAGGCAGTAGCTAAATTGGTAGAAAAAATAGAAACCCTATGTAAAGAAATATGAGTAGAGAATTCACCCAATGGTTGGATGCATAAACACTCTCAAAAAAGATCTGATGACAGGACAATAATAGTAGGTAGCTTCAAATATTGAATTTTTATCCCCCTCATAGAATCTTGCAGAAAGAGGTGTATAGAACAAAATGGTGAGCAACGATAAGATGTAGATCACTCACCAAGGTCTTGCGATATACATTGTAATATGAACCCGCCCTTAAGAAAAATATGATTAGAACAACCAAAAAGAGAAAGGGTTATAATCCAAGATCTATGTCAAGGGGGATTTGGATTCCCAAGGGGATAAAATATGATATGATAAAGTACAAAAGATAGATCTGATTTAGTAAAGCAAGTGTAAAGGAAAAGAAGGAAGAGTAAGTGCACCTAGAAACAAGATGGAGAAGGTTAGATTTTGGATCTGGATTTGAATTTTGATGGAATCTTGGATCTTGTTGTAATTATAGATTTGGAAGGCAAAGACCTTAATATATCCTAATTTTTTAACTGAAAAAATGACAGGACAAGTCAACTTTCTAGGAACAAATCAGGTAGTCAACTTGTTCCAAGCAAAAATTGATGAAACTTTCCAGGAATCTATAACACCTGTTCTTCTTGGATCTATAACTATAGCTCTAAAACTTGTTCTTTCATATAGAAAAATAGGGAAAAAGGTGGTGGAAAGTGGTTTTCCTTGATCAAACCCCTAATTTGGAATCAACCTTGAAATATGACATAAATTATATAAATAAAAGTAATGTAAAAGGTAAATTTCTCAAATCCATGAAGATGATTAAATGTGCTTAGAATCCAAAGAGGTGACCTTAGAATGAGATGTAGAATCAAGTATGCCTTAAAAAATGCACAAATCTATGATTTCCACTCCTTGATCTTGAATTTATGTATGCTTTATAACCATGTAGAGAGAGAGAGAGATGAATATTCTTATTTGATTGAGAATTCCTCTACTTGGACATCATGGGACTAAAACTCACATCAATTGGAGAGGATTTCCTTTTCTTGGATGAATCTTGGAGAAATGGAGACTTTTATATCTTCAATTGTATGCTTGCCTTCAAACCTTGAATCCAAATCCTTAATTGCACAACTTGATTTCTTGAATGGTTGAATGATTGATGGATAGCTTTCACTTGAATGAGATATATCTTACACATGAATGAAGGATGAAAAATGAGAGGAGAGGAGGTCCTTTTATAATTAAATCCCTCCATTTGGGATTCAAATTTGATTCAAGCTGATCACAAATATAAATCTCAAAGGAAAACCCTTCCATCAAGCTTCAGGAAAAATTTGGGCCAAAAACCTAAGGGATAAGTCAGGTACTCAACTTGTTTCTAGTGACAAGATGGCTAGTCGACTTGTCCCAGGAAAAATTGGCTCAAATTCCATAGGGATGTTGGGTCGAGGAAGGTGAAAAGAAGTAGTGGGAGAAAATGTAGGTTGTTGTGATCAAGCATAATGGACATTCGAACCTGGAAAGAACCAAAATGGGGTCTAATAGGTCCTGGAGCATCCAATTATGGGTGTTAACATTTTAGGATGATACATGTAGCCCCCACTTTAGTGGGAGTATGAGATGAGCTCATGCTCATGGTAAAGTAGATCGAAATCATAAAAATGATCTCATTAAGATCAAGGAGACAAAGAAACATCAATCCCCCAAGTGACTCGAGTCTTCATCAAATCCAAAACCAAGATAAGAGAGGCATTTCTTGAAAGAGAGATAAAAGTGTGATCAATAGCCTAGTAAGAGATTGTCTTACTATGAACCACACAAAAGTAGAATTCTGCAAAAGATGGCTTTAAAAGGTCTAGCAAGTTGTGTTATGTTAGTTAATCCATAAAAAAGGATCAGGCCTTAAGGAAAGAAATGTCTCCTTAGGTATCAAGAAAAGAGATCGGGCCTAAGGAAAGCATTGTCTTCTTAGGGATCAAACAAGAAGGATCAGTCCTTAAGGAAAGCCTTGCTTCCATTAAGGGATCCAATGAAAAGGAGAAACACACAAAAAAAATATGTAAGAGATATTCAATTGAATCATTTTATATGTGTGTGCAAAATGTGGAACACGGAGTAGTCTTTATGCCCCCATGTTAAAGCTATTGCAACCACCTTAATGGGAGCAATGGCTTTAAAAGAGCATAAAAACACCCATAATAAATGTTTCCATTATGAGATTCCCCCCAAGAGAGGACAAATCAAGGGAAATAAGAACATGACAAAAGAGAGCATGGAAGGGAATTACTAACTCTAGGGTCAGTATGATCATATGATAATACATGAGATATTATATCAAAATAAATTGTTATCATCCCTCAAAGGTAGTAGAACTACAAGAACAATGGAAGAATGACATGCAAGAGATATGAAGAAGAGTATTTTTGGGCTAACATCATAGAGACCAAAAGGAATAGGTAGCTATAATTTTTCATCATCCTCAATCAGACAACACAAAGGCACATTTACAAACAGTGACACATGCACAACATGACATGTAACAACATATAGAAGAAGTGAGATACAAATAGAGGAATATTTGAGACATTTTTATTCCTTTATCACCTTGTGCCAATGGAGCAACAAGGATCATTTAAAGAAATCTAAACAAAATAGATAACATGTAACACATCACATGGGAAGCACATTACAATAAGAAAACACACAAAATCCACCACATAAGGGAAGATAGTCAATTGTATTGGCTTCCCCCCCATCTTAGTTTGTATTGTTTAGGGAAGGTGGGAAACTCAAAAGAGGAGCAACATCAAGCACGAAAGATGGAACTATGACCAGCTCCAAAGAAGGACCATGTTGTAAAGATGGGTCACTTTGTTTGTCACTAGGAGTGAGATAATTATTGTGAAAATATAACTGGAAAATCATGATTAATATCAATAAGCTCATACATTTCATTAGAATCAATAGCATGAATATCATTATTAGCATCCAATGCATCATCATCAAGAGTATCTTCCTCATCCAAATTAATTGTAATAGAATCCAAGATATGAATAGAAGTATTATGTTAGTTAAATTTTATTTTTTTCAAGATAACTTCCTCATTTGGCTCAAGCATGGGTTGATCAAAGGTAATAAAAGCATCAATAGGTGTTTGAGGTGAGAGAATGTGTTGGGAATCATGTTGGTAGGCTCTAGCTTTATATTTATGGTGGCAGTCATGAGCATGACGGTTATGTTTGGTTTTGTTGGAAATTGGGTTAGATTTAGGAAGAATTCCATGTCCATGACAACTACGAGAGGGAATATCCATAAGTTTACTAAGCTCACAAATATTTTGAACCTTGTAGGCTTGGTATGATCAAAAGAGATTATTGGGACGAGCTTGGATTGGTTGAGGCATGGAAGGCCAAAATAAATCAACTTCAATCAAGTCTCCAGGTACTAAAGGCTAATAAAGACTATGATTAATAGTCATGATTTATCCATTATGAGGAAATTTCAAATACTTATGAATGGGAGAGGCCACAGATTTCATGAAGGGGAGCCAAGGAAGACCAAGCTTGACTTGAAATTAAGTAGGAGTTTAGATCACAATGAAGATAACATATAAAACATTACCACCAACTTCAATAGGAAATGAAATAGAACCAGGTGAAGGATAAAGGAAACCATTGCAAGTTTGGATTATGACATCACATTTATCATAAAACTCATGTTGCAAAAAATACAGAGAGGACCATAAGGTTCTTTAATTGTCTTAGTAGGGTCAAAGGTAATGCAAGGCTTAGGCTCGGTCCTAGGTTTGACTTGATAAATAAGGTTGACAACATGATTTGCTTCATGAAATTTATCATCATAGTCAATAAAATTAGTGGAAGAGGAAGACAAAGGTTGGGTAGACTCAATGGTATTGGTTGAATGAGATGGAAAAGGGTTGGTATAGAATTGAAAGTTTTGATTAGGAAGTGCTACAAATTTGTTTCCTTGATCATTGACACCTTCAACATATATAACATTAGAATCATTAAGGTTTTGAATAAAATTTTTGAAGAAAAAACATTTCTTAGTATCATGGCCTGGTTGATGATGGTATTGACAAAACGCTTTGTGATCAAATTTTTTGGGTAGTGATTTAAATGTGTCGATGGGTTTGATAAGAGGAACAATTTGTTACTATAACTGATGGTGATGATGATGAAGACCGACCAAGATTAGAGAAATACAAGATAGTAGAAAGGTTAGATAATTTATTGTCTTGTCATTGATGTCAAGCAATTGATTTCTAGTTTATATTATGTTGTCATATTATTCGATACATGATATAAGTTGAATGAGTTAAGGAGAAGCAAAAATGAGATGTTGTGAAGTTGAAGAGCTTAATTTGACAATTGATACATATCAAACAATGGTAAGGTTATATTAATATAATTTTTTTCTAACTAACATATGATTATATCAAGTTGGTAAAGTATGGTAATAAAGATTTGACAAGTCGGTAAGCAAAAGAGTTTTGGCTATCAAGTAGGAAAAGTCACTCAGTAAAGGTGAAAGGTAAACATTAGTTTTGGTAAAGGCAAAGGAACACAAGGCACCGAGCAAGAAAGTTCTAGCTACCGAGCAAAGTTAACCAAAATTCAAAATGAGCCACCGAGAAAGGAACATATATTAAACAAGGATTGAAACGACATTTAATGATTAGCTATGATGATATGGATGATCATGATGACAAGAAAAGTTACTTAGAGAGATCTATGATCAGGAAAATTCTTGATGATGATCTACGACTTAGATCTAAATGGTTAAAAGTGATGGAACAAGTTTCAAGAAAAGCTCAAGTTCCTAGGTGAAAAGAAAATGTGTTACCGAGATACAAATTCAAGGTATAATGAATTGGACAGTTAAGATTAATCAAAGGAAAATGTAAAGAGGAGATTAAGCATCAAAAATTGTCTATATAAAGGATGGAGTTGTATAAAAAAATGCCTAGAAAATTGAAGAGTTGAAGAGTCACCAACTGAAGTAGTGAAGAAGGAACAGAGAGATTCTGAGTCAGAAAGTAGGATTTGATGAAGTGTTGAAGCTAGTGGAAAGTGAAGAATTGAAGTGAAGATAGAAGAGCGCACAAAGGATCTAGTTATGCAAAGATA
Organism: Chamaecyparis obtusa; assembly: GCA_027943335.1. NCBI lineage: Eukaryota > Viridiplantae > Streptophyta > Pinopsida > Cupressales > Cupressaceae > Chamaecyparis > Chamaecyparis obtusa. The sequence continues at coordinate 1,816,186 of BSBK01003587.1, read as the reverse complement.
GTTGCAAATCTACAGGTCAAACTATTTACTATTTCTTATTAGCATTTGTAACAGAGAAATCTCTTAACGGAGTGGACTTAACAGCCTTATTGTAAAATCCTTTCAAAAGGTAATATTCTAAAGAGTGTTTGAAGTCCTCTAACAAGGCCACTCCTAACAGGGTGAAGATCCTAATAGATCTGAGGTAAATCCTTTGACCGGGTCACACCTAACAGTGTGTATTGTAATCTTTAACCGGATTGGCTCTTAACCAAGCATACTTCAGAAGATAATTTCCATAGTGGTTTTTCCCATAGCTGGGTTTCCACATTAAATACTAGTGTGTTGAAAGGTTTATGTGATTGATTTATTGTTTGATAAATTTTATTTACTGTTGCCAGTAAATAGTGAATTGTGTTTAATTGAGTTGTCACCAAGTTAATCAGAGAAAATATTTTTAGGTATTTGTGATCGGAGATGATTGATTCACCCCCCCTCCATAATCCAACAATTGGTATCAGAGCTCAGTACTCTAGAGAGATAAGTTTGAAAGACTTGAGTAAAATATCCAAAGATCTATAGGAGAGAAGTACCTAAGTTGAACAAGGAAAGTTTCTCAACGTGGAAAAGTAGGATGAGATTGTATCTATCTAGGATTCGAGAATATGCACTGAATATTTTGGATAATGACTACACTCCACCATCTCCTAGACCTATGAAAGTTGATCAGATGAGAGAAAAGTAGGAACACAACTCGGTAATGATAGAGATTGATTCTTCCTTAACTGATGTTGAATTCAATGATGTTAAGGACTATATTAATTCAAGAGAGATGTGAGATAGGTTTACACTTATATATGGAGGAGATCAGCATGTTCAAAAGGCCAAGGTTGATAGTCTCAAAGGAAAGTATGATGAAATAAGGATGAAGGATGAAGAGAACATTACAAAATATAGTTTATGAATCAAGGAAGTTGTTAGTGCCATCAGAAGTGCTGGTGGAACATTAACTAATGAAGAAGTTGTAAGTAAAACTATGAGAACTCTTTATTCTAAGTATGCTATTAGAGTATCTTCTATTCAGGAATTGAGATCTATACTGAATAATGTTGTTACTATTGAAGCCCTAATCGGTAAGCTGATTGCATTTGAGCTAAGTAACTATGATAATAGTCAACCGACCATTGTAACTACATTTAAATCATCTTTGAGCATTGGAACATCAAGAAAAGAAAAGAGAATCATAGTAGTTCATGTGGAAATGAAGATGATAGTATCCTACTCGAATAGAAAGAAGAATTGGAATCATCTTTGGCTAAGAGACTACCAAGAGGTAAAGGAAAGTATAAAGGTAAATTACCTATGAAATGTTTTAACTGCAATAAGATTGGCCACATTGCATCAAGATATCTTGATAATGACAGGAATGATAAGAATGAAAAAAGAGACAACTGACACCGAAGATTTAGAGACTACAAGGAAAAAGGTAAGAAGTCTTTCTATCTAGCTGAGGAAGGTGTAACCAATGATGAATCATATGATATTGAAGAAGGATATGAAGTTTTCTATGTTGTTGTAAAAGAAGACTCAGATGAAGAAAACCATGAAGATGAAATAGTACTTGTTTCTCATGTAAGTAAAGCTGACCCATGAATTATTAATAGTGGATGTTCACATCATATGACTAGTGATATTGATAAATTTGAGAACCTAGAAGAGTATGATGGAGGATTTGTCAGATTTGGCAATGATGCTTCATGTCCTGTTAAAAGTAAAGGACCAATCACATTGAATGATAAGATGATATGTGATGATGCATATTGGGTTAAAGGTTTAAACTATAATCTGTTGAGTGTTGCACAACTAAACAATACTAGCCACCAATTGGAATTTTGTAATAGAAAAGTGAAGATTCATGGTACTGATGGATATCTAATTGGAACTGGTGAACAATCAAAAGGTAATTTATTTTATCTTGACACTACTGCTAAGAGTTTCTTGTTTGTTAAAGTTGAAGATGTGTGACCTTGCATAAAAGACCATGTCATGTAAATTTTGACAACATGATTAAGGTGAGCAAAAAAATAGAGTCAGAGGTCTACCGAAATTAATCAAATTTTATAAAGTGATGTGCAAGGAATGTCAGATTGGTAAGATGACTAAGTCAAGCTTCTCAAGCAAATCTTATTCTACCAATGGTATTTTGGAATTAGTTCATATTGACCTTTGTGGTCCTATGAGAGTTCAAAGATATTATAGAGATCTATATTTCATTTTGTTTGTTGATGACTATTCAAGAATGATGTCTGATATGGTTCTAAAAGAAAAGTCTGATGCATTTCAAATGTTCAAGTGGTATAAATCTAGAGTTGAAAAGGAAATAGGTAAACAATTGAAATTTTTAAGATCAGATAGAGGAGGTGAATTTATCTCTAATGAATTTACTATCTTCTATAATAAAAATAGAATCAAAAGACAAGTATATGCATCGAGGACTCCACAACAAAATGGTATAGCTGAGAGAAGGAATAGATCTATAGTTGATTGTGCTAGAACATTGTTGATTGATCAAGAAGTTGCACAAACATTTTGGAGAGAATCCATAAGCATCGTTGTCTACACACTCAACCAATTACAATTGAATAAAGGAACAAACAAGACCCCTTATGAACTCTGGTATGGTCATACACCGAATGTGAGTTACTTTAAAATCTTTGGAAGTAGGTGTTACATACTAAAGATGCTAGAAATGGAAAGTTTGACCCTAATGGAGATGAAGGTATATTCCTAGGTTATTCATCAAAGAGAAAAGCATATAAATGTTTGATTAAGGCTACTAATAAAATTGTTGAAAGTGTAAATGCGAGGATTGATGAATTTACAGAGAAAAATGATGAAGATAGTAAAAAGGAACCTGAGGATTATAAATGATTTTTTTATATACAAAAGGTAATTTGGTTGATACAACTGAGTTGCGACAAGAAGGAATTGAGGAGAAAAATGAGCCTCCACCAAGAGATGAAAACATTGATGATCACTCTACCGAGCCTGTATTAGCAAAATATGTGAGAAGATGTCACTCACCAAGAAGAATCGTTGGATACAAGAACACATGAGTCATGAAAAGAAGTAAGTTGAAGGATACCACATGTTTGATTTCTGAATTTGAGCCAAAATTAGTCAAGGATGCACTTGGAAATGAAGACTAGATTAATTCAAAGAAAGAAGAAATAGATCAGATTGAAAAGAAAAACACATGGTCATTGGTACTGAGACCTAAGGATAAGAATGTGATATGAACAAAGTGGATTTTCAAGAATAAACTCAATGAGAAATGAGATGTGATCAGAAACAAAGCAAGATTAGTCTACAAAGGGTATGCACAAGAAGAAGGTATTGACTATGGTGAAACTTTTTCCCCTGTTGCTAAATTAGAGGGTGTAAGGATATTACTTGCATATATTTATTATAAAGGATTTAAAGTTTATCAAATGGATGTTAAGTCTGCATTTCTTGAAGAAGAAGTGTACATTGAACAACCCAAAGGATTTGTTTAGAATTCTAGCAAGGATATGGTCTGCAAGCTACACAAATCACTCTATGGATTGGAGCAAGCACCCCGAGCATGGTATGAAATATTACACTCTTACTTAATCAAGATTGGATTTCAAAGGACAAGTGATAAAAACAATTTAAATTTATGAAATGTTATAGTACTGATAAGATTTTGATTGTTGAGATATTTGTTGATGATATCATATTTGGAGGAAATGAGATAATGTCTAAATTATTTATTGAAGAGATGAGAAAGGAATTTGAGATGTCTATGATAGGAGAGGTTAAATTATTCATTGGACTTTAGTTTCAACAAGTAAAGGATGGGATCTACATAACATAATCAAATTATATCAAGGAGATCCTAAAGACATTCAATATGGAAGAATCTAAACTGGTTGGAACACTGATGGCTACCAGTTGTAAATTGTCAAAGGTAGATGACACAAATGAAGTAAATGAAACACTTTACTGATCCATGATTGGTAAACTACATTATGTTGTACACAATAGGCTTGATATTGCACATTCAGTTGGTATAGTTACAAGGTTTTCTGCTAACCCAAAGGAGACACATATGTCTGCAATGAAAAGAATATTCAGATATTTGAAAGGGACTGAAGATTTCAGTCTGTTATACACAAAAGGAGGATATTTTGATCTTAAGGTGTATATTGATGCTGATTGGACCAGAAATATTGATGATAGAAAAAGCACAAGTGGCAGAGCTTTCTTTTTAGGAGAAAGACTAGTGACATGGTTAAGCAAGAAACAAAGTTTTATTTCACAATCTACTGTTGAAGATGAGTATGTTGCTACAACTATAAATCGTTCAAGTATTGTGTGGATCAAACAATTACTTGAAGGTATGCAAGAAGAGATCACTGATCCAGCTACAATTTAATGTGATAATACTGGTGCTATAAACATATCAAAGAATCTAGTGATGCATTCAAAGAAAAATCATATATATTAAGTATCAATACTTAAGAGAGAAAGTACAAGATAAGCATGTGAATTCTAAAGAATAGATAGCTGATATATTTACCAAACCACTACTGAAGGATGCTTTGAGTATCTATGAGGTAAGTTAGGGGTTCTTCCCCTATCCAATATTCACTAAGGCATGATGTGTGTTGCATCAATTCAAGTATTCATTAGAATATCTATTTTGTGAGTTGATGCTAGTGTTCAATCTTTAGGTGAAGCCTAAAGTTGTGAAAAGAATTTTATGACTGCAATGAGAGATCAATACATTTGAGGTATAATGTACTACCTATGAAAAGTTTTCAAGAGTTTACATGTCTTGGGCATTGTTATCAAAGAGGGAGAGAGTAAATTAATTAATAAGGGAGAATAAATCAATGATGATTGTAGAGGGAGAATACTATTGATGATTACTACAAGGAGAATATTGTAGATGCACTAATGTTGCATAGAGAGAGATGGAGATCAATGAATTTGTCAAAGAGATATAGTAAATAAGAAGATTAGATATATCAAAGAAAAAAAATGTTAGTGATAGAGGAAAAATGAAAGAGGGAGAATGTGAATAGAAAATTTATAGCTCAGAGGGACTATAAGAATGAAAGTGAAGTGTTACCATCATCAATTGAACACTGAAGATTGTTAGTGTTGCCATTAATGCCAAAGTGTGAGATTGTTACTATAACTGATGGTGACGATGATGAAGATTGACTAAGATCACAAGAATACAAGATAGTAGCAACGTTAGATCAGTTATTGTCTTGTCATTAATGTCAAGCAATTTATTCCTGGCTTATATTATGTTTCCATATCATTCGGTATATGATATAAGTTGAATGAGTTAAGGAGAAGAATAAATGAGATGCTGTGAAGTTGAAGAACTTAATTCAGAAATAGATATATATCAGACAATGGTAAGGTTATTTTGATATAATTTTTTTCTACATAACATATGATTATATCAAGTCGATAAAGTATGGTAATAAATATTTGACAAGTCGGCAAGCAAAAGAGTTTTGGCTACCAAACAAGAAAAGTCACTCGATAAAGGTGAAAGGTAAAAGGAAGTTTTTTTTAAAGGTAGAGGAACACAAGGCACCAAGAAGGAAAGTTCTAGACACTGAGCGAAGTTAACTAAAATTCAAGATGATCCACTGAGAAAGGAACAAATATTAAACAAGGATTGGAATAATATTTAATATTTAACTATGATGAGATGGATGATCATGATGACAAGGAAAGTTAGTTAGAGAGATCTATGATTAGGAAAATTCATGATGATGATATATGGCTTAGATCTAAACGGTTAAAAGTGATGGAATAGGTTTCAATAAAAGTTCAAGTTCCTGGGTGAAAATAAAATGTGTTACCGAGATCCAGATTCAAGGTATAATGAATTGGATGGTTAAGATTAATCAAAGGAAAATGTAATAGAAGAGATTAAGTAGAAAAAAATGTCTATATAAAGGATGGATTTGTATGAACAAATGGCTAAAAAATTGAAGAGTTGAAGAGTCACCGACTGAAGGAGTAAAGAAGGAACATAGAGAATCTGAGTAAAAAAGAAAGATCTGATAAAGTGTTGAAGCCAGTGGAAAGTGAAGATAGAAGAGCGCACAAAGAATTTGGTTATGCAAAGATAGTTGTGAATCTACATGTCAAACCATTTATTGTTGCTTATTAGCATTTGCAATAGAGAAATCTCTTAACGGAATGGACTTAACAATCTCATTATAAAATCCTTGTAAAAGGTAACATTCTAAAGAGTGTTTGAAGTCCTCTAACAAGGCCACTACTAATAGGGTGAAGATCTTAATAGATTTGAGGTAAATCCCTTGATTGGGTCACACTAATAGTGTGTATTGTAATCTTTAACTAGATTGGCTCTTAATCAGGTGTACTTCAGAAGAGTATTTACTTAGTGGGTGACAATTCCCATAGTGGTTTTTCCCATGGATGGGTTTCCACATTAAATATTGGTTTAAAATGTATTGAATGGTATATGTGATTGATTTACTATTTGATAAAGTTTATTTACTGTTGTCGGTAAATAGTGAATTATGTTTAACCAAGCTATCACCGAGTTAATCAGAGAAAATATTTTTAGGTTTTTGTGATCGGGGATTATTGATTCACCCCTCTCCATAATTAAACATAGTTAACATAGTACAATTAATCAACTTCAACATTACATTATGTAAATATTTATAAAGATTAGTAAAATTACAAGTAGGTCTAAATATAGATGACAAAGGAGCCACAAATTTGGATGTTGTCGCCATTTGTTCATCAACATTGTTGGATGAGATATTGATTTTGATGAAGGCTTTTGGTTTCTAAAATTTATTGAAATTGTTGGATGTGCCATCACTCTTATCAACTAGAGTAATTGGAGTGGTACTCTCAAATTGACTCACTTGAAGTTGATAATTATGGAGCAATGCACATAATTGAGTGAAAGAGGAAAATTCAGAAAGTAGAGTCTTATCTCTAATGTATTTTTGTAAATTATCAATGAAAATGTGTTGAACATAAATTTGAGGCACGAGATAAGAAATTTGAGCATTCAAATCTTAAATCTACCAATGAAATCAGTCACTCTTTCTCTAACACCTTGTTTACAATGCATTAAAGTCAAAGAAATCTTACGACCAATGTTGTTTTGAAATTTTTGAATGAAGGCATTGGCATGCTTTTTGAAGGAATCAATGGAATAAGGAGGCAAAGAACAATGTCATTTGAAGGATTTGTCTTGAAAGGTTCTAGGAAGAAACTTTTTCATGAACCTATTGTCATGAGATAAATAACTACACAATGTTTGAAATATTTTGACATGAGTCAAAGCATCACCCTTTCTATTATAAGTCTCAAGATGAGGAATCTCCATGTATTGTGAAATAAAAAAATGGATGATATCCAAAGACAAAGAGCTAGCAATATCAAAAGTAGGGATGCTAAACTTGGATTGAGTCATTGAATCAATTTTTTGTTACAAGGAATAAATAGTTTGAGCCAAGAAATTAATGGTAGAATCAATAGAAGGATGGTAGGAGGAGGAGAGATGTTGAAAATGTGTGGAACATTTCTAGAAATTGAAGGGATGATTGAATATGAAAATGGGACAGTATTGTAAGTGGGAATGGATGAAGGTAATGAAAAACAAGGCACACTGTAAGGAATAGAAGGAGCAATAGGATTACAAATTCTCACATGTGTAGGATTCAGATGTTGAATTGAAGTTGTTATGATAGGTGGAACATAAGTGGAAATTCTAGGAATATGATAGAAATAGGCATAAAGGTATCAACACTAGTAGTCGGTGGAATAAGACCTAAATCTTGAGCACACTCCCTAATAGGCTTGACATTGGTATCGGTGAGATGAGATATACTAAAGAAGATGATAACATCATGTTCATCATTATGAATTATCTTCCTTAAACCTTCTACAATAGAAATGATGTAATGCCCCACCAAGGAACCCTTGGATACAAAGGGTTAAATATGCACTATTTTTTTTTAAAATAAGGAATAAATATTACAAAACAATGTGCATCTCTAATCCATGAAATAGAAATAACCATAAGAAAAAGTTGACATAACAAACATACATGTTTTCACACTAGTGAAAGACTTAAAAAATCTTCCAAAGGTTCCTATACAACCAACATACACTCAGAATGGAGAACATACATTCTTGAGATTGCTTGACAAGGATCTAGACAACGTCCATGAATCACAAGAGGCTAAGCCAAAAAGCATTCATGGCTAAAAAAGGGAGACAAATAAAAATTCAATCCCATGACAAAGATGTTCTTTTTAAGCCCAAATAGATGTTCCTACTATGATTAACCATGCAATTGCATTCCCTTTCTAACCATGATCATAAGAAAATAAGTAAAAAAAAAAGATGCAAATGATCATAAACAAGGTCTGGAAGGCATACAACAACCCTCAAGATTCCAACTTGGAAGCACACACAAAGCACCCATATAAAAAAAACTACTTGCAAATTCAAACTGGGAAAAGACGATGAAAGCATGCTAGAGAGATGTCCAAAGTGTGAAATTAAACACTAGATATATATATCTAAAATGATCCTATGAGGTATCCCAAACAACTAAACTATATCATCCATGAATACGTGTGCCATCGAAGCAACAATATAAGAAGCTCTCATGGGTTAAAATGATTTGCCTTAAACAACTTGTCCACTATAACCATAATAGCATCATGACAACATGATGACATATGCAATCTAGTAATAAAATCAATATATATTGTGTCTCACTTCCATTCGGGGATGAAATGTGGCTGCAAGAGACCTATCAGATGTTGATGCTCTACCTTCGCTCTCTTGCACTCAGGGCATCTAGCTACCAAATCAGCAATATCACAACTCATCCCTACCCAAAAGTACAGTTGTCTAAGTTCAACATGAATCTTATTGATGCCAAGATGCACGAAATATGATGTATGATGTACCTCAAAAAAACCAAAGAACAAAGATCACCTAACACTGACATATAAATAAACCCATGGTGTCGCAAAAGCCCATCTAAATCCAAAGAGTAACTTGGAAAATGCCTTGCAAGGGTATGTATGGACTTAATCTCCTCTCTAACCTCTTGATACCATGTATCACTAGATAAAACCTTGAGGATACAACTACACAAATCCATCACAAGATCTTGTGCCTTCTCCTACTCAAGGCATCCATAGTAAAATTCTCTTTTCTCTTGATGTAATAAACATCAAAATATATTCACACAAAAACTCCATCCAACAACATTATCGTGCATTCAGGTTCTGCTGAGAAAATATATACTGCAAGTTGTGATGATTGCTATGCAACTCAAATGTGTGACCCAAAAGAAAGTGTCTTCAATACACTAGCACACAGAGAACTGTCATTAACTCCAAATCATGAGTAGGGTAGTTCAACACATGATCCTTGAGCTTCTTCTACTAATAGGAAATCACTCATCCCTCATGCATAAGAACTACCCCCACACCCCCCAATGATGAATTAGTGAACATCATGAACTCACCTGCAAGATTTGGCACTACCAAGATAGGTGTAATAGTCAAATTCTCTTTAAGAGCCTAAAAATTTGACTCACATTGCATGGACCAAACAAAATTCTTCTCTTTCCTTTGAATATAAGTGATAGGATGAGCCAACTAAGAGAAACCTTCACGAATTGCTGGTAGTAACCAGCCAAACCTCGAGAACACTAGTCAGTGCTAGCCAATCTGAGATAGTCTGAATCTTCAAAATATCCACAAAAATACCCTCTTTAGAGATGATACAAACCTAATATGTCACCTTAGTCTAGAAGAACTCACATTTGGCTAGGTTTCCAAACTACTAATGGTCATGTAAACACTACAAAATATGATACAAATGGCCCTCATTCTCCTCCATAGTCCTCAAATACAAAACAATATCATCCAAAATTACAAGGACAAAGTGGTCAAGATAGGTTTGAAACACTAATGGTGAATTGGTCAACTCGAAGGGTACAATCGTAAACTCATAGATCCTATAAAAAGTGTGAAAAGATGTTCGATGAATGTCATCCTCATGGATACAAATATTATAGTATCCCAACTTAATATCTATCTTTGAGAATATTCTCACTCCCTTCATCTAATTAAAAAAATCATCAATCCTCGATAAGGGGTATTGGTTATTCACTATCACCTTATTCAACTACTGGTAATCAATACACAAACATAAAGATCCATCCTTCTTCATGAAGATGACTAGTGCACCCCATGGGGATACACTAGGATGAATATTCCCCTTGTCCAATAACTCCTTTAACTACAAATCAATCTCACTAAAATCTTGAGTGATCATATAATAAGGTGCCTGGGAAATAGCCCCATCTCTAGGAATGAGATCAATGTGGAAGTCTATGTTGTGCTAAGGTGGCATGCTTGTAATCTCATCCAAAAAACATGTCTGTAAACTCACACAAGAGTGGTTGATCATCAAGAGACACCTCTTGAATCTCAACCGTATTGAGTTCACTAATATAGAATGTAAATAATTAGAAACCCTATTGCATACTCCACTTCAGTTGCTTAGTAGAGATTATACATAGTGAAATAGGAACCTGGACTCCTACAAGCTCAATATGCCACCTATGTCATCTATACACTATATAGACTTATGCTAATAATCAATACTTATTTGGTGGAAATCTAATCAATCCATACCCAACACAATTCCATAAGCTCCCTAGGATAGGACACCAAGATCTATGGTGGTGGTGATGGCGCACAAATCCAACACACAACCACGAGCTAGATACTCAATAATCACTCTAGAACCTATGGCTAACTTAACCTACCAACTACCAATGTGTCATGTTGACACTAGCCCACACCATTGAATAAGATAGGGGGAAACAAAAGACTTTGAAGCACCAGAATCAAATAATATAGAGTTAGAAATACCATGCAACACACCTATAGTCTCAACAAAATTTCCCTAGTGCTAATCTTGACGGTTATAAATCAACACATAAACTCTATGGGATCTATCAGCATCCCCAACTGTAGGCTAGGAAATTTCAATCCTCTGACTCAATCCTATAGATGACCTTTGAGGAAAGTGTACAACAATATGGCCCTATTAACCACAAGAGAAACAAGCCCCTCTACCATTACCATGACCTACAAAAGGTGCACTAAACTAATGGAAAATTTTCTACTAGCACTTTTCTACACACTCTCAGATGACTGACTAGACTGAGATTTCTTATCACGGTACCAATTATGGTCTCTCAATGTTGGGGTACTTGAACCATGGCCACTATGTTGACATTGCGAATAAAATTACTTATGATCCTACTGGGGACCTGTCCTTGTAGGTGTTGAATGTACCCAAGATGCTCCTATGGGTTGTACCTATGTACCTAGTGCAATTGACCCAAAAGGTTGTGCAATATGAACCTATGCACGTTTCCTTCCACTGAAACCCCTAGCAATATTTCTCTCATCCAATATCACCTTTATAGTGGCTAAAGCAAGTTTCCTAGGTTGATGTATATGGACCTCTTGAATAATACAACCATTAAGGCCTCAAACAAAATTTTGCACTAACAAAGGCTCATCATGGTTATAGATGGAATACTATTTCAGCTCAAAAAAATTATTCTCATACTGATCCACTATCATAATCATCTATCAGATCTCATGAAAATCATCAGCACGTGCCTCTCTATACTACTTAGATAGGAAACACTCATGAAACCACTCCTCGAATATCTCCCAAGAGACCGTCATAATATCCAACTTGAGCTTTTTTTCCTTTATGCACCACAAAATAGATGCAAAATTTGTAAGGTTCACAATTGTACACTAGGCTCTAATGTTTCTCACATACAAGTGCATAGAAAAGAAACATCTAAGATCCAACAACCAAGTCTCAGCCTTAGTGTTGATGCATGTACCATCAAAGAAAGATGCTCAAGACCTCATAAGGTATCTCATAAGTCCTGCATGGATAGTTTCCTCATCCAACCTTTGCCTATCGCTCCTATGCTCATCTCTCAAAACTAGTGGAGTACAAGAATTCTCATGATCTCTCCTTTTGTTATGCTCTCCATGCTCAGATATCTGAGAATCCCCATGGGGAGAGTCCTCCAGATGAGGTCTCAATTGATCTATAAGCTCCTGTATCAACTGAACCAACAGAGGGTTCCCATTATTACCACCATGGACCTCTCTATAGTCCTCATGGTGTTCCTCATGCTTCTCTTACTCTCTATGCTCTTCCTCATGATGTTCTTCCTCGTGTTGTTCTTATTTGCGACCATCTTAATAGGCATTCCGCTGACCATATCCACATCTAGGAGGCATCCTTAAGATAAAAAAAAGGCATGGGTCAAGATCATATGTACAAGAACCATAAGCCACACTAAGGAAATAAGCATGAAACAATAATCATCATAAAGTATAACAACCACACATCACTCACACCAAACACAATGGGAGCATAACACAGAGATCCCAGAGTATGAACATGGGCTCTAATACTAGATGTAATGCCTCACCAAGGAACCCTTAGATACAATGGGTTAAATATGTACTAAATAATTTTTAAAAAATAAGGAATAAATTTTATAAATCAATGTGCATTTCTAATCCATGACATAGTAGTAACCATAAGCAAAATGTGACATAACAAACATCACATGTTTGCACACCAGTAGAAGACTTAACAATTCTTCCAAAGGTTCCTAGAAAACCAAGCATACACTCATAATGGAGAGCACACGTTCTTAATATTTTTCAACAAAGATCCAGACAACATCCACAGATCATGAGAGGCTAAGCTTGTAAGCATTCATGGCTAACAAAAAGGGAGACAAATAACAATTCAATGCCATAACAAAAATGTTCTTTTTAAGATGAAATAGATGTTCCTACTATGATTAACCATGTAAGTTCATTCCATTTCTAACAATAATTAGAAACCCTATTGCATACTCCACTTCAGTTGCTTAGTAGAGATTATACACAGTGAAATAGGAACCTGGACTCCTACAAGCTCAATATGCCACCTATGTCATCTATACACTATATAGACTTATGCTAATAATCAATACTTATTTGGTGGAAATCTAATCAATCCATACCCAACACAATTCCATAAGCTCCCTAGGATAGGACACCAAGATCTATGGTGGTGGTGATGGCGCATAAATCCAACACACAACCACGAGCTAGATACTCAATAATCACTCTAGAACCTATGGCTAACTTAACCTACCAACTACCAATGTGTCATGTTGACACTAGCCCACACCATTGAATAAGATAGGGGGAAACAAAAGACTTTGAAGCACCAGAATCAAATAATATAGAGTTAGAAATACCATACAACACACCTATAGTCTCAACAAAATTTCCCTAGTGCTAATCTTGACGGTTATAAATCAACACATAAACTCTATGGGATCTATCAACATCCCCAACTGTAGGCTAGGAAATTTCAATCCTCTGACTCAATCCTATAGATGACCTTTGAGGAAAGTGTACAAAAATATGGCCCTATTAACCACAAGAGAAACAAGCCCCTCTACCATTACCATGACCTACAAAAGGTGCACTAAACTAATGGAAAATTTTTTACTAGCACTTTTCTACACACTCTCAGATGACTGACTAGACTGAGATTTCTTATCACGGTACCAATTATGGTCTCTCAATGTTGGGGTACTTGAACCATGGCCACTATGTTGACATTGTGAATAAAATTGCTTATGATCCTACTGGGGACCTGTCCTTGTAGGTGTTGAATGTACCCAAGATGCTCCTATGGGTTGTACCTATGTACCTAGTGCAATTGACCCAAAAGGTTGTGCAATATGAACCTATGCACGTTTCCTTCCACTGAAACCCCTAGCAATATTTCTCTCATCCAATATCACCTTTATAGTGGCTAAAGCAAGTTTCCTAGGTTGATGTATATGGACCTCTTGAATAATACAACCATTAAGGCCTCAAACAAAATTTTGCACTAACAAAGGCTCATCATGGTTATAGATGGAATACTATTTCAGCTCAAAAAAATTATTCTCATACTGATCCACTATCATAATCATCTATCAGATCTCATGAAAATCATCAGCATATGCCTCTCTATACTACTTAGATAGGAAAAACTCATGAAACCACTCCTCAAATATCTCCCAAGAGACTGTCATAATATCCAACTTGAGCTTTTTTTCCTTTATGCACCACAAAATAGATGCAAAATTTGTAAGGTTCACAATTGTACACTAGGCTCTAATGTTTCTCACATACAAGTGCATAGAAAAGAAACATCTAAGATCCAACAACCAAGTCTCAGCCTTAGTGTTGATGCATGTACCATCAAAGAAAGATGCTCAAGACCTCATAAGGTATCTCATAAGTCCTGCATGGATAGTTTCCTCATCCAACCTTTGCCTATCACTCCTATGCTCATCTCTCAAAACTAGTGGAGTACAAGAATTCTCATGATCTCTCCTTTCGTTATGCTCTCCATGCTCAAATATCTAAGAATCCCCATGGGGAGAGTCCTCCAGATGAGGTCTCAATTGATCTGTAAGCTCCTGTATCAACTGAACCAACAGAGGGTTCCCATTATTACCACCATGGACCTCTCTATAGTCCTCATGGTGTTCCTCATGCTTCTCTTCCTCTCTATGCTCTTCCTCGTGATGTTCTTCCTTGTGTTGTTCTTATTTGTGACCATCTTAATGGGCATTCCGCTGACCATATCCACATCTAGGAGGCATCCTTAAGATTAAAAAAAGGCATGGGTCAAGATCATATGTACAAGAACCATAAGCCACACTAAGGAAATAAGCATGAAATAATAATCATCATAAAGTATAGCAACCACACATCCCTCACACCAAACACAATGGGAGCATAACACAGAGATCCCAGAGTATGAACATGGGCTCTAATACTAGATGTAATGCCTCACCAAGGAACCCTTAGATACAATGGGTTAAATATGTACTAAATAATTTTTAAAAAATAAGGAATAAATTTTATAAATCAATGTGCATTTCTAATCCATGAAATAGTAGTAACCATAAGCAAAATGTGACATAACAAACATCACATGTTTGCACACTAGTAGAAGACTTAACAATTCTTCCAAAGGTTCCTAGAAAACCAAGCATACACTCATAATGGAGAGCACACGTTCTTAATATTTTTCAACAAAGATCCAGACAACATCCACAGATCATGAGAGGCTAAGCTTGTAAGCATTCATGGCTAACAAAAAGGGAGACAAATAAAAATTCAATCCCATAACAAAAATGTCCTTTTTAAGATGAAATAGATGTTCCTACTATGATTAACCATGTAAGTTCATTCCATTTCTAACAATGATCATAAGAAATAAGTAAACAAACAACCACAAATGATCATAAACAAGGTCCAAAAGGCATACAAGAACCCTTGGGATTCCAACCCAAAAGCACACACAAAGCACCTAGATCACATGTAAATTCAAATTGGGTAGAGATAATGAAAGCATGTAGAGATTTTGATTCTCACTGTGTCGATGTTAATCTGTGCAAATGTTGATTCTTGATTGGTGAACTTATGCGACAAAAAGTCTTAGTCTAGAGAGGCAGAGACAATGATCAATAGGTGGAGATGTCAATCTGCACTAATGCCAATGGATAGGCAGAGATACCAATCTATGAAATTTAGCCAAAAGGTAAGGCGTAAAATCTTGAAACCTAAGATGACTCCAACATATGACTAAAAACCATCTAGTTCCACACCGGGGAGTACCAAAACAAAATACATCGAGGATATAATCACTCAATAACACCAAAATAAATATATGAGTTCATAAAGGAAACTAGGCTAATCAAGAACTTTGATTTTCATAAACAATACGTATATCAATACCATCAAAGTGAAGTGAGCTCTAAAGCTCCAAGTCTCTAAAACTGGAGAAATTCTATCATGTATACATCAGTCCTCAATAATGGTAATGTGCAATGCCACCCCACCACGTAAAAATCTTAGGCCCACCCCATTGTGCTTGTGGAGATAGAAACCCGACCACAAACACAAGATAACCACACACACCAAGAAGGATATGCTCACGCCAATCAAAATGCATGACTCAAGGATGAAACCACAATATGAGTATCAACACAATGCAAGATTGCATAGTCACTACTCAGATCTATAAAGGTTACCAATGCATAGAATCTAGTGGAGTGTCATTCCTTTTCTCTTAGTAGCCCAAGTAGCATCAAGTCTTTGATCAATGTATGTAAATGAACAGGCTCGAAATGTATCTTTGGTTAACACCCTTAGGCAGTTAAATATCATGTCTTTGATCAACATGCTCAAGGGGCCAAACACTGACTTACCTTTGATCAACACCCTCGGGTGGCCAAATAGTCAAATTACTCTTATCATTAAGTTTTAATCCCTAACTTAGTTTATTATGTTTTCACTTATTACTTACTTCTCTACATTATCGAGTCAAGCTACTTATGGGTTGGGGCACACGCGAGAAGCCACTCCACACTCTACCCAAATAATGAAATTCTCTTGTTACACAATAATGCACAATGTAAAATGCAACAAGAAAAAGCCATATAACCCCCAAAACACTCATGGTAACTCAATTGGTCTCAACCAAGAGTTTGAGTAGCTCAAGATCCTGAAAAGGAACACTCAATGTGCTCATGATTTGGTCTCAAAAACCTCTATCACATAATCAAGATGCGATCTCAAATTAAACATCAAGTCAAATCCACAAGAATGAAAAACACAATACAAATGCACATGGGAAACTCAACCGAGAACTTCATTGAGAGTACGGATTCGTCCACAAATCTAAAAATCACAAAGTAAAACAATAGAGTGGTTAAAAACATGGAGGAAAATCCACTCCAATATTTGGAATAGGTCAATCATGCCAAATGGAAAATTTGGGCATAATGCAAAATGAGGAAAACCCAAAAATGCCTAAAAGTCAAACATCACACAATTTAATTAAATAAAAAAACAATACCCTTAGGCACCCAACATCACATAAATCAAATAAACATCCATTTTGGGCACATAATGAAAATCCAAGAGCATAACTACACTATAACCCAAAAAAATAAGTGGAAAAACACACAATCGCTCACACCTGTCCAACCTGGTGATGAAAATAAACACAAATGTGGGGGAATACTAATTCTCCACCCACTAATATATTACAAGAGATTTTATTCAAAGTAACAAAATAAATAAAAAATTGGAAGATGCCCTACCTCAAATAGATAAAGAAAAACCAAAATGGGGATAAATAATTGAAGATACCATCGAACCAAATGAAATCTTCGAAAAAGCAGAGCAATATTGACACAATTCCAACGAACCACTCCACACACGAATCTGACAACCGTTTTTTGCCCAACAAGCAAATAACTGATTTTCTCCAACACGAATTGGAGCAAATCCCAATTTTTCACAAAAGAGCAAAGCGAAAAGTGAGTAAAAGAAACTTACAAATTATAAAGCACTTTACCCAAAAGTGACTTTCAAATAGATTATTTAAATAATCTATTTTCCTTTTCCATAAATTAAATAAAATCGATTCCAATCACTAACATCCAACTATGACAAATTAGTCGGTAAATGAAAATAACATTAAAATTCCATGATTAAATAAAAATCAACATTTTAAATTAAATCCTTCTGTAACAACTGCGGGAACTCTAAATGCACATACAGTCACTGGTCTATCAAAAATGCAATATGAATCTTGATTTACCAACACGTATTGGAGGGAATATACAATACTTACGAATACGTTGTCCATATAGGGATGACATTGGCTCAGTATGAAGGGCAAAAACTACTATCTCCTATGCCATTATCAGGGATATAGACACACTCAAATCCTATAGCTCAGGCAAAATGTGTTTGGTACCTATTCACTAAAACAAGAAAACATCAAGTGTAAATTCTCATGATACTAATATCTGAAGCACATAAAATACATTATAACAAATAACGAAGGATAGTGATACATCTTAATAGATCTCATGAATGAGTGACTATGACTTCCTCTCACTTCGTACATGCATAAAGTGCATAATGCATAACAATTGTGCAAACATAACAATGAAAATTATATCATTTGAATTACATTGTATTTTAATCTAAACATTTCATTTAAATATAAAGCATTTAAATAAATTATTTTATGACAATATAGCATAAATCAATGAGAGTAAGCAAGTGAAACACCCAATAGAATATAAGACACAATTTATCAATGAGTCAAATATAATCATCCTAATAACCATAGCCAATAGCCTCAAACACAAAATACACTAGATATCATCATAAGGAATTATGTCACATCACTAGCATCATCATGCATATATGATCAAACTAAAAATAGTAACATAATTTAACCATCTATCATATCCAGATACTGGCATCCAAAATATTAAAATGTCATTGATGCATCTCATCGTGCAAATAATAATAATAATAGAATAGAGTATATCGTGAGTCAAAATCACAATGGAACATAAAACAAATACGAGAGGCACTACAAATGACCTCAAGATTAGAGTTTTCTTGTCCCAACCATTGTTCAAATTTCTCAAAGTCATTGTAAAGTTTTTGGACTTGCATATGATGAAATCTTAAAGCTTCATCATCTTCATGATAAGAGTGGGAAGAATTATTCTTCATGATAGGATTGATGTCACTAATATGCATGTTGGTCTCATCAATATTCCTACGAAAGAGAGAAGGGTCACGATCAAAGGGACCCATAAGTCTACAAGGTCTTCTAACAGGGATGATATAAGTAGAACTCAAAGTGATAAAAATCATGCCCAATGGAATGAGAGGGAAGAGAAATGTAATGAAATTTGTAAGGTTTGAAAGAAATATGCAATCCAAACAAAGACAATATTTTATGAAAAGAACATTTAACTATCAAATTCAAACATGCACAAGTAGATGTAACTATGAAAATGAAAAGCATATAATGTAGACCTAGATAGAAGATTTAAACCTATATATCTAGATGCATATAATATAAAGGAGTTCATTTAAAGAGGATCTAACTACAAAATCAAAAGTGGAAATGTCATAAGTTAGGTTCACCAAAATGTATAGAAGAAAATTGTGAGAAATGCTAAGATGTAGATCACTCACCAAGATTTTGTGTTATACATTAGAATACAAACCCACCCTTAAGCAAAATTTGATTAGCACAACCAAAAGGAGAAAGGGTGCTAATGAAAGATCTATGTCAAGGGGGATTTGGATTCCTTAAGGGGATGAAATGTGATATGATAAATTATAGAAGTAGATATGATTTAGTAAAGTAAGTGCAAAGGAAAAGAAGGAAGGGTACGTGTACCTAGAAACAAGATGGAGAAGGTAAGACTTTGGATCTAGATTTGAATGTCACTAGAATTTTGAATCTTGTTGTAATTATAAATTTGGAAGGCATGGACCTAAATCTTTCTATCCTAAAATTCTCACTGAAAAATGACAGGGACAAGTTGATTTTTTGCCAACAAGTTTACTTTTAGGGAAAAAGTCGAGTTGTTGACTTGTTCTTGGAAAAAACTAATGAAAATTTCTAGGGATTTGCAATAGCACCTATTTTTCTCAGAGTTGAAACTGCAACACCACAACCTGTTCCTTCACACAGAAAAATGAGGAAAAAGTTGTGGAAAGGGATTTTCCTTGGTCAAACCTTCATTTAGGAATCAACCTTGAAATATGATAGAAATTGTATAAAGTAAAGTAATTTAAAAGGTAAATTGTTGATTTACCTTGTATATAACCGTCATGCACAGATGTAGTAATCACTCAAATCCATGAAGATGTTTGAATGTGATTATAATCCAAAGAGTTGACCTTGGAATGAGATATAGAATCAAGGATGCCTTTAAAAATACATGGATCTATGATTTCCACTCCTAGATCTTGAATGTATGTAAGCTTGATAACCACATGAAGAAGGATATATATATATATATATATATATATATATATATATATAATGAGAATTCCTCTGCTTATCCATCATGATAGAGAAACTTGCAACAATTAGAGAACATTGCCTTTTCTTGGATGGATATTCATGGAGAAATGAAGACTTGGAGATCTTGAATTGGATTCTTACCTTCAAATCTTGAATCCAAATCCTCAATTGCACAACTTTATTTCTTGAATGCTTGATGGTTATCTTGCACTTGAATAAGATATATCTTGCACATGAATGAAGGATGACAAATGAGGGGAGAGGAGGTACTTTTATGCTTAAATCTCTCCATTATGGATTTAAATTTGATCTAAACTTACCAAAAATATAAATCTCAAAGGAAAACCCTGTCATTGGGCTCCAAGAAAAATTTGGGCCCAAAACTTTAGGGACAAGTAGGGTAGTCAACTTGTTCCTAGGGATAAGTCAACTAGTTAATTTTTCCAATGTAAAATTGGCTCAAATTTCATGGGGATTTTTGGGAAGGTGAAAAGAAGCAAGGGGGTGAAATGTAGGTTGTTGTGATTAATCATAATGGATATTTAGACCTTGAAATCACCAAAATGGGGTCCAATAGGTCCTAGAGCATCCAATTATGGGTGCTAACTTTTTAGGACGATACAAGAGGAAATATAGGAGAGAACTTCCTAGAGAGATAGATCTCACAACTGAGATAGAGGCATTAAATGATCTAATGGGGATATATAACTCTAATCAAGAAGATGCAGATACCAAGAGAGAGAAGTTAGATCTTATTTAGATAATTTTAGAGTTGGAAGAAATAGAAAAACTGCATGGTGAAGACCCTAAATGAAAGCCATATACTATGACAACATCCACTAACTCTAATCAAGAAGATGAGGATACCAAGAGAGAGATGTTAGATCTTATTCAGATAATTTTGGAGCTGGAAGAAATAGAAAACTTGCATGGTGAAGACCCTAAAGGAAAGCCATAGACTATGACAACAAAGTATATAGATAGACTAGGTATTCATAAAATACCTTCTACCAAAACTAAATCATATTGTGGAAAGGATCAAAACAAAAAGGGAGAAGGTAGAAAAAAAATATTAAATTAAGATCTAAAATTGGAGATGTTGTTGGCCAAATTAAAACTACTTCATTATTGGATGCAGGGAAGGGATCCCCCCTTTCCCAGGGGCCATGATGATCCTTTCATGGAATATTATGGGCTTAAAACCCTTTAACAATAATTTTATAGTCAAGCAAAGGATCCACTTGACTAGAGAAAAGTTAGTTATGATCCAAGAAACTAAATAGGCATAAGAGGCGTATTTAGTAGCTTTAGACAATGAAAAATCAAAGACAAGCAAGTTGATGATGCTTTAGGGGTATTACTAGTATGTTGGAACTTGAGTCTCATTGATTTTGAGCTTATGTCCAATGTTAGATATTGGATGAGGGTTGGGGTGAAGTGCATTTCATTTGGATTGTAATTTGTAGTCATCAATGTATATATGCCAATATCATGTTTAAGATAGAGACCCTTATGGAATGATTTAGAAATTTTTCTTGGTTCCTATGAAGAAGAGCATACCATTATTGGAGGAGAATTCAATACAATTATCTACAGTCAGCATAAAAGGAGAGGTATTTCCAGACTAAATCATGCCCAAAAGGACTTTGAGGAATGGGTAGCTAGGAACCAACTATTGGAGTTTGAGCTAAAAAATGGTAGTTATAATTGGAATAATAAAAGGTAAGGCTTTTATAAATTGTTGAGAAGATAGATAGGTTGTTTTGAGAAAGGATATATCATCCTTGGAAGTATCCATCCTACCATACTCTGGATCAGACCATTTTCCCATCTAGCTAAAGGTGCAAATGGCGGAAAAACCATACAAGGCCATGTTCAAATTTAAAAATATGTGGTTTAAGGAAGAGCATTTTTTGGAAATGCTAGAGGTATGGTGGAGAGATGAAGAATTTGTTGGATCGAAGATCTTTTTTATGGCTAAAATAAAATTCATCAAGACTAAGGTGTAGGAATGGAACAAAGATCAATTCAATAATATTTATTTGACCAAGTCCAATTTACAGGCTTCCATGGCAGAATTGAATGAGGAATTGATAAAAGAAAGGATGGAAAATGATAATTTTTTGAAAGAAAAAGGGTTTCTGGTGGAGTATAAAGAAATCCTAGCCAAAGAGGAAATATTATGGAGAAAAAATCCAAAGAAATGCGGTTGGAGGTGGGTGACAAAAATACTAAATATTTTCATAATATGACTAGAAAAGAGAATATAACCATATTAGAAAACTAGAAGGAGACAATGGGGTTACAATAGAAGAACCCAAGGATATTAGATTCATAATAGTTTCCTTCTTTGATAATATAATGAACAAATAAGTGGGAGTTGAGGCTATGATCCAATAAAAAACCTTGGGATACATTCCCTGTCCTATCAGTCTAGAACATAATAGAATGTTAAATGGTAAATTTACATATGAAGAAGTGGAATAAACACTTAAACAACTACATCTGGACAAGGCACATGGGTTGGATGGTTTCCAAGCCTCCTTCTTCCAAAAGTTTTGGAATTTCCTTGGCAGAGATTTAGTGGAGGCACTGGAAGCTACAAGGAATTCAAGGCATTTGCTAAAAGAAGTAAATAAAATCATCCTGATCGAGCAATCACGCCTAAGAAGGAGTAGGCAGTGAAGTTGGAGGACTAAAGACAAATATCATTATATAATACAATGTATAAGGTCATGTCTAAAGTATTTTTGAACAAGCTAAAAAAAATCCTCCCCTTCATCATCTCCTAAGAACAAATTATTCTTTGTTCCGAGGAGATCCATTGTAGATGGAGGCACTATTACACAAGAAGCCATACATTCACTTTAGAACACCAAAAAATCAAGTATATTAGTTAAACTAGATATTAGAAAAGCATATGAAAAATTATAATGGAGGTTCTTGTACAAAACATTTGAAGCCTTTGGATTTAATAGGAAATTTATCAGTTGGATCTTTGAGTGCATCTCTACTTCGAGAATATCAGTACTAGTGAATGGCACCCCAAAAGGGTTCTTAAACATATCTAGAGGGCTTAGGTGAGGCGATCCCCTCTCACCCTTTATGTTTATCATTATGGAAGAGGCTATCTAACAATCAATTAATCAATCATTTATTAGAGGGAGGGTCTGAGGAATTAATATTTCAAGAAATGTTAGTTCCACACATTAGAAATTTGCTAATGATACAATTCTTTTTGGCATTTTTGAAAATAAAGAAGCTAGGGAATTCAATAAATTTTGTTCCAATATGCATCTACCTTGATATAAGAAGTCAATAGGAACAAGTGTGACATATTTTTCATTAACACACATCCTAGGAACTAGTTGTAGATCTTAAATATGACAGGCTTCAAGAAGGGGGCTTTCCCTTGTCCTTACTTGGGGCTTCCTTTGGACAAAGGTCTAAGAAACACTAAACTTTGGGATCCTCTCAAGGACAAGATGGAGAAGCATTTAATATTATGGAAAGGTAGATGGTTGTCCTAGGAAAGAATGATTGTTTTGTTGAAGACATTAATCTCTTCTCTTCCCATATATTTATTATCTTTCTTAGCTCTCACAGTTAGGGCTAATAGAGTCTTTCTTTAGAAAATGAGGAGATTTTTTTGGCAGGGAATTTTAGAGAAACACACGTTGGCACTAATATCTTAGGATAAGATTTGTAAACCAAGGGAGAATGGGTGAGTTAGCCTAAGAAATCATATGGATTAGAATAAGGCTTCAAGAGCTAAATTGATTTGGAGAATGGTTAGACAACCTAAGTTGAAATGAGCAATAATTCTTCAAGAAAAGTATTTTAGTGGAAATGGGCAGTTGGATGTTGTCAAAATTAGGGATCCTCTAATGGGATCTAAGGTTTGGAAGTTTATACTCAAATTTAGACCTTTCATATGTAGATTTTTGTCTTGGGATATCCATGATGGAAGCAAGGCCTTGTGGAAAGACTCATGGTGTGGCCTTCTAAGTATCGATAGTGTATTAGATATTGGGATCACTAAGAATTTTCTATTAAATCATTGGGAAATAAAGTAAAGGATTACATAATCCCTCACCCAAAGGGGTTATCTTTTGGGTGGAAATTGAAGGAATTGGGTACCTTCCCTCTACCAATGCAGGAAAGAAAAGATCTAGAAAGTGTCCTTAAAATAAGACACATTAACTTCAGAAGTGGGGAAGACAAATTAATTTGGGAAGCATAAAAAATAGAGAATACAATGTAAAGAGTGGATACCCCCACCTCTATATACATACCACCAATAGCTTAGGTAGTAGTACCTCCATCCCAACTATTCAAGTTAGTCGACCAATCAAAGAATCATAACTAGCAACATCAACTCTCATGCTAGTCTATTGTGTGGAGATAGCAGATCAGGATTGAGGAGAATTTGTTTACCAGAGGGCCCGACTATGGGGGATCAATAATTTTTTTGGGTCTTTAGGCACAGGGATGACCCCTACCATTCTATAGGCTAGTGTCAGGATCTGGAATTTGATCCATTTGCAGATCCATATCTAGGTCTCATTCAAGTTATGAGAATCTATATTGATTTGACTCATCTAAATAAAATGAAGGTTATGACCTATAGATAGTAGGGCCCTCATCTGAATAGAGTTCAAGTGATGTGAGGATTCTTTGCAATTCCCAATGGTGAGGTGGGGATTCCTCCCTCCAAGGGTGGGGGTGGAGAGGAAGGGAATTCGGTAGGGGGGTGCACCCAATGACTACTATTGATGAGAATACCCAGCTTGACTACTATTGATAATACCCAAACCTTTTACTCCTATTCCAGAGGAGACGTCTATCTAAAAACAATAATGGGTGGGGGTGCACCTGACAAGATAGAGAGACCAAATTGACCACTTAATATTCCTCCCTCTAGGATTGGAGTGATAACCCTAATCCTGGAAGGTGGTGGTGGGGTTGGACCATCTTAAATAAAAAAGGTAGGGGTGCAAGGGCATAGGGGTGTGTTTCAATAAGGTATACTTTTCAGCATGTACTGGGACATATAAATCACCTACTACTCACTTTCATTTTTGTCCCACTCACTCAACACATCTTTTCATTAGCAACTCTTAGACTGGCCCATAAGTATCATGTTTACAGCTTCTGTTATCGAACCCCCAGCTTGAGAACTCATCTCATTTAGCCAATGTGTTGATACAATAACTATAGTAGCGTTCATGAACCCGATGCCTACTATACATTTCTCAAGGATATATGGTCCATATTGGGATGGTGGGTCATGCAAACCTGTGATTTAGAAGAATAAACAAAGGTAGAAAAGTGTGATTTATAGTCATAACCACTTATCCATTTCCTCATCTCTCTTTCTACTATCGAAGATACTAATCTTGAATCAACCATCCATACTTTTGGATTAACAACTAGATTCTCAATTGGTTCAAATTTAGTATACAAATTAAATTTTCTAGATCCCAATCCCAGTGGGAGATGGGTCTTTGTCCCAATCTCAAATTCATTATGGGTCTTTATCTTGAATCAGATCCACTTGTAGCTTAAAGGGGTGGAACCGGTTAATGGACCAGCTCCATACCCACTTCCAATTCTCATTACATTGGGATAAACATTGTACTCCAGGGGTAGGTACATTTGCATGGGAAACTTTGCAAAAAAAAATTCTTACAATAGAAAGGTTCAAAAAAATTGGTTTTGAGGGAGCTTCGAGATGTGTGTTATGCAAAAATGAGGAGGAATCAGTGAATCATATTCTTATGGGGTAAAAATTTGCATAAGAATGATGGAGATGGATATGTGTGAAAATAGGGTAGATCTCTTCTCTCCCCAATGATATAGTAAGCCTCTTTTAGTGTTGCACAAGAAACACAAACACAAGCCTACCTAAGTGTCTCTAGAATATTCCCCCCCCCCTTTCTAATTTGGGAGTTATAGAAAGAACAAAACCAAAGGATTTTTTATGACAAAGGAATGTTGATTTCCTCCTTCCAAAATAAGGTAGAGGCATACATAATAGAAGTGGTCAATCAGAGGTCTGTTGTCCTTCCTAAGAAAGGTGGAGTATTTACCTCATGGGATGCGAGGATGAGATTTAGGTGGGCTAGGTTAAGGGTACTAGCCTTCATAGGCTCTAGACAGTAGGAAAAAGAAAATTTGAGGGCCCAAACTCGACAATCACTGTCACAACATGGATGGTACAAATTAAACTTTGATGGGGCCTAGCAGGGTAATCTGGGGCTCACGGGAGTAGGTTGCATCATCAAGGATTGGAAATGGACCTGATAAGGAAATAAATAGTACCCTTGGGAGTCAATACTAATAAATTTTCTAAATTCAATGCAATGATTGGGGGCCTTCTGTTATAAAAAGAAACGAGCATAGATTCCATTGAAGTGGAGGGAGATTCAGCTATTGTGGTGAATGTGGTTAGAAAAGGTAGCACGTCTAATTAGAAATTAAATGGTTTTTTAGGAAGGGCATTGGAATTATCAAGAAATTCAAATATTTAATGATTAATCATATTTCTAGGGAGGCTAATATAGAAGCAGATCAGTTATCCAATCTTGTTGTGGATGAGTCAGTATTAAATAATTATATCCCCCCACCCCCTTGCGTGGATAAATGGACATTTAGAACCTCAGTTTGGTGACACAAGATTTAAATTCAAATTAAATTAGTATTACCATTGGCTAGCAGTAGGACATAATTCTATGTAATTTCCTTGGGGCCTTGATCTTATGACAGTGTCTGAGTTCACCCCTCTTCTATTGATGTGTTGGTACACCTCTATCTTATTGGATAGATGATGTGGTAGTTGGAGTTAGTTGGTATTTAGAGCTAGATTATTCCTATCGATAATCACATCTTAATATTATTTTTAAAAAAAAATCATAATTCAAAAGGATTTGGAGATATCTAATGACAAACGTTGTATGTCTTATGATGCAAGTCGTAAGGATCACAAAAAATGCATTAAGTTGATTTAACTTGGCGACACTTGAAATTATGGCATAGACTGATTAAATTGGGCATATTTTATGGGTCTTTTACCTTTCTTCTTTAGTGCTCTTCTCTTCTGGAGTCTTTTGAGAAATTGTGAGTGCTAGCAATGGATTCATCCTTATACCTTACATGGAAATCTAGGAAAACAAATTTCTTGGGTGAAATCAACTAGGAATAAAAGAGAAAAAATTTGAAATCTTGTGATGATTTTGTGCTCATGCCAGTGGAGAAAATCTTGGGTGATATAGGATTGCAAATGAGGCATCTGTTAGCTTGTGGTGACTAATCAGGAAAGTACTATCCAGGAAAGTACTGTACACTTTTCCTCCCGACCTCGCCGGGGTTCGGGGCCGGGCCGGGCCCTGAGCGGGGGTTTGGGGGCGGCAGCCCCCAAGAGCAGGGGTTCGGGGGTGCAGCCCCCGAGGAAATTTTTTTTTTTTGAGGCCGACTACTTTTTTTCGGTTTTTTTGGGCCGACTACTTATAACTCATTCTAACCCTAAAGCGGGAAAATATTGTATAATATGGCTTAGGGTTAGGGATTTTTACGATGTATGATTTTAGTACTTGCGGCAGAGTTGGGCTGTAAGGGATTACGGATTGTAATCAGGTTGTAATCACTGGATAATAATAATATTGGACTTGCTGTTGGTGGACGTAGCCCAGGGATTGGGTGAACCACGTTAAATCTGTGTGCCATTGTGTTCTATTCTGTGTGGTTTATTATTTTCTGATATTAGTTATATTTGCACATAATTGTTATTTCTGCCTTGTTAATCCTAACAGCATCATCACAAGGTAAATAGTTGTATTTATTCTATGTTTGTGTTAATTGTTTTGTTTGTGGGTGAGTCAAACTTTTGGTAGTCCAATTATGTCAGGTCATTCTCGTTGAGAAGATTCTAGGTGACTTACACTTGGTTGTGCAAAATATTGATTATAATCTTATGATCCCATACACTAAGTATTACTACTAACCAAGTGGTCCTAGAGATATTTTGACGGAGGAAGTGGATAAAATCTTAGTTCTTGCTATGCATAATAGAAATATCTTTGAAGACAAGATTTCATGACATTGTCAAGAATATTGATTTTATGTTAAAATGGCTTAACATGTAGGTTGTTGAAGGAGATGACTGCTGGAAATAATATCTAGTTGTTGAGGGCTATGAACCCTTTAAGGTGGAAGATGCTAATGTTGAGATTTAGCCTGAGGTAGAACATAGGTAGAAGGGTAGAAGGGTAGAAGGGAAAAACCAAGGAAGGTGGCTCTAGAGATAGCTTAAAGGAGTGGCTGCATGAAAAAGGAAGAGAAACCATCTTTGGCTTGGATGAACTATAAGGTCCTCATGAAGATTGCATTTTTGTGAGTTGTAGCTTACTCAAATAGAAGAAATGGAAAATATAGTTGGCCATTTTGTTATCTGGTTTTGAGCTCACTTTAGGCATTGTCGCTGTATATGCTTACTAGTATTAAATGGTTGGTAGTGTCATTTCTAGGTGTTGATGTGTCTTTAGTTATACATATGGAAACTTGGTCTAGCATTGGGGAGTTTTTGGGTTAAATTAATATATTATTACTACATATTAATATTATACTATATCCACTATAATATTATATTAATATTATAACATATCCTATATAATACAATATAAAATTAATACTATAGTATTAAGATTAGATATCTGATCCCTATGGGTATTTTATATACTTGAGCACAAAATGGTCGCAGGTCATTTTTACCCATGGATTTTATGCTTTAGCATCTGATATCTAAGGAAAATCTTATATTATATCCTTTAAATTCATTTTTTTGCTCAAATCAACTATCAGGTATAAATTTTATTGCATATTTTTTCATTTTAAATCATTTATTTGTATTTTTTGGCTTAAATTTTTTTCTTTTTTTTGTTTACATTATGTTTTTTGGGTTGATTTTTTTTGTACTTTTTAAACTATCTTAACTATATAAATTTTCAAATTCAACGAGGTATGGGAGACAACATTGATAACCTAAGAAAACCTAAGTTAAGTGAGAAGTTTGATGTTATTTTATTTTTCTTTGGTTTGATAAGTGGAAGCATTGATTGTTTAGACCCTAAATACATTGTGTAGGGCTTGATCATATCTATTTTTTAAGCGAAATTATTCAAGATAGAAATGTATTGATCTTAAGCCTATGTAAAGATAAAATTTCAGTCCTTGGAATTGAGGACTTGATGTGTTAATGCATGATATGGGTTTTTTTAAACTATGACTGGCGTCTTAGAAGGTTTTCAAATGCAAGGAAGAAGGTTTGATCAGTCAATATTGAATGGGATTGGTAAATGATGACAAGAGTAGACTCCTAGTAGGCCTAGTGACAAGGTGTCTAACAAACAACACCTAGGATGCATCTAGTAGCATTGAAGAGACCATTGTGAGTCTTTGTGCATTTGTATGGTTTGAAGTCCTTCTCGTGCATCAAAAGTGAACCCAACATTTCATAATATTGGTCCATTTATTGTTGATGTACATGTATTAATACATTTAATCATTTCAAACACAAAAATAAAGGAAAATTTGCATGATTATACAAATACTACCATTGCATTTCTCTATTTTAAAAGAGAATTTAAATCCAAAATGATAACTCAAACCTAAAAATTGTTGGCATTCTATACTACTAAACAAGGTTTAAGTGTGTGTGTGTGTGTGTCTATATATATATATATATATATATATATATATATATATATATATATATATATATATATATATATATAACATTTTTATTGTTTATTAGATGGATGTTGATTAGTCTTGCATCACAGACAAAGCAGTTCAACACCCACCTAGTGGAAAATTTTCCTACAATGACCTTTCATGAGAGATGTATGTCCTTAAATACTCACAATATTTTTTTCAGCTTGGATTTCAGATGATAGATTGAAAGATTTTGTCAAGGGATAACATTCAAGGAACTCATATCCAACTTTATTTCACAAGAGTCATTCATGGAAACACCCTCTTCATTCTAATACAAAAAATAAGATTAATTTATATTTTTGGAATACAACATATAAGAGTAATATGCTAACTATAGTTTTTCTACTTGTGATTATGAAGTGCAAGAGTGTATCTAGTTATTTGTTAACTATAGGTATTAATAATATGAAGATTAATTATGATTTTCATAGGTATTGGTATATGTATGGACCAAAAAACTTCAAGGAAAAAGAGGAAATGATTTTTAATCCTTTCTTAGTTTCCAAATCATGTGAAGGTAGTAGACCTAGTAGCAAACACATATAACATGGATGTACATGTTCTTTTAGCACATGAGTCATGGTTCATAAGCAAAACCATGTGTTGATACAGTACCGCTAAGTTCAACTTGTGGACAAGGAAGGCATAACTTGTCATGGTCAAATGAATAATAAAATTTTGGGAATGAATTCCTTTGCATCATATATTAGTAAGCATTTAAATCAATGAGTGGAGACATTGATATTTATTGGCATGCTTGTTGATGCAATGCATAAAAAACATAAACAAATGGAACATGAAAAGATGACCATGTTTGAGGGTCAATCTTCTAGGGATAATTCCTTACCATGGATGATATTGCAAACATAATTAATAAAATTAAGACATCAAGCTACATGCTTGATAGTAATGATTCTCTTTCAGTACAACTATGAGTTTTGGAAAATCTTGACAAGAGGTTTGCATATCAGGAGTATAGTGCCATTATTGACGGAGATAAGAAAGTCTCATTTCTTCTAGGAATTCAACTATCAAAACAACTTGATTGGATTCTTCAATATGTCCAATACAACATATTAGCCATGGATTATACATTTGGTACAAATATAATGAAGCTATGACATGTTTATCAGTAGAGTTGAATAAAAAATGTTTAAACTCAAAATAAAACATAATATTAATACATGATACCCTATGTCTTATGTTAGTTTCAATTGTATACAATGTTTGCATTCGATTCAAAGCATATGTGGGTTTATGTAGCTTGTTTCATTATGTCTAGGTCTTACGCATATGATATTACATACTAGATGTGGATTCTCCTCCAATAGATTCACTTGAAGAATATTGATTAGAGAATAAACACATTCATGGTAGATGGTGCAGGTTTTGAGGTAATAGTTATCCGTTATTTCCTTTTTCATTCAAAACCTTATAATTTTTGTAAATATATCAATATGACCCTTAAATAAATATTAAATACTAAGTATTCATTATGAAAACACATGTTGCAATGTGATGGATATCTATCCTCTTGGCATGTTATACGAGCATGGTTGAAGAACTTAATTGCAAAGGTCAAAGATAACACAGTTAGACAAGAGATGATTGATAGAATTATTTTTATCATGCATAGTTCACTAAATGAGATTTCTATAAGGAATTAGATTCACATATCATTGAAGACTTTAAAGATACACAACCCTCATTCATTGAATATTTTAAAGGACGGTGGTCCAATAGATTGAGTATGTGGGATATATGTTTTCATACACTAAAACATACAGAACAAGAGACAAATGGTGCCATAGAGTCCTACCACTCACACCTAAAGAGATGATTATGAAAATAATCAAGTATCATGCAAATAATAATGTTTATTGGTTGGTACATGAACTAACAACACATGTTTATGTCTATTATTGGTGGGTGTAAGTCAATAAGTTACATTCAATGATATTGATGATCACATAGCATAAGTGACAAGTGAACATAATTCTTATTTTTTATATGATATGTATAGCTCGTTAGATAGTCTATCTATTTGCTCATACAACTTTTCAATACAAGGATACATGTGCAAACATGTGATGAAGGAAAACTTGATGAGGGAGGATAAATACAACATATATATCTAACAAATTGCATGTATAACTTCATAATCACACAAGTACATTTGGTTCTATAGAAGAAGGATGCCCCACCAATGTGTCTTATCTCTTGGTACTTGACAAATATGATTTGTTTATTTTATTTCTATACCATTCTTTACAAGATATGTGTTTTAAATGTGTTAAAATTTCAATGTAGGTAATTAATGAATATGATGGGAATATAGACAATGAAAAATGTCAACTTCTAAATAATTCTTATGTACACACATAGGTGACTTTAAAACCATGCATTTTTATAATTCCAATTCTTATTAATTCGATTATATAATTTCTAAAATATGTCTATTTTTGTTTGTAGACCATTGACAATAGAGATGAACATGACACAAAAAATTTGAAGTTGCAGATAAGAAACAGGGTTGAAATTTTAGGTCACACATCTAATTTGGAAAAACTTACTTTCATTGATAAGTATATAGAGGACTTTTCAAATAAGGTCAAGAGTAGACATGTCTCATCCCAACCTAGATTAGACCATCCAAGTGTGCATCCATTTCTCCCTGTACAAGATTGATTTGGTCACACTCATCATTGGTAAGAAGACTTGATTGAGTACATGAATATGAGGAGAAGATCGAGTATCTCAAATAAAACACCTATGTTTCCACCAATGCCACAAAATCTCAAGCGTCAAAATTGGTTTGCTGAAATCAATAGGGAAAAAGAATTAGAGAAAGACCAAATTTAGTACAATGACATGATTTTGACATGTTGATAACACATAGTTTGAAATTGTCCAAGATACTATTATGAGCACAAAGATTTTATTGATAGAACATAGGAGAGTATCATCACACAACCAAAGCATGTTTTAGACTTTGGAATGTTATAATGTAATATTGCATTTTACAAAAATAAATGAAATGTTGGTCAATATTTTATTAGTTGAGCTAGAGGAAATTGAAAATTATTATAGTGATCCATTATCTATTATATATAAAACTAATTTTGTTTTGATTTACTACGAAATTATTATGGGCATTTTATTGATTTTTTATTGTATTTGAGCTGAAGAGGTTATAGATATGGGAATAGGATTACATGAGAAAAACAAAGTAGTCTAAGATTAAGAAAAAAATAAAGACCTAATTGGATGAAGAGGGTTGTACAACATTCATAAATAGAATTGATACATAAAATTGAAAGCGTGAAAACAATGTAATGTCCCCTTCCGTTTAACATATTAATTTTGCTAGTCTTTATTATTTCCCAAGGCTAGAGCAAAATAAAATTTAAGGGAATAAAGTTATTAATTAAATATGAAATAGAGCTAAGGTTGAGATTATAAGTTGCTCATATTTAATTAATAAAATGATCCATTAAAATATTGTTATGGGGACACCTAGTCTACTTGGATGTTTGAATTATCTTAGGCCAAAGTCAAGGCTTTAATTATTAAATGAGGCATTAATTTCATGGGGAACTATTTAATTATTATAAAGGCCTAATATAAGCCTAAGTTGAAATATCAATTATGGTGGAGATCCTAAGATAAATGTTTTTTTTATTATCAGTAATAAGAATATTTTTATTATCCAATTTTATTCTATCCCAAACTAGTGGTGAATACATAAGAGACCTACCTCTCCATAGAAAATACAACCATAAAGAGCCTATTAATAGATCCAAAGATTAAGTTTTTTTTGTTGCTCCCTCTTTGGAATGTGATTGTAAGATCATATCAAATGCTCCTTCTCTCTTTCTCTTCTTGTCTTTTTTCCCTTTTACTACCTATCATCCATCTTCTAGCCTTTTGGACCCCTTTTTCCACACCAAGAACTCATCAAAGCTCTCCCTATCATTAGAAAACCCTCCTTTTCCATGGAATCTACCAAACAAATATCTCTTTGTAACACAATAATCTGAAATTGAGCCCAACTTCACTCCTTCTAATTGAGTAGTAGGCTCAACCATATCCCTTTTTTTTAGAGTATTTGATTGGCTTTCTTTGAGCCCAATGCAAGATTTATCCCCAAGCATGGCCCTCAAAGAAATGTCACAAGCTTCCTCTCAAACTATCCTCTCTTCCAAGCCAATTCCCCCCACATACTTGCCTACATATCTAAATTCCACCCCCTGCCAAGGGATGTTTGCAGCTTCATTTGAATTTTCTTTTGATACTCCCTCCACCGCTTTCTCTACTGAATAAAATTTAAATGATCCATCCTTCCACCAAGTTTATTCCTTGATAACTTTCTTCTTTGGATAGTTCTCATCCACATGCTTTTTTTGAAATCATCTTCTACATTTTAAGGGAATACCATCATAATCCACTAGTTGAATCCATTCACCATTACTCAATTTCATTGATAACTCTAGTGGGAGATCTTTTGACACATCCATATCAACTAGAATACGAGAAAAGGTAGAATTAAAAAAAATTGAGATCCCTTATCCACACTCATAAATTTACCTATATTGTTCCCTATAGCTTCCAAACATGATTCAAACCAAAAATGAAGTGGGGCATTTGGAAGTCTTACTCAAAGGTGGATCTTGTTGAAGGATTCAGTAACTAGATTAAAAGATGGATACTACAACTTCAAAAAAAATGTAAATTTATTCTCTCAAATCCAGATGCAATCACAAATGATCTTCTTCCTATTCCATTCATTTCAAAGGTAACAACAAAGAAGGGCTAGCTCCTGGGTAAATTTGAAATTTACCCTCGAGAATAGGCCCCCACATCTCTAAAATCCACCTATGTAGCTCTTTGAGAGAAGGCCAAAAACCTCTAAATATCCCAATTAGACTTGTCTCCATGAAATATTTAGCATTTTTAACATCCTCTTCCTCCACCTCTTTATCAATGACAAACATAAAGTTTATGTGTAAGCTGTTCAAAAAAATAGAGCCTAAAACCTTCTTTGACTTTACCAAGTCCACGAGTTTTCCATGATCAGAAATATTGCCACAATTAGAAGTGGAAATTCCTATCCCCATAGCATCCTAGCACAATATTTTGTATTATTATTTTTATTTGAAAGGATCCTCATTGAGCCACAGGAATTCCCTTGAGTCCCAATCATACCTCCAAGGGCCGAAGAAGATTCCCAATTTTTAAAAAACTTAAAGTTTCCTTGATGCATTCTATGCTCCTAAGTTTTGTCACCATTGCCCAGGTTGCATGAAGCTACCAATCGTAGATGATCGTAATGCCTAGACACACCTCAAGCGCTAACACAACTATTTCTCAACACAAAACCCCTTGGGGGGCCTTAAAACACACAACTCTAGCATTGAAGTGACCATTATTATAAGAAAACACCCTCACCAAGGTCCCTGAAGCTATAGAAATGGACACATTCAGAGAACCATATCCCTGGAACAAAACCCTAAGGGGAGCACCAGACAGAAGCATCCTGGAGCTCTTTGATAATAGCCTAAGTTAATTGTTAATTGACATGGGTTATTTATTTATATTAATCAACATTATCAAGTTTAGAAAAAATATTAAAATGAAAATGTATATGCCGATGGAAAGAGGAAACCTTATAAATAGGAATATCGATGGCTTTGGATCATTATTGTTCATAGTTTATTTTTATCACTCCAAACTCTCTCCAGGTGTGCCGCACAAGTTATCAAACCCTAAGATGAAATACCTAGTAGTTTTTAGTAATTTTGGATGAGCTTTTAGTCTTTCATCTTGAAGTAAATATTGCAGGGTCCCAAATCGCAATCTATTATTGGTTCTAAGTTGGATGATGGGTTTATTATTTGTAGAAATATTCAAAGTTTGAAGATACATTTTGATAATTTTTCAAGTCGATATTGGAGCAAATTTTATGGTCATTTTGAAGCTTTTTGTTTGTGGAAACTATACACCCCTCTCAGATGATTTTCCCTTTGGCTCTACACTAATTTTAGGGGCCATGAGTTGGATTCCTTTCCCATTGTGATCCAGAAGAATGGTGCCTCTACTATTGAAAGGGTTCAAAACTATTCTTCCAGCCATTTGATAAAATCACATTTTTTTAGGATATTGAGCCCAATATTATAAATCATCAATTTTGTGTTTGTATTGGTGAAGGGTTTTTCATTTTTGTTGAGATGGAATGACTGATTGGTAGTTGTTGATAGTCAGTAAATTAATGCTCTTTTAGACATGTTGGTAAAAAAGGAAATGCTTTGTTCAATGGTAAAGTTGTAGAGTGAAGTTGGTTGTCGCACCCTTCATTTTTTTACAACATTTCTTCAATATATTATAAACTTAAGATGTGTTTCAGGTGTATACCATTTTTGTTGCATTGAAGCAAGATCTTTGGTTGTATATTATAAACTTGGTTTTTAAATTCATACATGCTAAAGATGTAAAGGCAACGGTTATGTGAAACAAGTGGACTCTAGGAATATACTCTGGTCTGTAATAGGATAAATACTTTTATAATAATAATACCTTGTAAATCTGTGATATATTATGTCTTGAATAGAGGTCTATTTCCTATTTGTTGTTACATATATTATTTTTGAATATCAAATATGCATGATATCTTCAAAAAAACAAACTCATTATGCATCAAACAATAAATAAAACTCATAAATTAGACCTAAGTCAGCTAGCATGCCAACAGTTTCACAAAATGCCAAGCAATCAAAACTCAAATCTTAGGTTAGAACTAGCAAGGTTATTACATTGGTATGAGAGCCACAATTCTTTCTAGCCTATGAAGTGTCATTAAAGGTTATTCCAATTAATCATGCACTTATTTTCAATCAATCATGCAATATTTAATAGTAAAAAAACAAGTCCATGATTGATTATAATTAAGTCTATGAACCATTAGAAGATTGTCCCTCATCGATACTATACTAGGCGAAAATCATAATAACATGAAAAAAACCCCTTAAACATAGAAGAACAAAGAAATGATAGAGGAATTAGACAACCTAATATCCAGAATGTTCTAGCTCCTTTGGATCAACAACAATAACAAATGATGCAAACATTCATGCAATCCCAACAACAACTGTTGAATGCAATCGATAATCTAAGCATATAACAACAACAAACATGGAATCAAGAAAGGGAAGGTAGCAAGATAGGTCATGAAAATCCTCTTGGAGTAGCTTATAATTCTATTAGGACCACAAACACATGGTCCAATTGGCCACTCACACTGATATTTTTGCCCCCAAAGAAATGAAGTTGAAAAGGAAGTTCCTAAGGAAGGAGAAAAAGAGAAAGATATCACAAATGACATCATGGATGCTTATGATGATTACATGACACTTCTAGATCAAGTCAGGGGATTAATTAATCTGAATCAGTTCATGAACTAGCAGAAATATAAGGCCAATTTCAAATGGAAAAGGCAAGAAGAAGGACCCAAAAAGTAAACTAGACAAGACTCTCAAACCAAGGAATACAAAGAATCTTTGAACAAGGTTCCTTTAAAAACTTTTGATGGAAGTGGAAAGAAAACTTCTAGAGATTGGGTTTATAAATTAGACACATTCTTATCACTCAAACAAATGGAGGAGGATAAAGCTTATAGTTTTCCATAATGCATCTAGAAGGAGTAGCTTATGATTGGTGGCATCATAGACTTGTGTCACAAGATCATGCAATGATCCATTCCTATGAGGAGTTTATAAGCAAGCTTATTGCTTGGTTTGACATGAAAGACATAGAGATGTATTATAGAGACTTGGCACAACTCAAACAAGTGGTACATGTGGAATCCTATGTTAACGATGTCTAAAAGATTTTTGTCATGGTTCTAGATATGACAAAAAAGAGACTCACAATGTTGTTAGTTGAGGGCTTGAGCAATAGATTGAAATGATTGGTCTAGGCGCATAAGCCTAAAACACTACACGATGTTATTCAGCTAGTGGTTAACCTTGATACTACACCTCCTTTCCAACCACAAAGGAAAAAATTTAGCGCATACAAACCAAACCAAAAGGGATTTAAGCAACATATGTATACACCACCAAAATTTGATCAAGAATCTAATAATAAACTAAGGAAGAAGCTATGTTTCTAATGTAAGGAACCATGGGAGCTCGGACACTATTGCCTTGGAAAAGGAAAGGCTCATTTGATTGAGGTCATATTTTATGATGAAAATCATGAAGAACCAGAGACTAGTATGGGGGATGATAGTGATCATGAGAATTAGTCACTGCAGGTACAACTGGAAGATACTGCACCCAAGGAAACTTTGTGTAGCATTATTGCCACTTAATCTAGAATTCCCAAATTTCACCCTTTCTGACTGAGAGGTGTCCTTAAGAGGAAATAGATGGTTTTATTAGTGGACAATGGAGAAAAATATGATTTTATTGATGAAGGATTAGTGATGAAGTGAGGATTATAGGTTGAGGACTTTCCAAGATTTGGTGTCACTGTTGCAGACAGATTTACATTGAGTGTACCGAGGTGGTTCCCCAACTAAGCATATAGATTGGAGATTAAACAGTAATATATGACTTCTATGTGCTAGGGCTTGGCAATATGGATGTCATATTGGGACTCTAGTGGTTAGAATCACTCAAACAATATGTTCAAGACATTTCCAGATGCAACTTAATTTATGGTTGATGGGAATAAAATGGATCTTAAGGCTATGTCTGACAATGGACCCTAAGTAGTTTCAACAAGGAGGATGGAGGCTCTATTTAGACATAGGGATATAGATTGGGCAATTCAAAATTTTGTATATACTAAACCTTCCTCCACCAATGAACCATGGTATCATGTTGATATTCAAATAGTTCTGGATAAGCACAATGTGTTGTTTGATGAAATTCCTCTGGGAAGGACACCTGATTGCAAGTTTGAGAATTTCATCGAGCTTGAGGAAGGTGCTAAGATAGTTATCAAAATTCCCTACTAACATCCATGCCATTTTAAGGAGGATATTGAAAAAATAATCAAGGAAATATTGAGCATGGGTCACATACATCCTAGCTCTAGTCCCTTCCCCTCATTAGTTGTTTTTGTTAAAAGAAAGATGAAACTATGAAAAAGTGCATCAATTATAGAGCCTTGAACAAGAATACCATTAAGAATAGGTACCCCATTCCCAGGATCAATGAGCTTCTTGATGAGTTACATGGGGTTGTGTATTTTTCTATAATTGATCTTCGTTCAGGTTATCACCAAATTTGTGTCTAAGAAGAGGACATACAAAACAATACACTTCAATACCATTATAGCCATTTTGAGTTTTTGGTCATGCCATTCAGACTTGTTAATGCACTAGAAACATTCCAATCTTATATGAATCACACCTTTTGAGATCAGTTGTGAAATTGTGTATTAATTTTCCTTGAAAACATCTTAGTATATAGTAAGTCTTTGGATGATCATCTTTGATACCTAGATGTTGTATTGGGTATCATGGAGGCCC
Source organism: Chamaecyparis obtusa (assembly GCA_027943335.1). NCBI lineage: Eukaryota > Viridiplantae > Streptophyta > Pinopsida > Cupressales > Cupressaceae > Chamaecyparis > Chamaecyparis obtusa. The sequence goes on along the minus strand of BSBK01003587.1, from coordinate 1,776,795 downwards.
AATCCCTATATGCTAAGGATTCCAAGTCTGAATTTGGATTGAATAAGATTCTCTACGTCAAACATGTGATTGGAGCTAATGGTGTAAAGGTACACCAGGAAAAGATTCAAGCTATTCTAGACTAGCCACCGCCTAAAATTATTTCAGAGTTGAGATACTTCTTGGGCTTATGTTTCTATTATAGGAGTTTTGTGAAAGGTTTATCACATTTGGTATCACCTCGTATAGATCTTACAAAGAAGGGAGCATTCTATTGGACAGTGGATACACATATGATATTTGATAAGCTCAAAGAGGTCATGAGTTTGTATCCATCTTTGGCATTGCCTAACTTCACACAAGCTTTTTTTTTTGAGTGTGATGTGTTAGGATGGGGAATTGGAGACGTCTTAATGTAGAATATATACATCCTATTGTGTTTGAGAGCACAAAGTTGAGGGATACAAAAAAAAATTACTCCACTTTGATAAGGAGATGCTAGCCATTATGCATGTGCAAGAAAAATTCAGGCAATATGTAGTAGGTGCAAAATTTGTGGTCAGAACTGATCACAATGGTCTTAAATATTTTATAGAGAAGAAAGACATTAATGAATGACATAAAAAGTGGGTAATAAAAATTCAAGCCTATGATTTTTTTGTGGAGTTTGATAAGGGTAAAACAAATATTATTGCCAATGCTCTTTCATAGAAACCTACCCTCTATTCTCTAATTGAGATTTTAGCTTATTGGAAATCTCAATTATTGGTTGAGTATTCTAAAAAATACTTTTTCCTATGAGTTAATTGATGGTCATGTACAAGATGACAAATATTTTATACTGGATAATATCATATATTATAAGAATATAATATATCTAGTACCGGAATCTAAGCTGAAGGTCAAGATCCTAATAGTAGTTCATCATACACCTCTATCAGGGTATCTAGGATTCTTCAAAACTTATCGTTAGGTTTGAGAAAGATTCACCAAGAAGGGTCTGAAAGATGATGTGTTGCAACATGTTAGAGAGTATTTGACTTGTCAAAAAAACAAGTTTGAGCGCACCTTCTTGACATAACTACTTCAACCATCGCCTATACCAAAACAAAAGTGGGAAGGAATATCCATAGAGTCTATTAGAGGGATGCCATGAGTGCATGGAAGAGATTACATATTTGTGGTTGTTGATAAATTAATTAAATATACACATTTCTATGCTATTCCTATAGATTATTCAACACCTTAGGTTGTATATTTGTTCTTCATAAATGTGTTCAGACTACATGGGCTCACTAAGACCATAGTTAGTGATTATGATAGTAGGTTCCTTAGTATGTTTTGCTAGGAGTTATTTCATTTAGCAGGTACAGAGTTGACACAAAGCACTAGTTACCACCCTCAAATGGATGGTCAAACAGAAATTGTAAATAAATAGATTGAGAGCTATCTATGAAATTATGTGGCAGGGTAGAAACATGCTTGGATTAAATGGCTACACTTAGGTGAGTATTGCTATAATATCACCTACCATATGTCAATTGGAATGTCTCCATTTATGGCCTTATACTAGTATGATGCATTATCCTTTGTGGATTTGGCCTTTTATGATAGAAAGCTCCCTCGGGCTAAGGGTATGATATAGAATTGTCAAGACATTCTCAAAGCACTCAAAGATTACCTCCAACATGCTCAAAATCAATAGAAAATGTATGAAGATAGGCATATACTTGAGAGATCTTGTTAGATTGGGGATTTAGTTTTCTTTTGTTTTTATCCATACAAACAATCTACATTAAAAAAGAGTGGTGCATAAAAACTCAAGCCATGTTTCTATGGGCCCTATAGGATATTGAGGAGAGTTGGGGAGGTTGCATATGAATTGGAACTTCCAAAGGGCAGAAAAATCCATAACATATCTCATGTTTCATGCCTTAAGAAGGTGTTGAGCTAGCATACACTTCATCTCTAGAATTTCCACCCCTTGACAAGGAAGGAAATTGGGTCCTAGTTCCTATAGTATTGTAGATACAAGCTAGAGAAACTTAAGAAACAAAGTGATTTGTGAATATCTTGTCAGGTGGAGAGACTTACTGGTTGAGGATGCAACTTGGGAAGGAGAGAAAATTTTGCAGCATCCCAATTTGTGATTGCTAAAGAACAAAAATCCTAAGAAGGGAGGACTATAAAGTTCCCTTCCATTTAACATGTAATCATAATTAATTTTGATAGCCTTTACTATTACTGAAGGCTAGAGAAAAATAATTTACAAGGGAATAAAGTTATTAATTAAATATGAAACGTAGATAAGGTTGAAATTATAATTTTCTCATATTTAATTAATAAAATGGTCCATGAAAATATTTTTATGATAACGCCTAGTCTACTTGGATGTTTTAATTGTCTTAGGCTAAAATCAAGGCTTTAATTATTAAATGAGGCTTCATTTGCATGGGGAATGTTTTAATTATTATAAAGGATTAATATAAGCCTAAGTTGAAATATCAATTATAATGGAGAGCCTAAGTTAAATGTTAATTGGCATGGGTCAATTTATTTATATTGGGTGGCATCATGAAGTTTAGAAAAATATTAAATTGAAAATGTATATGTTGATGGAAAGAGGAAACCTTATAAAGAGGAATATCGATGGTTTTGGATCATTATTGTTCATAGTTTTTTTTTATTATCATTTCTCACTCTCCAGATGTGGCCGCAAAAGTTCTCAAACCCTAGGACAAAATTCCTAGTGGTTTTCAGTGATTTTGGATGAGATTTCAGTCTTTCAACTTGAAGGAGATATTACAGGGTCCCAAATTGTAATCTATTGTTGGTTCTAAGTTGGATGGCAGTTTTATTATTTGCAGAAACATGCCAAGGTTGAAGACGCATTTTGAGACTTTTGCAAGTCATACTTGGAGAAAATTTGTAGTCATTTTGAAGCTTTTTGTTTGCAGAAACTATACACTATTGAGAAGTGAAGGCCAATAGTCATAATGTTTTTATTATCCCTTTTATTATGACTCTTCAATTCGAAGACTCCTCATTATGTAATAATCATGGAGACTTTATATATGCTGCTCTTGCTCATTTGTAAACAATCTATTGAATTAATGCAATACTCTGTAGTCTGAACGTAGCCACAATTTGTGGTGAACTAGGATAAATTTGTTGTTGTGTATTTGTTAATTTACATTGTATATTTGTTATTTATTTATTATTTTCAATTCCTTTCAATTAGTATCAGAGCACAGGTTGTGCATATTGGAAATCTAGGTTGAATTTCTAGAAAGATGGAGGATATGAAAGTAGAGAAATTCACAAGCAAGAACTTTAGCCTGTGGAAAGTGTAGATGCGTTCCTTGCTGATCAAGCAAGATTTTGCAATCGCAATTGAAGGAAAATATAGCAAACCAGCTGCAATGTCAAATGAAGATTGGAAGAAGATTGATGATAAAGCGATGACATTAATCTTTCTTTCATTGTCACAAAATGTCTTGTTCAATGTCTTCAACGAAAAGACAACAAAAGAAGTTTAGGACAAACTTCAGAGCATGTATGAGACAACATCGGATGCAAATAAAATCTTCATTATGAAGAAACTCTACAAGCTAAAAATGAAGGAAGGGACTGTGATGTCAAATCATGTAAATGATTTGAACACTTTATTATGTCAAGCAATCTCGGTTGGTATGACACAAGATGACGAAGCCAAAGCCATCATCTTGTTATGTTCTTTACCCGACAGTTGGGATCCTGTAGTTACAACTGTTAGGACTTCTAATTCCACAAAGAAGAAGTTGGTCTACAATGAAGTGGTTGCTACTTTTATTAGTAAAGATATGAGAAGAAGTAACAAAGACACCCCATCTGGTGATGCTCTTACCATGGTTAGCACTGAAAGAAGGGGAAGAAGCCATCATAGAAGTAATAATAATAATTATTACAATTAAAGCAAATCAAGATCACCTAATCGATCAAAGTCAAGAGGTAGAAATGGAGAGTGTTGGTTTTGTGGCCTTGAAATTGTAGGTCTTACGAGAAAGCACAAGAAAAAGTGAGGAATAGTGAAGCTAATACAACCTATGAGGTAGATGAAGCTGCTCTAATTCTTTCTAGATGTGACTCAAAATCAGATTCTTGGGTGATAGATTCCGAAGCCTCCTTCCATGCCACTTCATGTACGGATTTCTTTACTAATTATCAAGAAGGTGAATTTTTTGAAGTATATTTGGGTGACAACAAAGAATGTAAAATCATTGGGAAAAGTGACGTTGTCTTGCATCTAGAAGGTGGAGCCAAATTGTTGCTCAAAGATGTTAGATATGTTCCTCAATTAAAGAGGAATCTGATTTCAGTCAGCTAACTATATATCCAAGGATTTAAAATAGAACTCACAGATACATGGAAAATAGTCAAAGGTTCATTGGCTATTAGCAAAAGGAGAGAAGACCGATAGCCTCTATATTGTGAAACCAATCAATGAGGTGGGAGCTACTGTGACAGTTGTAGGTAGCAATGCGACACTTTGGCATCAAAGATTAGGCCATATGAGCAAGAAAGGACTAGAGGCAATGCTCAAAAGGGATCAACTACCGGGTCTCCAATCAGCAAACTCAGAGTTTTGTGAACATTGTCTCTACGACAAGCAAAAGAGGGCCAGCTTCTTGAAAGATGGGCATGACATGAAGGCAAAACCATTGGAACTTGTGCACTCAGATGGCTTTGGTCTTACCAAGGGAAGCTCCTTAGGAGGTGATAAATATTTTGTTACTTTCCTTCATGACTGTACTAGGAAAGTTTGGATATACATGATGGCAAATAAATTTGAAGTTTTATCTAAATTTAAAGTTTTCAAAGCTCTTGTTGAAAACCAAAGAGGTGACAAGATTAAATGCTTGAAAATGGATAATGGAGGGGAGTTTTGTTCACTGGAATTTGATAATTTTTGTGTAGATACTGGTACTCATAGGGTGAAAGTTGTCCCCTACACCCCTCAAGAAAATGGGGCAGCAGAAAGGCTAAATAGAACAATACTTGAGAAAGCTCGGTGTATGCTTTCCAATGCAGGTTTGGGAAAAGAGTTTTGGGATGAAGCATGCAACACATTGGTCTATTTGATAAATCGAAGTCCCTCATCAAGGTTGAACTTCAAAATTCCAAAAGAGGAATGGAAAGGAAGAAGAGTTTCATACTCTCATCTTAAAGTCTTTGGCTGTTAGGCTTTCATACATGTCCCTAAGGAGAAGTGAAGCAAACTGGATCCTAAATCATAGCCTTGCATATTTGTTGGATATGGGGAAGAATAGTTTGGCTTCAGACTTTGGAGTTTATTTGATAAGAAAATCATATGGAGTAGAGATGTAGTCTTTAATGAGAAGATATTTCCTCATTCTAAATATGAAACTCCTATCAGACAATACATTCCCCTATTTAAGATGATGGACAATGGAGATCAAAATTCTCCATTTGACTCTCAGTTTACTCCCACATCAAATTCTCCCATCTCTATTCTATCTACTATACCTTAGCTATCACAAAGTTCAACAGCAGGAAGCTTGGCCATTAATAATTCCCCTGCATCCCTGCCTCATAGTGACATAAATTTAACCCAACTGGTGATAATACGATGTTTGGGAGTCATCCTAGTTTGTCCCAAACCGAAACTGAGTATGGGAGTAACTGGGTCTTTAATAAACCGTTGGAAATCTTCCTGTAGTAGCATTCCTTCCACATGGTTTTGGCTCCACAGAAGATTCTTCCCCTACATCTCCTACCGCATATCACAATACCTCTATTTTGACCCCATACAATGGTAGTAAAACTTCCCACTCATGGCATGAAGTCAATGCTTTGTCTGGGCGTCATGTTTCTTTAACTCCTCATGCACCCGACTCTGCCAGCAGGCAACACACTCACGGCTCCAAAGAGACTATCCACAACATGGAGCACACTCATGACTCCAAAGAGACCAGCCACGATAGGGAGATCACTCACAACAATCATGATAGGAAGAATATACACAACATGGACAATATCCATGATATTCATGGCAGGAAACAAGGTCCACGACAACCTGCTGTTGACACCATGTTTGTGAGTCATGTCTCTTTGACTCCACATGCAGAACACTCCACTCAGACTCCCATAGCATATCAAAATGATGATGACTCCTTCCAAACTCACGACAATCTCAGGGATCCCACACAATAAATCTTTGAGCGGAACAAAGAGCCTCAAGCAGGTTTCCATTTGAATCCAAGACACCACAACTTTGCATCCTCTAAGATTGCAAAGGATCTTGGACAGAGAACAAAGAAATTTGGAGGACATTCATAGACTCTGGGGAGTAATGAGTACAATGAAACATAGAGGCAGAGAATTAAATAGAGAATTAAACATTCAATTGGAAGAGCTACAATTTTTGGCTCTCCATTTGAGCTAGTTCAAGATCAAATAGAAAATATAGAACCTCAATTAAGGAGATCCACCAGACAAAGGAAAATGCTGGCTAAATACTCTAATTATGAGTTATTGTTCGTTGAAGAAGCAGAGCCTTTAATTCTTGTTTCAGAATTTTTAGAACCATCTACATTTAAAGATTCTCTCAAAGATGTCAAAAGTGATAAATGGAAAACAATGATGCATGAGGAGATGGATTCTCTACTTAAAAATCATACTTGGGACTTGGTGTCTCTTCTGCCAGATTGAAGACCACTTAGGAACAAGTGGGTATACCGGTTAAAAGAAGAAGATGAAGGCAGAAAATGCTTCAAGGCCAGATTGGTGGTAAAGGGGTTTGATCAAGAAAAGGGGATAGATTTTAATGAGATCTTCTCACCAGTTGTCAAAATGACAACTATCCGAACAGTCTTGGGATTAGCAGCAACATGGGATCTTGAGTTAGAACAGCTTGATGTGAAGACTGCATTCCTACACGGTGATGTAGAAGAAGAGTTATATGTGGATAAGCCCCAAGGATTCATCAAGAAGGGACAAGAGCACCTTTATTGCAAGCTAAATCAGAGTTTGTATGGCCTCAAGCAAGCTCCAAGGTAGTGGTATATAAAATTTGATCGCTTCATGGCTGAAAATAATTTCATCAGATGTGAATCAGACCCATGTGTCTACTTCAAGAAACTTCCTAATGGTGAATTCATCATTCTTCTTCTTTGTGTTGATGACATGTTAGTGGCTAACACAAACAAAAGAATAGTTAATGAGTTAAAGGAGAAATTGGCAAGAAAATTTGACATAAAGAACTTAGGGGCACCCAAGAAGATTCTTGGCATGACGATCACAAGAGATAGGAAGAAGAAGGAAATTAAATTATCTCAAAAACAATACATTGATAAAGTTGTTGAGAGGTTTGGCATGGCTAATGCTAAATTTTCTCCCCTTCCTCTTGCTGGTCATTTTCGCTTAAGTTTGTAATTGTGTCCAAAAACACAAGAAAAGGACTTCATGGAGAAGATTCCTTATAAATCTGCACTTGGAAGCATTATGTATGCAATGGTTTCTACTCCCCCCGACATTGATCATGCGGTGGGAGTTGTGAGCAGATTCATGAAAAATCCCAGGAAGGCTCATTAGGAAGCAATTAAGTGGATATTAAGGTATCTAAAAGGAACTTCAGATTATGCATTATGCTTTGGAGGAAATAAGGTTTAGCTACAAGGTTACACTGATTATGATAATGCTGAAGACTTGGATAAATGAAGGTCTACCACTGGGTATACCTTCATGTTTGCTGGAGTTGCCATTAGTTGGGCTTCAAGGTTACAACATTGCATTGCTCTTTCTTTAGTTGAGGTTGAATACTTGGCTCTTTCCGAAGGTGCAAGGGAAATGATTTGGCTTTAGCGATTGCTTGGTGACTTGAAAGTTCATCAAAATGAGTATAAACTATTTTGTGACAGCCGCAATGCTATCTTCATGGCTCATAATCACTCATCACAATGTCACTCTAAGCATGTTGATGCACATGCTTACTTTGTTCGTCATGCAGTTGAAGAAGGAATGATGGAAGTTGTTAATATTGATACCAAGATCAATCTGATAGATATATTCACAAAGGTTGTCGCCAAAGATAAGTTTGAATGTGCAAGGACTTCTCTTGGGCTTGTGAAGAAAAGATAAGTCAGCATTTAAGCAGGGTATTGGGTGATCAGTTGCAACATGGTTGTCCTTCAGGTGGGAGTTTGTTGAGAAGTGAAGGCCAATAGTCATAATGTTTTTATTATCCATTTTAGTATGACTCTTCAATTTGAAGACTCTTCATTATGTAATAATCATGGAGCCTTTATATATGTTGCTCTTGCTCATTTGTAAACAATCTATTGAATTAATAAAATACTCTGTAGTTTGGACGTAGCCACAATTTATGGTGAACCAGGATAAATTTGGTGTTGTGTATTTGTTAATTTACATTGTATATTTGCTGATTATTTCTTGCTTTCAAAGGCCATGAGTTGGATTCATGTTTTATTGTGATCAAGAAGAATGTCACCTTTTCTATTGAAAGGGTTCGAAACTATTCTTCTATCGATTTGAGAAAATTGTATTTTTCTAAGGATACGAGCCCATTATTATACAACAACAATTTTGTATTTGGATTGGTTAGGGTTTCATGTTTTTGCTGATGGGATGGCTAATTGGTGGTTTTTGATGGTTTGTCATACTTGTGATTTTCCTAAAGAAGACTAGCAACCAGTAAATTAATGCTCTTTTGGACATGTTGGTAAAAAATGGAAATACTTTGTGCTTATTTCTACAGTTGAAAGTCACTCATTGTTGGTGAAATGGTAAATTTATAGACTGTAGTTGGTTGCAACACCCTTTATTTTGTTACAATAGATCTTCAATCTGTTATTCAATTCTCTAATCCAAGGTACTTAAGATGTATTCTGGTTGTATGTCATTTTGGTTGCATTGAAGCAAGCTCTTTGGTTGTATATTATAAACCTAGTTTTGAAATTCATACATGCTGAAGATGTTAAGGAAATGGTTATGTGAAACAAGTGGACTCCGGGAATATACTCTAGTCTATAATAGAAAAAATACTCTAACTTTCATAACAACAATACCTTGTAAATTTGTGCTTTATCTTGTCTTGAATAGAGATCATAGACAATTATGATAATCATAGATAATTCTCCTCTTTCTTTTTTTCCTTCTTCTTTTGGGTTTGGGTTTTCTTGTTCTTCTTCTTCTCCTAGATATGGAACCTTTGGGATGTTTCTTAAATTCAAGAATTAAGAAATTCTTACAGAGAAGAGGATGAAACTCCTATAGTTTGTGATTCTAGGGCCTAGCATTTTAGTTTATTTGCAGCAATCGATTTGAGCATATCAAAGATATACCAATAGAAAAATCCATTATTGGATTATCTTCATCTATTTGGAAGGTTTCAAGAAAGACCAACGCATCTTTCTAGCTTGTATTGGAAGAAATTTTTGATGTTTCAATAAACAAAATGTCACTAACTTGTTTGAGAGTTGTATTGCAAGAAGGGGAGAAGAAGAAGAAATGAAAAAGATTAGAGTTATTCCACCGAGAATGAACCAAATGGATGAAATATAAAAAATTGTGCTAAAAATTTGAAAGCCCAAATAAAAAGATAAAAATATTTGACTTAGCATTCTCACCAAATTGGATTCATTCCAAGGAACGAATATTTCCATCACATAAATTTTGATTGAATGCTAAAGAACCAAACTATTTCTCGATTCTTTCCAATACGATCCTTAGACCACGGGTTTTCATTTTTTTCTATGATTATCTTAATTGTTGGTTTATTTTATGCTTTCAACTCTAGTCTATATTTTGAATAAACTATATTTCGATATAGGTTCTAAACTTCTACTATGAATATCCTGATATAGGAAACAAATTGTGCGCATTCTCCTAATTTGAATTTGGAATGATAAAATGACCATATTTTCCATTCCATCCAAGATGGCGAAACATAATGTAGAATTTTTTCAAGGATTAGATCGATATATCTACATATATATCATACAATGAGAGTCATTGGTTCAAATCCAATAGTAGGTAAAACTTATTTGTTGCAATTGAGTAATAAATCGCAGGAAATAATTTTTTACGTACTATTGGATTTGAACTAATGAATCTTTTTTTTTTGTTTGTGTATATATATATATATATATATATATATATATATATATATATATATATATATATATATATATATATATATATATATATATATATATATATATATATATATATATATATATATATATATATATATATATATATATATATATATATATATATATATATATATATATATATATATATAGTTTATGAATATCAAATCTACATGATATCTTTCAAACAAACAAACCCATTATGGATCAAACAACAAAGGAAACTCATAAATTAGACCTAAGTCGGCTAGCACACCAATTGTTTGACGAAATGTTAAGTAACCAAAACTAAAATCTTAGGTCAAAACTAGCAAGGTTATTACAAACAATCATAAAGAACTAAACAATAGTGATATATACATGAGAGGTGCTAAAATAACATACATTTTTTTACTTCACCCTTGGAGCACAATACTAATTTATCACTGTTGCATTTTCTTAAAAGTTTCAATTGACTTTTTAAATAATCCAATATGTGCATATCTTGAAATCATGGAATTCCAAGAGATGACATCTCTTAAGGTTTCTAAAACCTTTTCAACTAGTCTATTTTGTGCATATCCTGCAATAATGGCATTCCATGAGACCACATTTCATGGAGGCATTCTTCCAAACATTTCATACGCCTTGTCCATTCTTCCACATTTTGCATACATGTGTACCAAATAATTTCCAACTATAATATCTGAAAAAAATCCTCTTTCTATTATGTTTTGATGGAAGTCCATGCCATGTTCCAAATATCTCATTTTGGCACAGGCAGGGAGAATGTTGTTTTAGAACAAGCAAGGAGAATATTGCCAAAGGTTGTGGGATTCGGATTTACACCTACCAAATACAACTTTTTGAAATTTTATAAAGCCATGTCAAAAAATCCATTTTTTGCATATCTTACAATCATTACATTCCATGTCATAAAATCTCTTTGAGACACTCTATCAAGTAGTTCACATGTCTTGTTTATGCTTCCACATTTGGCATACATGTTTGACATGGTAGATGCAACAATAAAATCTAACAAAAAATTTCATTCATTAATGATTTGATGGATGTTCATACCTTGTTTCAAAGCTCCCATTTTTCCTGCACAGGTAGGAAGGATGTTGGAAAATGTTGTGGAATTTGGATTGAAGGTTTATAAATTATTTCCAAGTGATTAGGTATTTGTGCATATCTTGTGATATTGGAATTCCATGGGACCCCATTTTCTTGAGGTATTCTTCCAAACAATGCATATTCCTTGTCCATTCTTCCACATTTTGAATACATGTGTGCCTACATTTTATTGAAGATTTCTAAATCCTTTTCAACCAAAATCTTTTTTGTGCATATCCTACAATAATTTCATTCCATGAGAACATATTTCATTGAGGCATTCTTCCAACAATTTATATGCCTTGTCCCTACTCTTCCACATTTTTCATCTATAGATAATGAAAAAATATAGTATCTATTAAGAATCCCCCTTCCATTATGCTTTGATGGATGTCGATACCTTGTTCCAATGCTTCCATTTTACTAAGGTAGGGAGGATGTTGGTGTAGATGAGGGAAATAGATATTTTAATAAGAGATTTGGATTTGTTCCAACATTCAACACTAGCGTACCTATCAAACACACACATATGAAAAATAAAATATCTAATCTAAAACACACATGCATAGGAATGGATTTATGACTCCATTGCACTCCTATCTATCAAGATCTTATGCTCAGTAATGCATACTCTCAGAAGCACGTGAACAAGAAGCTATGAATAAAAAAGATTTTAAGATGAGTGTAAAAATGAAGATGCAATATTGATCAAAAAAGTTAGAATACAAGAGAGATACCAAAATAGGTTTTATATAGTCCTTAAAAGTTAGCACCCATAATTGGATGCTTTAGAACCTATTAGGCCCCATTTTGGAGATTTCAAGGTTGGGATGCATGTTATGCTTGATTACAAAAACTTGTATTTTCTCCCTCCACTATCTTTCTTCCTTCCCAACATCCCCTAAAATTTTGGACTCATTTTCCAAGGACTAGGCTGCCATTGGCATCCTCTTCTAGGTATTTTGGGCCCAAAATTTTCTCGGGGCCTGATGTCAGGGTGTTAGCGGGATTCCTTGATTTTTGGTCAACTTGGATAAAATTTGAATCTTTAAATGAGTGAGTAAAGTATAAAAGGACCTCTTCCCCCCTCATTTTTTAACAAACAATCAAGTGAAAACTATCCATAATCAAGTGCAAGCTATCCATTATCAAGTGTAAGCATTTTGGAAATCTAGTTTTCAAGAGCAACTGGATTCAAGATTTGAAGACAAGCATCCAAGATCAAGATCTCCGAGTCTCTAATTCTTCAAGACCATCCAAATCCAATGTAATATTCTTCAATTGATGCAAGTTTATCTTCCATGATGGCCAAGTAGAGGAATCCTCAAGTCAAGCAAGATGATCCCTTCTTCTCTCTCCTTCTTTGCAAGTGGTTTTTTAAGCATATCAACATTCAAGATCTAGGAGTGGAAATCATAGATCCATGCATTTGTGAGGGAAAACTTGATTTTGAATTACATCCCAAGGTCAAATCTTTGGATTCCAAGCACATTCAAGCATCTTCATGAATTTGAGCAATTTCTACATCCATTCACGAGGATTTATACAAGGTAAATCAATAATTTGCCTTTTCTACATACATTCCTTTTATGAAATTTCTTTGTGTTTTTAAGATTGATTCCTGAAAAGGGGTTTGACCAAGGAAACCCCCTTTTCCCAACCTTTCCCCCTTTTTCTGTGTGTGGGAATAAGTTGCAGAGCCACAAATTCAAGATCAAATAGTGCAGGTGCAAATGGAGGATCCCAAAAGATTTTAGCCTATTTTGCTTGGAACAAAATGCCATCGGCCACCTCTTCCTTGAAAAAAACACCATTGGCAACCTCTTCCTACCATTTTCTACTCAGATTTGTCCAACATGTCAATGTCCAACTCTTCTACTTAGATCTACAACTTTATGCTCAATCTCAATTTGTTTCTACCTATTATTTACAGTTTTATGCACCTTCATCTAATTAGTATCTAAAATAATTTAATTGCATCCATTTTATCATTTCTCAACCCTCCAATCAATTTCCATGTTAGCAAAGGACCATTGTCCCTAATTAGTACTTGAGTCTCCTCTTGAGCCTATTGGGGGCATTTTCCTTCTGAAATATGTAATTGTGGAAGAGGCAGGTGATTTGTCTACCCATTTACATTTCTTCATCTTTCACAATCACCATAAATTTTGTTATACCCAACTCATAACATTTCCTCTTTTGATTTGGTAGTTAGATCTCTTTTGTATGCATTATATTAGATCTTATCTTTAACACATTGTATGCATCTAGATGTATAAGTTTATCTCTTTATAGATCTGATTTAGTATCTAAATCTACTTATTCATATTTCATTACATCATATTCTTATCATCTTTACTAGATCTATATTGTATGCATTACACACTTCTTATTTTTCATAGTTAGATCTAGGTCTACTTGTGCATGCTTTACATTAGATCTTTAAATTTGATAGTTAGATGTGTCTCATTAAATATTATTTTCCTTGGTTGAATTGCATTCAAATCACATATTTTCATTAGATCTATCTTTCTTTCATCATCTTGTGCATGAGTGTTATCACCTTGAGTCCCACTTATAGCATTCCAGTTAGAAGTCATAGACTTATGGGTTCCTTTGATCCTGAGCCTTCTCTCTTTCCTAGGAATATGGATGAGACCAACATCCATCCTTGTGACACTTATCCTATCATTGAAAATAACTCTTCCCATTCTTTTCATGATGAAGATGAGGCATTAATATCCCTATATGCAAGTTCAAAGTGTTCCCATGATTTTGATAAATTTGAGCAATGCTTAGGACAGGAAAATTCAAATCCTAAGGTCATATCCATCGTAGAAATCTTAAGGAAGCTAATTCATAATGATGAGAATGATGTTAATATATTGTGTGGTATCTCTCATCTCACTGATAAAAATATCAAGCCTATTAGAGAATGTGCTCAATACCTAGGTTTCATTACACCTACTACTAGTATTGATCCCTATATGCCTATTCCTACTTCTATTCCTAGTGTGTCCACCTATGCTCCACTATCATCACAACTTCAATTCAAAATCCAAAACACATGTTAGCATTCCTAATCCCATCATTTCCACCATTCCTTCATGTATGCCATGTATTTATTTACCTTCATTAATGTCCACTTATAATAGTGTGCCTTTTCCATATTCTATCTTTCCTTCAATTTCTTATAATGCTCCCAATATTTCAAACATATCTCTTCCTACCATTCTTTCTACTGATTCCACTATTAGTAGCTTATCTCAAACCATATCTTCCTTACAACAACAAACTACTTCAATGACCCAATCCAAGTTCAACATTCCTACTTGTGGAATTTCTAGTCCTTTGTCCTTGGATATCATCCATGATGTGAATAACATAGAAATCCCTCATTTTGAGACTTACAATGGTAAAGGTGATCCTTTGGCCCATGTTAAAACCTTTCAAACCTTATGTAGTTATTTCTCTCATGATCATATGATCATGGCTAAATTTTTTACTAGAACTTTTCAAGATAAAGAAATGGTATTGTTCTTTGCCTCCTTATTCCATTGATTCATTTCAAAAACTTGCTAATGCTTTCATTCAACAATTTCAAAACAATATTGGTCCTAAGTTTTGTTTGAATGATTTAATGCATTGTAAACAAGGTATTAAAGAAAAAATGATTGATTTCATAGATTCAAAGTTTTGCATGCTTAGATTTCTTGTCATGTACCTGATATTGATGTGCAACATATTTTCATTGCTAATTTACAAAAAGATATAAGATATAAGATTATACTTTTTGAATTATCTTATTTTACTTAATAATGTATAATGTTTCATAATTATCAGCTTCAAGTGAGTTAGTTTGAGAGCACCACTCCAATGGCTCCAATTGATAAGAGTGATGTCACATCCAACAATTTTAACAAGTTTCAAAAACCAAAGAACTTAATTAAGATCAACAATTCATCCAACATGGATGATGAACAAGTGGTAGTAGCATCCAAAGTTGTCGCTCTTTTGTCATCTATTTTTAGACCTGCACGTAATTTTACTTAGCTTTCTATATCCTTGTATAATGTGACGTTGAAGTTAATTAATGCTAAAGTGTTAACTCTTCCTCCTATTAAACTAATTGACACATCCAAACCTTTATCCAAACACTTTGATCGCAAAGATTTTTGTTAATACTATTGTCAACCCGGTCATGATACTCTATTATTCAAGACCTCATTGATTCTAATGCTATATCTATTGAGGTTCTTAATGATCAAGAAAATAAATTTGTAGCTCCTCCCAACCAAAACTTGCAAATCTACACCAACCCTTTTCCATCTCATTCAACCAATAATGTTGATTCTACCTAATCTTTGCCTTCTTCTTCCACCCAATTTTTTTTACTATGATGATAAGTGTATTGAAGCCAATAATTTTGTCAACCTCATTGATCAAGCCAAACCTAAATCTAAATCCAAACTTGAGCTTTACATTACCTTTGACCCTACTGAGATGATTAAAGAACCTGATGGTCCTCTTCACATTTTGGCAAAGGTTAATGGCCTTCATTCTCGTGGTGTTCTTATTGATCCTACTTGCATGGTGAATGTGATAATTGGAGAACATGTTTTCAATAGACAATTGGAACATGATTTTTATGATAAATCTGATGTTATAATCCAAACTTGCAATGGTTTCGTTTATCCTATCCATTGTTCCATTTCATTTCCTATTGAAGTTGTTGTAAAGCTTTAGATGTTACCTTCATTGTGATTCCAAATTTTGATCAATTTCAATTCAAACTTGGGTCTTCCTTGGCTTACCTTCATGAAAGTCGTAGCCTCTCCTATTCGGAAGTGTTTGAAGTTTCCTCATAATGGACAAATCATGATTGTTAACCATAGCTTCTATCATCCTCCAGTGCCTCAAGAATCTCTTGATCTTGATTTCTTTTGGCCTTATATGCCTCAATGAACTCAAACCCACAGAGATAACCTCTTCAAATCATATCAAGTTGTATGAAAAATACAAAAAATGAAAAGAGATAAAGGAAAGAATCCAAGAAAGTGAAGAAAAAGGAACAATTTCACCATAAACATAATGAAAAAGAGATTGCTTCAAGATCAATCACCAAAACCATCAAGATGCTCCAAGATCAACACAATGAGACAAAGATTTTTGAAAGGGAAAAACAAAGAAAGACCCTTGTGAATATAATATGAATGAGGAAAAAATCCTAGAGAAGGAGAGAGAATGTGAGCAAGAAGCTCATTACAACAATGAGAGAGAAAGAAGTGAGAAAAATACTCCATAAAGTGTGTGAAGAAGCATCTCTTAAATAGAGATGAGTGATGACGTTAGAATGTAACTCCCATATTCTATAAATGCCACATTCATATTAAGTGTGTTCCAAGTGTGAGAGTCCTCATAAGGAGGAAAAAGATAATTTCCTTAATAAAGGAAATAAAAGAAATGAGTTGTCCTCCCACTTGGACTAGTGGACAAAATTACAATTTAGGATACCTTGGCTTATCCATACTTAAATAATACACCAAGAAAATATTATTAATTCTAACATCACTACTACATTTGGGGTCAAATTCTGACGACCATTTGTCAGATTTGCAACGCTAATTTGTCGGCATTTCGACAGGTGAGTCTGTTGCCGTTTTTGCGTAGGAAATTACGATAGAAGATGTATCTGTCAATTTACTGACACCATATCATGTTGGAAACTTGCACATGGCAACAAATTCATTATGGCATTTTCTACGGTTCATCCATTGGAATTCTGACACAACGACCTATCGGAAATATACAATCTTTGTCGGAATTAACTATCAAAAACATATCCTTTCTGACATTATAACTGTTGGAATAGTGACAGTTGCCACCTAATTCTGATAGATATACCTGTCGGTGATATGGCATTAATGTCAAAGTTTCTATCAAAAAATTTCTATTTGTGACACTTAAACTGTCAGAAGAGCAACAGTCCTTCAACATTTCTCCGACAGGTTCCCTGTCAAACATATAGCAATACTGTCGGAAGTATTGTCGTAAATTATTTTTCTCTGACATTTTATATGTCAAATGCGTAGCACTTCTATCATAATTAATTATTAAGTTTTGAAAAACTGATGGATATGCACATTAAAGATAAAACAACTCAAGAGACCATCATAGGTTATCTCTTTCTTCGGTCTATATTATTGACATAATGTTTTACCTTTCATTAGCTCATCAAATCCGGGGATTTGAAAGAATTTAATAGAATATTTTCATGACAATGTATATTATTTAAGTTGACGTTGCATGAATTTATCTACTTTGCGCACTTGTAGACTATGAGGACGGCGATAAAGAAGCATGGCCATGGGAGGAGATGCTTCTTTATCGCTGTCTTCATAGTATACAAGTGCGCGAAGTAGATAAATTCGTGCAATGTCAACTTAAATAATATATGTTATCATGAAAATATTCTATTAAATTCTTTCAAATCCTCAGATTTGATGAGCTAATGAAAGGTAAAATATTCTATCAATAATATAGACCGAAGAAAGAGACAACCTATGATGGTCTCTTGAGCTGTGTGTAATGTGAAAAAATAGTGTATGGGGTCCTAGAACAATGGTTTGCACATAAAAGAGACCCCAAAGCCAATATTTTACACTTACATGAAATTGTATTGATATAGAAAGTAAATGTAGATGATTAATATTGAAATTAAGAAATAAAGGTACTTACCTCCAAAAAAGAATTGGCTGAAAACCTTATCAAACGATCTCAAAAATTGTTGATTCTTGCAATCTTGAATCGAAACTGCGAGATCTACAAAACCCAGAAATCTTTTTTCGAGATGTGAATCAGGTCAAAGTCGAGGTTGTCCCTGACTAGGTCAGGGTCAAGGTTATCCCTGACCAGGTCAGGATCAAGGTTGTCCCTGACCAGGTCAGGGTCAAGGTTGTACCTGACTAGGTCAGGGTCGACATTTTTATTCTGAAGTTCGATTCAAATTCTGTTTGCAGATCCTAGAAGTTCACCGAAAAGGGTATCCAAATCATGGCCATATGAGGACGGCGATAAAGAAGCATGGCCATGGGAGGAGATGCTTCTTTATCGCTGTCTTCATAGTATACAAGTGCGCGAAGTAGATAAATTTGTGCAATGTCAACTTAAATAATATATGTTATCATGAAAATATTCTATTAAATTCTTTCAAATCCTCAGATTTGATGAGCTAATGAAAGGTAAAATATTCTATCAATAATATAGACCGAAGAAAGAGACAACCTATGATGGTCTCTTGAGCTGTGTGTAATGTGAAAAAATAGTGTATGGGGTCCTAGAACAATGGTTTGCACATAAAAGAGACCCCAAAGCCAATATTTTACACTTACATGAAATTGTATTGATATAGAAAGTAAATGTAGATGATTAATATTGAAATTAAGAAATAAAGGTACTTACCTCCAAAAAAGAATCGGCTGAAAACCTTATCAAACGATCTCAAAAATTGTTGATTCTTGTAATCTTGAATCGAAACTGCGAGATCTACAAAACCCAGAAATCTTTTTTCGAGATGTGAATCAGGTCAAAGTCGAGGTTGTCCCTGACTAGGTCAGGGTCAAGGTTATCCCTGACCAGGTCAGGATCAAGGTTGTCCCTGACCAGGTCAGGGTCAAGGTTGTACCTGACTAGGTCAGGGTCAACATTTTTATTCTGAAGTTCGATTCAAATTCTGTTTGCAGATCCTAGAAGTTCACCGAAAAGGGTATCCAAATCTACTCTCAGATCCGAAGTTCCGCACCTGTACCTACAAGAAAAAGAGAGTTTTGGGTTGTTTTTTTGGGGGGTTTGCCTCAGTCAAACCTCAATTTAGGAATTAACTTTGAAATTGAATTGAAATTGCTGGAATAAACAAAGTAAATGGAACAATTCACCTTGCTTGAGTTGAAACCCTTGTGGAGGATTTGAATCCTTGAATCCACAAGAATGGATGAATGTAGAATCACATGTAGGATGTCTCCAATCAATTGTCTTTAGATCTTCAACTCCAATCTTGAATGGATCTTGAACTTGGAAGAGGCTTGAATGGAAATGGAGGAATCATCAACAAGAGAGCTCCATAGAGCTTGAATCCTTTAATAGCTACTAATGGATCTCCTTGATGAATTGAATGCTTGAAGGCTTGAAGGCTTGAATGATTGATCTTCTTGCTTGCTTTCACTTGAGAGCTTGAGAGATTGTGAGATGAGATGTGAAAATGAGAGAGGAAGGCTCCATTTTATAGTGATCTAGGGCACAAGAGGGCCCTCGTAGAAAATAATAATTAAGGGCCCATGGCACAAAACTCTAGAGAGGTGCACATGGAAAGAAAATTAAATTAAAGTCTTGACACAAAACTCTAGGAGGGGACCACCCTTAATAAATACATAAAAATAATTATTTAAGAGCCTTGTTACAAAATTCAAGGTAAGGCCAACCCCAAAGTTAATTTGAGTATTAGGCACAAACTCGAGAAAGGCTAATCTCCAATAATAAATTAGGATTCTTATACAAATATCAAGAAAGGTCCACCTCAAATATTAATTTGAGAATTTGACACTTAATCCGAGAAATAGTGGCCCCGAAGAGGGAAAAGATAAATTTTTGATGAAATCCCGCAACCGGAGGAAAACCCCAAAGATCCTGGAACTTAGGGTCAAGGTCGAGGTCGACCCTAACTAGGTCAGGGTCGAGGTCAACCCTGACTAGGTTAGGGTCAAGGTCAACCTTGACCCTATAAGGTTGACATTGACCTTAGGGTCAAAAACCTCAGGTTCATAATCCAGATTGCCAGGAAAGTGCTAGAAGAAGTGGAAAAATGGGGTAGAATAGGGGGAAAAGCCAAATCCAAGTTGAATATCCATTCAAGGTGTTTGACATGACCCCAAACCACTTACTCAGAGGGCTAAACACTCTTAACATGGAAGTGCTTCCATTTTAAGATGATACATTAAGCCCCCACTTTAGCAAGAGTATGGACTCGATGCAAACTCTTGGTAAAGGAGATCATAAAGAAAAAGATAATCTTATTGAAATTAAAGGGACAAAGGAATCTTCAAGCCCCCAGGTACTCAAGTCTTTGTCAACTCCAAGATTGTAATAAGAGAGACATCAGTAGAAAAAGAGAGAAAAGGGAAGAGAGGAGTGGCTAGCTCGCCCAGTAAGATGTGTGTATCTCATTGTGAACCACAAAAGGATAGGATGGCCCACCAAGAAAAAACTCGATAGTCACCCCATAATGTTGTGCACCTTCTGGAAGCTTTGTGCATGTATGTAGTGTGTCTTCTGATAGCTTTTATAAAGTACCCATGGATCCACCTTCTTGTATCACCATGGAATACAAAATGTGTGTCTCCTCAGGATTTAGCAACTTATGTGCGTTACCCTTGGAAGATTTAGCATATAGATGCATGTATTTTCTAGATTTAGCAACTTAAGTGTGTTACCTTCCAAGATTTAGCATATTTGAAATTGGAAATGTGTTTCCCTTCAGGGTTTAGCAACCTATGTGCGTTACCTTCCGAGATTTAGCATGCTGCAAAACAAAAGGTTAGAACAAAAATACATAATATAGAATGAGGGAGGCCGTATATATGCCCCCCTCCTTAATATGGAAAAAACATACTATTTTAACATGTTAAGGAAAGAAAAGAACAAGGATAAAGCCTTCTTCAACATCAAGACAATATCCATAGACAACACCCAGTCCAAGCCAAGAAGGTCACAGCTCCTATGAGGCCATGGAAGGGACGAATGCAAAGAGATATCATGCAAGAAGTGAAAAAGTAACCCTTGTGAGGGATAGCACACTGTTCAATTTCCAAGGTGAGAGATTTATCCACCATGGAAACCCAATTTCAAACAATGAAAGAGGTTGTGATCAAGGATATAGATCCTTAATGCAAACCAAAATGTTCATGTATGATTGGATATCACATAATAGATAGATACTGCTTAACCAAGGAAAGAGGTGAATCCCGAAAAGACAGAAATGAAGGAGATGACATCCTTGCCCCCCAAGTGTAGGAACAAGGATGGAAGGAGACCTATTATATTGCTCACAACACTATGCAAGACAACGAGCCCCCAAATATTAGGCTTCCGTTGTTTACATAATGTGGAGCTCCATAATAGGAACATAAGTGTTATTTAGAACAAATAGGATTGAAATACAACTCATTGCCACATGATATATAAATAACATTACTATCAACGAGCTTCCTAATCTTATAATGTAAAGCCTGACATTCATTAGTAGAGTGATCATGAAATCTATGATATAAACAAAAAGGAAGATTCTTCAAGTGTGGACTATGTTTCTTTTTGCGTTTAGGTCTAGTAATCATCTTAGCACGAAGGAGTTTAAGCAAAATAACTTCTTGGTCAAATTCCTTCACAGGTTCATCATGTTTTGAAGTGTTATTTGAGATGTTGTTAACATTGATTTGTTGTCGAGGATTAAATCCCAATCCATAAGAATGCCCATGCCCCCCAATGTGTAAGGGCATTTGAATTCCTTGTTTATGCTTACCACATCCTTGAGCATCAAATCCTTGTTTAACTAGGAAATGATAACCAGGACCATAACGAGAAGCCATATCAGAAGGAGTCAATGGAACCTTAGTAGTCACAATATCATCCTTAGTAGATTTGATAGATTCAGTGTGGGTAGAAGCAGCAACAAAGTTATTACAAAGGGATTTAGATGTAAAAACTTGTTGTTCAAACTCTCTTTGTTTCTTCATAAAATCAAGATCATTAACCTTATACTCTCCAATAAAGGTAGGAGTAAAATCCAAGGTTCCCCAATCATCACTAGGAATAGCATTAGAGGAAGGAGGATTACTATTAGGAATAAGAGTAGTGTGGGTTTGAATATTAAGACAAGGATTAGGCGCATCATCAGCATGAAGTGTATACACCTTGTTGTTATGTATAAACTTGACTTTACAATGAAGGGTGGAAGGGATAGCTTGCATCTCATGCAACCAAGGTCTACCCAAAAGAAGGTTATAATTGAGATGTCCAGGCATAACATGAAGAGGAGTATTCAGGATGACCGGTCCTACTTTGATACGTAAGGTAATGATGCCTAAAGTGTTCTTAGCAATGTTATCAAAGCCACAAATAGCAACATTGTTAGGTTGAATAGTTGAAAGATCGACATTAATTGCTTTGAGCATGTCCATGCTACAAACATTAAGCCCAGATCCGTTATCAATCAAGGTCTGACGAATGATACTTTTATTGATAGAAATAGCAACCATAAGAGCATCATACCGATTTTGAACTTCTTTAGAAGGTAAATCCTTTTGAGTAAAAAAAATGTCAGGAGGACCCGGGGTAGCATGCATGCATTGTAAGAAGTTATTAATGTTCTCTTGATTAGGAGGTGGAGTAGGAAGAGTTGCTAGAGCTTTTTGCAAGGCTTCATAGTAGGTAGGTGAAGTTTGAAGAAGCTCCCATAAAGAAATCTTGGTAGGAGTATTTTGCAATTGAGTTATCAAATCATACTCCTTGCTAGGAAGACAGGGTGGAGGAGGAAGAATAGGTTGAGAAGGTGGCAAAGAAGTAGAAACCACTAGATTAGGTTGAAGGTTATTCCTTGTATGATATGTGTGAGCTATCGAATCTTGATCATTAAAAGACTCCATAGGTTTACCTTTGATAGTAAGACGAGGACAACCTTTGATAGTTAACAAGGGTTTAGGATAAACCATATTAGTTGTCTCAACACTACAAATAGATTCACAAGAAGGAAGAAAATAGGACATCCTAGGAGGAGATGAGGTAAGATCTTGATTCTCCATAGGATCATCACTAAAAGGGAGAGCATTAAGGGAACTCATATCATTCTCCACTAATGCCTCATCACTAGAAGGAATCTCAAATGGAGGTAAAGCATCTATAATATCATCTTCTTTCGCTAAAATGTCCGCATAAGGGGAGTGTGTTGTAGAAAAAGAGTTATCATCATGTATGAATATGTCATCCATTAATAAATCACCCTCTTGTATCAAAGATTATTCATGAGGAGGGGATAAATCAATGTCTTTATCCAAGGGTTCATCGCAAATAGGAGAATTATCATCCCTACCAATAAAGCACATTGTAGGGTCTCCATAATTCACTAAAGCTTGATCCCTAGAGGGGGAAGAAGGACATCTATTAGGAGAAGAATTAACATCAATCCCCAACTCATCTTCATAAAGATAAATGTGATGGAGATATAGATTAAGGTCATCTTCATTCTCTAATATATCCTTATAAGGTAAAGCAACATCACATGCACTAGATGAAGTCTTGCTAGGTGTAACGCCATGCAATGGTAAGGTAAGAGGAGGATGTTGTGTAATCCCAAAAGTTTTGGAAAATGTTTGGAACAACTTGTGCAACATGATAACAAATAGATCTAGATATATCCAAATGCAATCAAATGAAATTTGAAAAGGAAATCAAACACAATAGAGCATCTAATTCCACAAAAGAAAGAGGATTCATAAAATGGGTTCACCAAAATGTAATGTGAAGGTGAACACACAAGGTAATACAAAGGGAGATCTAACACCATAAAAGAAAGAGTTTCACAGACGGGTTCACCAAGATGTAATGTGAAAAAATAGTGTATGGGGTCCTAGAACAATGGTTTGCACATAAAAGAGACCCCAAAGCCAACATTTTACACTTACATGAAATTGTATTGATATAGAAAGTAAATGTAGATGATTATTATTGAAATTAAGAAATAAAGGTACTTACCTCCGAAAAAGAATCGGCTGAAAACCTTATCAAATGATCTCAAAAACTATTGATTCCCACATTCTCAAACTGAAACTCTGAGATCTACAAAACCTAGAAATCTTTTTCTGAGATGAGAATCAGGTCAAAGTCAAGGTTGTCCCTAACTAGGTGAGGTTCAAGGTTGTCCCTGACCAGGTCAGGGTCAAGGTTGTACCTGACTAGGTCAGGGTCGACATTTTTATTCTGAAGTTCGATTCAAATTCTGTTCACAAATCCCAAAAGTTCACTGAAAAGGGTATCCAAATCTACTCTTAGATCCGAAGTTCTACACCTATACCTACAAGAAAAAGAGAGTTTTGGGTTGTTTGTTTGGGGGGTTTGCCTCAGTCAAACCCCAATTTAGGAATTAACCTTGAAATTGAATTGAAATTGCTAGAATAAACAAAGTAAATGGAACAATTCACCTTGCTTGAGTTGAAACCCTTGTGAAGGATTCGAATCCTTGAATCCACAAGAATGGATGAATGTAGAATCACATGTAGGATGTCTCCAATCAATTGTCCTTAGATCTTCAACACCAATCTTGAATGGATCTTGAACTTGGAAGAGGCTTGAATGGAAATGGAGGAATCATCAACAAAAGAGCTCCATAGAGCTTGAATCCTTTAATAGCTACTAATGGATCTCCTTGATGAATTGAATGCTTGAATGCTTGAAGGCTTGAATGCTTGATCTTATTGCTTGCTTGCACTTGAGAGCTTGAGAGATTGTGAGATGAGATGTGAAAATGAGAGAGGAAGGCTCCCTTTTATAGTGATCTAGGGCATAGGAGGGGCCTCGTAGAAAACAATAATTAAGGGCCCATGACAAAAAACTCTAGAGAGGTGCACATGAAAAGGAAATTAAATTAAAGTCTTGATACAAAACTCTAGGAGGGGACCACCCTAATAAATACATAAAATAATTATTTAAGAGCCTTGTTACAAAATTCAAGGTAAGGCCAACCCCAAAGTTAATTTGAGTATTAGGCACAAACTCGAGAAAGGCTAATCTCCAATAATAAATTAGGATTCTTATACAAATATCGAGAAAGGTCCACCTCAAATATTAATTTGAGAATTCGACACTTAATCCGAGAAATAGTGGCCCCGAAGAGGGAAAAGACAAATTTTTTATGAAATCCCGCAACCAGAGGAAAACCTCGAAGATCCTGGAACCTAGGGTCAAGGTCGAGGTCGACCCTAACTAGGTCAGGGTCGAGGTTGACCCTGACCCCATAAGGTCAACTTTGACCTTAGGGTCAGAAACCTCAAGTTCATAATCCAGATTGCCAGGAAAGTGCTAGAAGAAGTGGAAAAATGGGGTAGAATAGGGGGAAAAGCCAGATCCAAGTTGAATATCCATTCAAGGTGTTTGACATGACCCCAAACCACTTACTTGGAGGGCTAAACACTCTTAACATGGAAGTGCTTCCATTTTAAGATGATACACTGTGTTATCTTTAGTCCTAGCTACTGTCCTAGCTACCTGTCGATCGTCAAGAATAATCACCGCCTTGCATTTATGTACACTGCACAAATTGATCCCAGTCTCACAAAAACATTTTACACTTGTACATATCATCAATACTGGAGGCCTAAAGTAATTTTATACGATCACTAGCACATTTCGTGCATGGATGAGAAACAGTATCCAAAGTTTCTAGATAACCATTTTTGAGAAGAGGAATGAGTGCAGGCCAAAGAAGGGATAATTCCACAACAGAAAGGAAGACATCTTTTTAGCTTGGGTCTGGATCCTACCCCAATTGTCGAAGGATCTAGGGCCAGTCTAGAAAGATGTCTTCCCATTCTGTCTGCAACATTGTGTCCATCCATGATCTCAAGAATATCATCGTCTTTCTACTCTTCATTTGCTAAAATATATTGCTTCTTCAAGCTTGCAGAGTAATCTTATTAATAAAAGAACTCTTGCCAACATTAGGGTACCCACAGATCAAAATAGTTGATGTTATTGGTGCTTGTGCTCAAGGATATCGATTCACTATTTTGAAACGCCCAAATCATTTTTATTCCATTTGTAGAGAAAAGGAGTGGGAGAAAATGAGCGGGTGAAAGTTGATCGAGCGTGAGAGAAGGCATTGCATTTTATTTGATCATGAATGCTCTCTAAAATGACCAATCATGTTTTCTATTCAATTTTTTTTGGTGTTTTTTCCCATATTCAATAGATAAAAATCATGGCGGCAGCCACTTAGCCATCTTTTTGATGTTCCAGGTATTTTACAAAGATACAGGTATGTGGATTTATCATTCAGTTGCTTGCAGTTATTGGTCAAATAAAAATATTTTGTCAACTTGAAAGGGCAAGATATCAGTTTGGTGTTTTCGGTTTATGTTAAAAGTTGATTTGGTAAAATCCTCAAAAAACACACTACATGTTCTAAAATGTAAAGAAGTTGAATGTTAAATGTAAGATATATATCTCATCCATAGTAATCAAAAGAAAGGACATGTAACTTATAAGGAGATTTACCAATCCAAAAATATAAGCGAATAGGAAACATGATTGGTACCTTATGAATTGGTTTTTGAGGTGCACAATCTTCATCAATCTCCTGAGAACAAGACCCCTCCTCATGAAAAATGCATTTAACAGATTAAACAAATCTACAAAACTGAACCAATGGCATGTTTAGAACAAAGAAATAGATTGATAATAATATGCTAAAAATTCTATTATGTTTAATACACGCAAAAGGACCAGTCCCAACAATTCTTAAACATACTTTATCTGATATGATAATAACATGCTAATTAAACTGATAAATGTGTTATCTGCATTTAATCTACCAATTACTAATTACACAAAAAAACAAATTACAAAACTGAACCAATGGCATGTTCTTCGTGTGGTACAAGGAAGATTTGGCTATGAAAAAAAAAAAGTGAAACTGCCTCGTCATTTTTATTTCGATTGGATAGAGGAGCGAAAGCTGAGTGCAAGAGAAGGTATGTGATTTCTTCATCTTTCGAGCATCTAGCATCATATTCGACTGCAAATTTCAAATGCATTGCATTTTATTTGATCACGAATACTCTCTGAAATGACCACATTCTACTAGTGTCATGCCCTAGCCCGTGCTTTATCTCCATTATTTGATATTATTGGTGCTTGTGCTCAAGGATATCGATTCACTATTTTCAAATGTTTGGATCATTTAGATAGTTACATTTCCTGATTGTTCCTCTAGTACACAGTCAGGAAATGTAACTGTCTAATGATTATATGTAATCTTGAATGGATTAAATGCTTTATTCTTGGTAGAAGTGAATGGAAGGAATAGTGTGTATTAAATACAATCCAATCACTTATTCAATGCTTTGGAGACTATTGGTTTGACTATCCATGCACTACCAGTGACTGAGATTCATTAAAGGATACAAAACCCTTCATTTTGGGGTTATTGTGTGTGGATTCAAATGTAAGTTTGATTTGGTTAATGTTTAGAAGAGATCAATAAAGTATTTAAAGACAATCTTACATGTTTGGAGAGGTTTGAGAGGCACTTATCATGACTGTACCCTCACAAACATCCGCATAGACTGGTTTTACTAAGTTTCCTTTCTCTATTTTGAGGTTTCCTTTCTCTGCCGCAAGGGTACAGTCAGAGGGTTCATTGACAAAATGATCCTTCGAATGGTTACTATGAATATGAATGATTTGATATAGCATATTTCTCATTTTAATTGAAGTTTGGAATAGCTTGTGCAAGGGTGAAAGTAGTTTTGATAATTTTGGTCGTGACTATTCCTCTACACAGTTAGGAAATGTAACTGTCTAATGATTATATGTAATGTTGAATGGATTAAATTCTTTATTCTTGGTAGAAGTGAATGGAAGGAATAGTGTTGGTGTTAGGTTTCATTTATTATTGAATTCAATGGTTTCCAAGATGTGTTGAGGAGTTTTCTCCTTGTTTAATGTTAACTATTCCCGCACAATCCACTCATACAACAGTGAAGTTACAAAACTGAACCGATGGCATGTTTACAACAAAGAAATAGAATGATAATAATATGCTAAAAATTCTATTCTATTTAATACACGCCAAAGGACTACATTCTAAATTGTTGTCACTGAAATGACCGCATTCTATTGGTGTCATGCCCTAGCCCATGCTTTAACTCCATTATTTGATGTTATTGGTGCTTGTGCTCAAGGATATCCATTTTTTTGAAATGTTGACTGTGGTTATCAAATGGACAGCCCATGAGCTTCTAGCTAGGCACCATTTGTATTGATAGCTTAGGGCATCAAATGTATTGTATCATTGATATTTGATACTTTGTTAAAAGGAAATAGGACAAAGAATGATTTTTATTTAGTTTCTCTATTTTGTTCCCTAAGTGGCCTACAACCCTAGAGAAGTATATGCAGATTTACGGATGTAGTTGTAGGATACATAGCAGCCGATAATTCACAATAAATCCATGCATCCAATTTGAATAGCAATTAATACAAAGAACTAGGGTCCTCCAATGGCCCAATCATCTAGACCTTGACTGTCCCCTCAACTAGTGACCCTTCAAAACTGGGTTATCATGCAATCAGTGAGTGATTCTTCATTCTCCTGGTGAGCTTCTAGGTAGGTGCCATTTGTATATTTGATAGCTTAGGGCATCAAATGTATATTGTATCATTGATAGTTGAGACTTTGGTAAAAGGAAATAGGACAAAGAACGATTTTGATTTAGTTTCTCTATTTTGATCTCTAAGTGGCTTACAACCATAGAGAAGTCTATGTAGATTTACGGATACAGTTGCAGGATACATAGCAGCGGATAATTCACAAGAAATCCATGCATCCAATTTGAATAGCAATTACTACAAAGAAATAGGGTCCTCCAATGGCCCAATCATCGGGACCTTGACTGTCCCCTCAACCAGTGACCCTTCAAAACTGGGTTATCATGCAATCGGTGAGTGATCCTTCATTCTCCTGGTCTGCCCTGCAACCAAACATATTGGAAATACACAATACAATGATAACAAGTCTTTCACAATCCCCCTTCCCTCAAGGAACACTATCAACCATCCCTTCCACATAGCATTTCACTATTTTATGAGTGGATTGTGCAAGAACAGTTAACATTAAACAAGGAGCAAACTCTTCAACACATCTTGGAAACCATTGAATTCAATAATAAATGAAACCTAACACCAACACTATTCCTTCCATATTTGCAGGATACATAGCAGTCGATAATTCACAAGAAATCCATGCATCAAATTTTTATAAGGATATCCTACTAATCAATAGGAATTTTCTTGAGATGACCAATGATTATGCATTTTGATGGCAGTGTGCTAGTTCAAAAGGATAATATAAATCTGAAATAATTTATTTATTTTTTCTCAAACTATAAATGTGGTTAAAGAGAAAATATTATGTGGAAAACCCACAAACCAAGCTAGCAAATGATTGTACATCAAATTATTCCTATATTCATTCAAGTATTGCTATGCTTCAGCTACTTGACCTTTGAGCTTCATCTAGAGGAATGTGTAGCTTTAAGATAGAGTTACTTCTTGGGCCTTACAATAGGGTGGAATATGATCAAGATTTGTTTAGGCTGTATCTTTGTTAGTCCCATTGTTAGGTTCTTATAGTTCATGGTTTGAATCTATTATGGTTGTGTAAGGGATTTGTAGATACTTTTTCTAACATAATTATTGGACACCATGATTGGAACAATTGGTTGTTGGCTATTGTACACAT
Organism: Chamaecyparis obtusa; assembly: GCA_027943335.1. NCBI lineage: Eukaryota > Viridiplantae > Streptophyta > Pinopsida > Cupressales > Cupressaceae > Chamaecyparis > Chamaecyparis obtusa. The sequence continues at coordinate 1,746,987 of BSBK01003587.1, read as the reverse complement.
GAATCATATCTGTCAATGGTTATTTGTGTTCAAGAATTTGTTGATCAATCTTTGAGATTTATTGTCCCAGCTTTAAAAGAGTGATAAAAGATATAGTGAGTGCTATCTTTTCCAAGTATTTTGTGGGTGCCATTATCTTCTAGGAGTAATTGATGGAACCAAATTATGTTCTTTGCCTCTAGTAAATATTGCAGACACAACCATCTTCTTGGTGAAGGGTTTCTTCCATCCCCATGAGGCACTATTGCATGGTTTCCATTCCCTTGTAGTATACTGAACCTAATTTAATACAAGTGTGCACTATTTTAGGTTCCATAATTTATGTCCCCTACATTGTGGTTGTTAGCCTAATTAAGATAGGCCTACCTTTGCATATAATAAGAGGCCAACATGAAACAAACATCCAGAGGTTAGGGGGTTGTTCCTTGTCCATAATTTATTATTTAAGTGCTAAGTGATTATGGGTATATCATGTAATTCATACCTAGTGTGTCTCTTTCTTTCTCTCCACATTTCACATTAGGAGTATAAGTTATAAAATACTAATGAAATCAACTATAGGTAAAATCTAATCAAAATTGCAATATAAAGATTAAAATAGATCTTGAAGAAATATGGGAACCATTTTTTATAGATATTGTACAAATGAAGAAAATACTCCAAAGAGGAAATGCTTCAATGTAGAACAATTGAAGGACAATATTTTACTTTTATATGCACATCTGCAATGTTTTTGATATATTTCTAAGATAACAAAACCATAGAAAGAATAGCATATATAAGAAGGTAAAGAATAATGATCATACTTTGAGATATTGTGGAAAATTAAAGGAAAGAATGCTTGGTGGGGTTATCATGCAATCAGTGAGTGATCTTTCATTCCCCTCTTCCAATGACCCTTCAAAACTAGGTTATCATGCAATCAGTGAGTGATCTTTCATTCTCCTGGTCTGCCCTACATCCAAACATATTGGAAATACACAATAAAATGATAACAAGTCTTTCAAAATCCCCCTTCCCTCAAGGAACACTATCAACCATCCCTTCCACATAGCATTTCATTGTTGTATGAGTGGATTGTGCAGGAACAGTTAACATTAAACAAGGAGCAAACTCCTCAACACATCTTTGTTGTAAACATGTCATTGGTTCAGTTTTGTAAATTTGTTTTTTGTGTTAAATGCATTTAAATGGAACATTAAGCATAGTAATAATATGCTTAGTCTATTAGTAATTGCAGATTAAATGCCCATAACACCTTTATCAGTTTAGCATGTTATTATAAGATACTAAAGAAGACCTGCTATTTGTCAGAGAAATCTTCACTGTCCCCCACAATGAAGACAATGAAGACTGACCTCCCACCCCACAACAAAGAACATTGTAATAAGAATAAGATAGTGCCAAGAAACATTTTCACAAATCTAAAACGTGAGGAAAAGTAATAACATTAACAATGCCAAGATTCACAGCATTAAATTTCACCTACGGATGAGTTTCTGCAATGGGTTGCCCAGCATCAAAATATGTTGAGTTGCATTTGAGCGGTAACTAAGAGTATCATGTAGAACAGACCCTAAACTTTGAAAGCGTTCTCCAGCCTGGCAATTCAAAATTCAATCTAGGAAAGCATCAATAAGTGAAATAAATTATAGACATCAACATCAACATCATCATAATCATTAGACATAAATTATAGACATCAACATCAACATAATCATAATCATTTGGAGGGTATTCATTTTGGTCCTTGGATAGTACTATGTTTCTTGAAAGTTCTTGTGATGCTTCTAAACTTTAAAAACATATTTTATGGCTTAATGATAATATAGATTAGTGTTTTGTTTTCTAATGGAATGTTGTAGATCATTCATGGTCTTGAAGAAACTTTTGATTGTTTTGATTCTCAAGTCTTGATGTTGTTTCTCAATGTGATATAGACTAACCACAAGATGGTTCAGTTGGTCCTCTCTTTCTATTTAATCATTTGTCTTCTTCATGGTGTAAGTGTCAATATGTTATAATCCAACCAGCATGCCATACCCCCACTTCTGACAAACCTCACAGCATGCAAATCACAACCAAAGACTTGGGTGATCAACATACACAAACAACGATTACCCTTAGGAAACAATGATCATTAATATTCATTAATGGCGGGTGGTGATTCCTTGGTAATAAAGGCATTTCCAGCATTCATCATCTTAACCAAGTCATGGGTGGTGATCCTTGAAATAGCACAATTAGTAAAAGGAAATAACAACATAAGTCATGGGTGGTGATCCTTGAATTTGGAGTGAGGAAGAAGGAAAATTGGAAAACAAAATATGGAATAATCAGGTTGGAATTGGAGAAGAATTTAGAAATAAACTTGAATTAGAAAAAAGCCAAGTTATCTGGTTCTTTGTTTGAGGCTGGGTTCCGATTCTACTTTTGCTCTCCTCTGGGTTTGACTTGGGTTCCTTTGGTAGGAACTTGGGTGCCTGGGCCAATCCTGGGTGCACCTGCAGTATTATAAATATGATACACGAGGTATTTTATTCATAATTTTATAGGCTAACTCATTATTATGGTAACATGGGTATGACCACACTCCATGCCTTATAATGGTACCCGACATGAAGTGTGGTTCAAATGAAGTTGAACCAAATGCTGACCGTGATGGCTATGATCATGATGAAGATAAATATGAATATTAAATCTAAAATATGGCTTGTAATTTGAATTTTCATTGTGAATGAAGAAACTATAGATTCAAGTTGACTCATTCTATGTTGTAGTATATTTGTTCCCTAGATCTACCATATTATATATGTGTAGCCTGTAAGGGACATCTTCTGCTCATCCATGTATCATAGCTCTGTGAGAGTTCTTAGGAGAAAGACAAGATGTTAATGGGAGATGGAGAAACTAATATCAGAACACCACTTGAAGCCTTGCAATGTTGAGAGTGGGATAAAAGCTACACTTGAGACCCTATATAAGGAACAAACTTTTTGAGCTTCACTTTGTTTCGAGAATAATTTTATATTCTGTACTAAATAGGGCCAACCACATGAAGGTGGAAGCTCATTTGGCCCCACTCCCCCCCCTAACATCACTCTAAATTCCCCATTAACATCTAACATTCATTCATTATTTCATCCATTAATAAAATGTAACATTCATTAATTATCACACGATAACATTCATTCACACATTAATAAAATGTGACATTCATTAATTATCACATGATAACATTCATTTACACATTATAAAATTTATGAACATTCACTACCACATAATTAAATTCATTGGCATATAAAAATCAGTCATTATCAATTAAGGTGCATAGATGGCAATCATTTCTTTTTTTTCTTTTGATTTCTAGTTTTTAAGATATAATTGTTAAGATGAGTATCGATATCATCATCATGATCATCTACCCTCTCATTAGATCTCAATGCACGCCTAGTTCTTTGTTGATGCAAAGGGGGGTCATCTGCAATAACATATAAAAGGGTTAAATTAAAAATATTTTATTATAATTAAAAACATTTTAAAGTATTTCAGTACTTTACAAGCCATAATCGTATAGCTCTTTACCTGATCTAGTCACATCATCAACATCAAGGTTAGTTTGTCTGGCCTCGACAAGTAATGCGAGATATTTTGCAAATTGTGAAATACATTAATCTCTATAAGGTGTATTGACTTATACTTGTCGATCCATGAGACTGTGTGGGATGCTCATGAAAAGAGTCTAGGTACCTACATATGTAATTCAATTATCTAATGTTAGCTAAAAAACTCATGATACATATACTCAAAACCACATAGTAAGTACATTAAAAACCATAAGCATCCCATAGTAAGTACATCATGAATTAATTAGATTAAGCATTGATTGCATAACTGCACATTTTTATCAAGAAATCAATATTAAATAGATTAAGCAGTGATCACGTAACTATACATTTCATTCATGTCATTCATCTTCTTCTTCATCCAACTAATTTCCATGATCATCATTGATGTCGACATCATCACCACCACCGTCATTGTCTTCATCTTCATCATCGTCGTCATCATCGGCATCAGCATCATCATCATCATCAGCAGCAGCAGCAGCAACATCATCATTATCATCATCATCATCAATAGCATCATCATCGTCATCATCTTCTTCTTCTTCAAGAAAAGTTGCGTCAGGAACATCATCGACTAACTGTTGTTTGTGATCATCATCTACATCATCTTCTAGTTGTTCGCAATCTTCTTCCATTGCATTATACCTCATTGGCCTTCCTCTTGGATCATGTCTAACAACAAACAACCAACCCGATTTATGTGAAACCTCTGAGTAAAATACCTGCTCACATTGGCTTGGAAGAACATAGGGTTCATCCCCAACTGGCTCAAACCACCTTGTATTAATCATTGGAAATCCATTGTCATGTTCAATAATAGTTCTCTCAGGATCATTTTGATTAAGTCGTAGCCTATACCATCTGACGACGAAGAGAACTAATCTGAAAGAATTAAAGTCACACTCAAGTATATCATCCAAAATGTCATAGTATCAATTTTCAGACTCTCGAGGATGTAAGTCATTTTTAGATAAAATATTAGTCACCTGAAAGATTGCACTTATCCTAGAATCACAAGTTTTCTTTGTGTCATCCAACTTTTTGATGCAAAATTTATGACCATTGCAAAACATAGCCTTGTGGTGTTTGACCTGCAAATATATGTAAAAAATGTATAAATTAATGCATCGAGAGTTCATAAACGTACGAGTGATTAACAAATTTATATGTACTTGGAAATATTTTAAACCATGTGCTAAATCTATTTCCCTTTGGGTAACATTTGGATCTCCGTTATGATGAGCTTCATTAACCAATGAAGACACAACTTCCCATGTTAATGTGCGACCTAAATGATGACATCGTTCAATCTATTTCATCATCCAATCTTGATTGTTTGCAATATACAAATGTATTGCATCCCACTCTCGAGCAGCTATACAAAAAATAAATAGATGACTTACAACCGATTAATTTTGAAGATTAAGAATTAATTAACAGCTACAATAACATCTTATAATTTATTACCTCTCACTTTTCTCATTCTGCCTTCCCCCACCAAGTACTCCCCTTCGAATTTTCTAATGGTGTCGAGATCCCAAATGTGATCTATATGGATCTTTGTTGCAAGCTTAGGAAGATATTCAGTAACATACACCATAGTCTGGTATACCATATATCCCTCCACCATAGAACTCTCAGGACGTTCTCTTTGCCGAACTAAAGCTTTCAAAAATTTCAAGTGCCTCTCAACCATCCACATTGACTGAGTGTGTACGGGTCCACACATTTCAATCTCCTCAACTTGGTGTATGAGGTAGTGTTCTTGTGCATTGAAAAAGGTTGAAGGTAGACACTTTTGCCTTTCACACATTAGAAGAGGAATTCTTCTCTTCTAGTATTTTATATCTGCTCTATGGATTTTTTTAGATGACAACCATCTACAAGACATTCAAGACACAAAAATATATAAATATGAGACTTTACAATATATATATACAACAAATTGAATAGATATCATTGCTTACCTCATGTATTTTCTAAGATCATATATCACTTGTTTGATCTTATTGTCAAAGTTCTCTGGGAGAGATAGGGGTAGCACGTACTGCAACAATTATAAAAATAATCATGTCATTTTTTTCTCATATAATACAATAAGAAGTACATGCAGTTTACAAATATATTGTAAATACAAAAGAACATGACTTACCTTGGTGAAGGTATGCCAATCATGCATTTTCAACCCTGGCCCAAATTCACCTTTTTTTGATATGGTACGGCTTATGTTTGCAGCAAATTTTGTGAGAAATCAAATTTTTCGTATGACTTCTTTTATGGCATCACCTTGTTGTTCTGTTAATAACCAAGGAAGGGCACTTGTATTAATCCATTCTCCATTTCTATTTGATTCAATGAAATTTTTCATTGCATGATTGGATTCATGAATGTCGCCACAAATTTTGACAATTTTTTCTTTATCACACTTTCCATCCAATATCTTCCACAATGTCTCCATTACATTCTTTCCAATATGCATAATATCAAACAAATACACATCAAGCAGCTACTCGTAGTAGGGCAACCTACTAAATTATCTGGGATAACTCTTTAGTCCCTTTGGAAGGTGCTCAGTAGTGTTGCCTTGACGACATTCACGATCATCAATCACATAATCAGCAAAAAAAACACAATAAAAATATACAAATTCCAAACAAACATAAACCATTAGGTAGAATGGTAGTACCTTGATGATTAATTCTATTATATTCCAACTTCCATAAGTGAGGTGTCATTCTCTGTGGCTTAGATGTAGTCTCTTCTTTCCCATTGAAAAGATATTTTTTGGTAATTCGATAGTTATGATTTTTGTGGAGAAAGTTTCTATACTCATCAAACACCTGCTTTTCTAAACTTTTTGAATAACGAGATTTCATCTTTGGACCACAAACTGGACATGCAAATTTTCCCTTTGTTTGAAGACCTACAAGGTAATGATACAATTGGATTAAATATGTTAATTTTTATTTTTAGAATTATCATGTGCAACTTGAATTCACCATAACATACTAGAAAAATGTGTTAGCCTTGGGGCATCATGTATTGTCCATACAAACATTGCATGGAATTGAAATTGTATGTCTCCTATTGGTCTAGAGATGTCATACATAGTGACACATTTCCATAACTCCACCAACTCGTTGATAAGAGGCTCAATATAAACATTCATATCTTTAACTTGGTATTTACCTGGTTGAATGAACAACAACATTACATAATTATTGTGACCATTTTACTACAAGATTTATAATTACATGCAGATAACAATTAAATGATCAAATACCTGGAACAATCATTGCCAACATAATGTGCTCCCTCTTTATTGATATCCATGGAGGAATGTTATTGTTGATGACAAAAATAGGCCAAACAGTGCAAACAGATCTTAGCTCTCCAAATGGATTGACACCATCTGCTGCCACTGAAAGCTTGAGATTTCGAGGTTCTTCGATAAAGTGCAGCCACTTTTCCTCTATGTCCTTAAATATAGAACCATCCGTAGGCATTCAAATAATGTCATCTTGACTCCTATTGTGTGCATGGTAATCCATAAATTGTGCCAAGCTAATACACCTAAATAATCTTTGCAAACGTGGTATAATGGGGATGTAACGAAGAACCTTGTGAGGCACCTTTTTTGTTATTTGATCTGTTCGATATCTACTCGTATGACATTCAAGAAATTCTGTTGCAAATTCATGTTCTTTATGATAAATAATATGATCATTGGGACAAGCATCTATTGCTTGATACTCTATTCCAATATCTTTCATAGTGGCACATAATTCTTGGTATGAGTGAGGGAGAATATTCGATGGTGGTAACAAGAACTCATCTATCAATCTGTAGAAAAAAAAATATATTGTTAATATTAATAATATTTATGGTACATGTTTCACCATTTAATTACTATAATGACATATATGACATACCGTAGGATACGTGACATTGCTGTGTTGGATAAACCATTCATAACCTTCAAGTTCAACAACAACAATACAATAGAGAGAAGAGTTGTTTGGGAGCCTTCGTAAAGGGGCATGACTGCCTTCTCAAGTATAGGTATATCATGGATGACATCAACATCATCTTGATCATCATCATCAGTTGCGCCAATACCAAATGTGTCATGGATCAATGTATTAGTACCATCATCTGGCGCATAATTGTCATCTTCCATGGGATCATAATCTTCAGCTTCAATATTTGCACCTCCATGATCCTCCATTTCCAAAGCCATATTCTCATTATTCGCACCTCCATGGTCCATATCACATACTCCCATAGGGAGGTCGACCTATATTAAAATGATGAACACAAATAAACCATGATAATGATCTCATCATCAGGTGTATTTCATATATATATATATATATATATATATATATATATATATATATATATAAATTGTTAAATAAATATAATGAAAAACTTACCAATTCATGATAATCAAAGCCTCCTTCAATGTGACCATTATCTCTACAATGTCTCTTAGCTGTTTTGATTAGCAATTTTCTAATGTTTAAGCCCTTACAATTATTGCAGGGACAATAACATTTTCCATCGCCTTTTCTTTTCAAGTTCAACCACAATCTATTGATTGCATCCCCATTACCTTCTTCACTTGGATTGTTTGACATGATGCTTCTTCACTTAGATTATCTATAACCTAATTATATATAGAAATTGAAAACTTAGTTATGAAATGATGTTGTAGTATAGTATACCAAATTGAAACACTTTTATTATTGTAGTCTTCCACCTCAAACTCTTTCCTATTGTGGCAAGAAAGAAAGATATTCAATAATATAGTAGTTTGTAAATCAAAATAAAATGGAGGCAAGTTGTTGATTGAGGGTGCAGGGAACAACACCCGTCAATACTTTTATTGAATTGTAAGTTTCAATTTTGAACCATTCTGTGAATATAGAACATGGATGTAATCTCAGAAAATAACAAAATGTAGACACGACAGATTACTTATTTTGTTATTCTACATTACTTACTATTTGAGTGTGTGTTCCACCTGCAACTTGATCAAGTCTTGTTTGATGCTTCAATTTTGTGTTAACTATCCTGTAGAAGTACACAATTTTGTATTTGCCCAATATGTTATTCAAAAAATAACAATAGAATAAAATACTTGTTGAGAAAGATCATCATAGGAGTATCAAAAACTCAAGATTTAAGGTAACACAACATTATAAGACTCTTACATTCAACCTTCAACTCATGTACCTAATAAATAGGAGAAAAAATACATGAAATTGAAAAATTTAACTAATGAATTGTGTTTTTCTTCTCAACTTAATCGGCCAAATTTATATGAGATTCTAAAGAAGGCCTCACTCTTAATCAGCCAAATCTTCCTTGTAACACACAAAAAAACTATGTGATAACTATGTCTACTCCAACCTTAATTGTTTAAGAATTCATCATATTAGATAAAGTATGTTTAAGAATTGTTGGGACTGGTCCTTTGGCATGTATTAAATAGAATACAATTTTCAACATATTATTATCACTCTATTTCTTTGTTGTAAACATGCCATTGGTTCAGTTTTGTAAAAAAAAATTATGTTAGATGAATTTAAAATTATCTTCATTGTCTTCCGATTGTCTAAATGTTTCTTTATTTGTCAACCAATTAATACATGCTACTATATAAAGAAGACAATGAAGATTTGTCTGACAAAAATGAATATACTAAACTAAACCAATGACATGTTTACAAAAATTATCATAACTGGCAAGCAAAACTGAAACAATGGCATGTTTATAACTCATTAAGAGTGAGGAATAGCTTGTGCAAGGGTGAAAGTAGTTTTGATCATTTTGGTCGTGACTGTCCCTCTACACAGTCAGGAAATGTAATTGTCTAATGATTATATGTAACGTTGAATGGATTAAATGCTTTATTCTTGGTAGAAGTGAATGGAAAGAATAGTGTTGGTGTTAGGTTTCATTTATTATTGAATTCAATGGTTTCCAAGATGTGTTGAGGATTTTGCTCCTTGTTTAATGTTAACTGTTCCTGCACAATCCACTCATACAATAGTGAAATGCTATGTGGAAGGGATGGTTGATAGTGTTCCTTGAGGGAAGGGGGATTTTGAAAAACTCGTTATCATTGTATTGTGTATTTCCAATATGTTTGGATGCAGGGAAGACCAGGAGAATGAAGGATCACTCACCGATTGCATGATAACCCGGTTTTGAAGGGTCACTGGTTGAGGGGACAGTCAAGGTCCCGATGATTGAGCCATTGGAGGACCCTATTTCTTTGTATTAATTTCTATTCAAATTGGATGGATGGATTGCTTGTGAATTATCAGCTGCTATGTATCCTGCAACTGCATCTAGAAATCTGCATATACTTCTCTACGGTTGTAAGCCACTTAGAGATCAAAATAGAGAAACTAAATCAAAATCATTCTTTGTCCTATTTCCTTTTAACAAAGTCTCAACTATCAATGATACAATATACATTTGATGCCCTAAGCTATCAAATATACAAATGGCACCTACCTAGAAGCTCACCAGGAGAATGAAGGATCACTCATTGATTGCATGATAACCTGATTTTGAAGGGTCACTGGTTGAGGGGACAGTCAAGGTCCAGATGATTGGGCCATTGGAGGACCCTAGTTCTTTGTATTAATTTCTATTCAAATTGGATGCATGGATTTATTGTGAATTATCGACTACTATGTATCCTGCAACTGCATCCATAAATCTACATATACTTCTCTAGGGTTGTAAGCCACTTAGGGATCAAAATAGCGAAACTAAATAAAAATCATTCTTTGTCCTATTTCCTTTTAACAAAGTATCAACTATCAATGATACAATAGATTTGATGCCCTAAGCTATCAATACAAATGGTGCCTAGCTAGAAGCTCATGAGCTGTCCATTTGATAACCACAGTCAACATTTTAAAAAAATGGATATCCTTGAGCACAAGCACCAATAACATCAAATAATGGAGTTAAAGCACGGGCTAGGGCACGACACCAGTAGAATGTGGTCATTTAAGTGACAATAATTTACAATGGCGTCATTAAACATATATGCCAGTAATATCAACAAACGCGAATCCAAATATTTGAATATAGTGAATCGATATCCTTGAGCACAAGCATCAATAACATCAAATAATAGAGATAAAGCACTGGCTACAACACGACACCAATAGAATGCAATAATTTCAGAGAGCATTCATGATCAAATAAAATGAAATGCATTCGAATATGATGCCAGAGGCTCGAAAGATGAAAAAATCACATACCTTCTCTCGCGCTCAGCTTTCGCTCCTTTTCTCCCGCTCCCTCTATACTCTGAATCTGTCAGAATTATGATGGTCAATTAAACACCCATCAGAATACCAACATCATCGGGGCCTATTACAAAAAAAAAACACCAAATTTGTAATAAAAAGTTACCCGTTAGAAACTTCTGTCAAAATTTGGCCCCAAATGTAGTAGTGCATCCCCCTTTAATCTTTACTTCGGAAAATTAGAGAAATAGGTATCAAACCCAAATGTTTACAATGATTTTGAGATTTCTCTTTAGAAAGAATATTTTTTAAGATATTGGCAGTTGGATCATTTCCCTTGCAATAGATGAGGGATTCTTGCATCTCTTGAACTTCTTCCTTTATGAAGTGATTATGGAATGATATGTGCTTGGATCTTGAATGGTACATAGGAATCTTTTCTAAGGAAGTAGCACTTTGATTATTATAATACAACAATGTAGGTGCTTTTTGAGGAGGGCCCAAATCTTCAAGTAATCTTTGATTCCCGAGAGCTTCTTTAGATACAGTGTACATTCTTCATATTCATATAGAGACAGAGATTGATCATATTTACTTCTCCAAGAAATAGCACCTGAATCTGCAATAAGGCAATAACCACTAGTAGATCTCCCGTCATTGGGATCTCTTCCTAGATCTGAATCAGTAAAACCTTGTAAAGTAAAATCAGATTGTGAATCATAAAATAAATCAGCCACATAATCAGTGATACAATCATCAATGTCATAAAATATATTTGTCATGGATTCATCACTATATTAAAAATCAAGAGGAGTAGAGCTATTATAATCATCATCATTGTCATCATTAACGTAGTCATTATTATTGTCCTCCACAACAACCATAGGATTAGCACTATAATCAAAATCTTAAACTTTGGAAAAATCATGAAGTTCATTTTGAAAAATACACACATCTCTACTAGGAGATTCAAAAGGAGGCAAAGTAACATTAAGAAAGGTAGAAATAATGTCCTCTTCTTGTTCTAAAATATCTTCAAAAGAAGAATCATCAAGTGTGAATGCATCATAAGAAGAGAAAATGGTATCCCTTTGTATTACGTTTGTTTCATTAGGAAGATAGTAATCTAGGGGGTTATCCCAAGAATAGCCATCATCATATGGTTCATCCCAAATAGGAAAATTATGCAAAAGAAGATTATTATCATAGTGCAGATCAAATATCCCATAACGAGAAACAAAAGCTTCATGAGAGTTATGAGTTTGATTATTAGGAGTAAAAGGCTTCTCATGATTTTGTTTCTTAAAACAAGTGTTGGACACATGACCATCTTTCCCACAATAAGTACAATGAGGTCTATTATTAGGACGATTATGATTATTATGATAACTATTATAACTATTGTTATGCCGAGAATTATAATGTTGAGAATTATGACCATTATTATTTGATCTATAATTGTTATTAGAATTATGATTATTGTTATGAGATCTAGACATGAAAGCATGTTCATTAGCTTTAAGTGTGCCAAATTGAATTAACTTGGCTTCTTCTTAATGTAAAAGAGTTTGAAAGATAGCATAATTTAATTGAGCTTCTAATGTAGGAATAACTAAATGAGAATGAATATTAGCAATCAATTGTTGGAATTGTCTAGGTAGTAATTTTTTCAAAACAATATGAATTAAACGAATATCAGTTAAATTGACTACTAAACTAGTTAATTGACTTCGAATGAAATAAAACTTAAGTAAAAATTCATCCATAGATTTGAAATCAATATACCTGAGATCCTCCAATTTATCTTGGAGTTGAATCTTTCTAGATTCATTTGTAGTGTTGAAGGTATTTTTGAGAATATCCCAAGCTGCATGTGCATGAGTACAATGAGCAATTAAAACATACAATTCCAAACGTAATGAAAAGTCAATTAGGCCTAAAGCCTCATCATTTTTAGTATTCCAATCATCAATATCAGTTTGAGGAGCAATACTTGTGGGAGCAGAAGTTGTACTAGTAGCAATATCAAGAATATGTTTGAAATGAAAAAATAAATGTAATATGCATCTTCCAATCATGGTAATTAGAACTTGTCAATTTGATTTCTGGAATTAATGTCGACATAGTGATTCAAAATAAACTAGAATACAAGAAATTATATGTAAGAATGAATCCAAAAATAGAATTTAACATAAATGTCACTGGTTAATATGCAAGAAAATTTAAAAAAATTAAAATTATTTAAAAACATTTTTAAATGAGAAAACAAGATTTTATTGCATCTAGTTAGAAAACTGGCAATTGGAATATGATTATATTGATAAAATAAATATGGAGTTAAAATGATTTTTTTTTTAAATGAAGTGGAAATTTTGTTTTAACGTTTAAACTTTTTCTTGATAAACAAATTTTGAAAAGTTTTGATAAATATAAACAAGGAATCTAATGATTAATTAAAGTGAATAATAATAGTGTTGCAAGAAATGATTAAAAAATTGCAATAACCAAAAGAATGCAATGATAACCTACAATGATTAGTAAATATAAGGGAAAAATAATAAGAAAAAGACATTTTTGCATGGAGATTAATAATAACCAACAATAATATGAAAAATGGATGAAAATATAATAAACAATGTTATTAAACAAATATAATGGAAATCAGTCAAACTATCTAAAATGAATTCAAACTAGAATACAAAGACAACTAAACTTAGCTAAACAATCATTCAAATTCAAACTTAGCTAAGGAATCATTAACAAATTTATAAACAGTCAAACTAAATCTAGAATAGCTAAAAATGGCAAAGAAAGATAGAGAGTAAAACAAACTTGAGCAGAGAAAATGATGGCAGCCAAGTAGTGACTAGCTCAAACCCGTGAATGGAAGTAGTGATACAAAGAGTGACAAATATTGGTCACAACTCCTAAAGCATGGTGAATTTGGGGAAAATTTTCGTAGAGATCTAAATGGGCTCATTATGCACAAAACTCATATCTTAGTTTTTTGAGATTCATTTTCATTTTCTCGTAGCATCCAACACAAAATAGGTTGTACTTCTTCAGAAAAAAAATTGAACTGAAAGATGGGGTAAGGAACAGTTTACCAAGGATAAAGGAGATAGTGATAATATTGAATGTGAATGAATAAACTACATCACGCTTCCAACTAGCAAACAAAAGAGGAAAAAAAGAAACACAGACATAGGTATATCAAGATTTGTTCAAAAAAATAGAGATATATGAAAGAATAACATAGGTGTATATTAGAACAGAGATATGCTTGCAAAATAAATAAAATAAACCTATGGACAAAGATGTTGTAAAAAAGATTTGAGATTAAAATAATACAATAAGAGTTCGGAGATACATCTTCCAAAAAAAATGAAATAGTCTGCGTGCAAAGGGATTAGAAAACCCAAAAATATAGATTGTTTTTAATCCTGCAATAATGTTAGAACATGCAAGTATGAAATCCCTTGCAGTTTCCTGAAAGAGGGTGTAGTTAGATCTTGAAAAATAACTTGAAATGAAGATTATTAACCTTAAATCTAGCGGCAAGCCATCCAGAACTAGTTAAAATAAATAAAAAAATAAAAATTCAAATTCTTCTAAAGAGAATTAGAAAATAATGTCAAATCTAAAAAACCCGCAACAAAAGTTAATCAAATGAGATATCCTTCGAATGAAACTTTCATGAAAACACTCAAACAAGGATTAGCTAGCTCTGATACCATGTAAGAAAAATACAGAAAATGAAAAGAGCTAAAAAAAAGAATCCAAGAGAGTGAAGCAAAAGGAAGAATTTTACCATAAATACAATGAAAAAGAGATTGCTTCAAGATCAATCACCAAACCCATCAAGATGCTCCAAGAACAACACAATGAGACAAATATTTTTGAAAGGGGAAAACAAAGAAAACCCCTTGCGAATATAATATGAATGAGGCAAAAAGCCTAGAGAATGTGAGCAAGATGCTCATTACAACAATGAGAGCAAGAAGTGAGAAAATTCCTCCATAAAGTGTGTGAAGAAGCATCTCTTAAATAGAGATGAGTGGAGTTAGAACATAACTGTCACATTCTATAAATGCCACATTCACATTAAGTGTGTGCCAAGTGTGACAATCCTCATAAGGAGGAAAATGATAATTTCCTTAATAAAGGAAAAGGAAGAATTTAACCATAAATACAATGAAAAAGAGATTGCTTTAAGATCAATCACCAAACCCATCAAGATGCTCCAAGAACAACACAATGAGACAAATATTTTTGAAAGGGGAAAACAAAGAAAACCCCTTGTGAATATAATATGAATGAGGCAAAAAGCCTAGAGAATGAGGCAAGATGCTCATTACAACAATGAGAGCAAGAAGTGAGAAAATTCTTCCATAAAGTGCATGAAGAAGCATCTCTTAAATAGAGATGAGTGGAGTAAGAACATAACTCTCACATTCTATGAATGCCACTCACATTAAGTGTGTGCCAAGTGTGATAATCCTCATAAAGAGGAAAATGATAATTTTCTTAATAAAGGAAATAAAAGAAATGAGTTGTCCTCCCACTTGGACTAGAGGACAAATTACAATTTAGGATACCTTGGCTTATCCATAAATAATACACCAATGAAAGATTATAAATTCTAACACAAGCCTACAAAATTCAAAAGATTTGTGAGCTTAGTTATCCTAAGGATGTTCCATCTCCTTTCCCTGGAAGTGGACTTCTTCCTACACCTCCTATATATGATTTTGTTCCGCCTCCTATATCTTATAAACATTCTATTGATGGTATCTCTCAACCTGGTGATGTTACTTCTATCATTCCTCCTAAGGATGAAAAGGATATGATGTTGATTGATGTTAAACGAGACTCAATTTCTAGAAAAACCAAGTGTAGCTATCATGCTCGTGACCATCATCGTAAACGTCATGCTAGAGCTTGTCAACGTGCTTCCCAAAATCATGATTCACCTAAAACATATATTGATTCTTTGATCCCCTTTAACCAACCAATGCATAGCCCAAAGGGGGAAGTTAACTTGAAAAAGTTAAAATTGAATAAACATGATGGTTCTATTGATATCTTAGATCCTATTACAATTAATTTGGATGAAGGAGATACTATTGATGATGATATTTTTAATGGTCATAATGCAACTGATGATGAAATTCATGCTATTGATTTTGATGATATGTTTGATCTTATTGATGTTAATCATGATTTACAACTATGTTTTCATAGCAGTTATCTCTTAATCCCAGTGATGAACAAAGTGACCCATCTTCACAACATAGTCCTTGTTTGGAATTGGCTATTGTTCCATCTGTTGTGCTTGATGTTTCTCCACTTGAGTGTTTCCCACCTTCCCTAAACACTACAGATAGAGATGGGGGATCAAGCGATATGCTGGACTAGCTCATCTTGTGTGATAGATCTTGTGTGTTTACCAATTTTAATGTGCTTCCCCCATGATGTGTTTCTTGTTCTATGTTTTTTTTAGATTTAATTAAATGACCCTTGTTGCTCCATTGGTGTGAGGTGATAAAGGAATCAAAATTTCATAAAAATTCTTCTATTTATATCTCACTTCTTCTATACATTGTTACATGTTATGTTGTGCATGTGCCACTATTCATAAATGTGTCTTTGCGTTGTTTGGTTGGGGGTGATCCAAAATGGTATCTACCTACTCTTTTTGGTCTCAAAGATGTCAGCTCAAAAAGACTCTTCTTTGTAACTCTTACATGACATTCTTCCATTGTGCTTGTAGTTCAACTACCTTTAGGGGATGATGATGGCTCATTTTGATCTAATATCTCATGTATTAGTATATGAACATACTAACCCCAGAGTTAGTATATCCCTTTCATGCTCTCTTTTTCATGTGTTCATTTCCCTTGATTTTTCATTTCTTGGTGGCATCTCTGATAGTCCCAACCAATGGTGAGAGGGGAGGAGTGAATCAACACCCAATAAAACTTGAAGTCACTCTTAGATCAACTAACTATTACTATATGTAAAACATATCCTATAAAGGAAATAAACAACACATAATCACAACAACATAGAACACCAGATATATCACGTGGAAACCCAAATTGGGAGAAAACCATGGTGTGAGTTAGAACTCACAAATTTTGCACTCTTCTAAAGTGCGTCATGTTAAGAGCCTTCCATGTTAAAGGATTACAAACACACTGTTAGGTGTGACCCGGTTCAAGGATTTTGAATAATTCTAATTAAAGCCCCCCTTATTAGAGGACTTTAAAACATCAACTAGATGTCATCCAGTTAAAGGATTTAGTACAAGGGACTTGTTAATGTCCACCCAGATACTAGGATTTGGCTATTGCAATTGTTAGAGAGCAATAGAAAGGTTGATCTTTTGAAATGGTTTTGCAGAGCTTGATAAGATCACTGTTTCACTCACTGGGATTCATCATTGGGCACCACTAGTATGCTCTCCTCAGGTTACTATGCTTCCTTGATCACTCTCTTCCTTTTCTTCTTCTCTTCTTTTCCCTTTCTTTTATAGTAGTGTTGATCAACGTATTGTTTGACTATTTCTCCTTGGAAGAATGATGGAAAATGATTCTCTTCACTGACTGAAGAATATATACACTTCTTGCAGAGCATAAGACAACTGTACAATTGGAGAAAGAAGCACATACCACTCAAATTCAATTTCAAAAGATCTTCTCACTCTTTTCTATTGCGATCCCCATGAAGATCTCTTGTGAATCCGCCATCCAGTCGTGTTTTAGTCTTTAAAGGAAACATCAGATGTGTGTCACATACTTTCCCATAATAGAAAGTCCTCCATGAATCCACCATCTAGTCATGTTTCAGTCTTTAAAGGAAACATCATATGTGTGTCACATACTTTCCCTTAATACAAAATCCTCCATGATTTGTGCAACAAATCATGGTCAAAGAATCTCCTCAATATCCATTAACTGAAACCATCTTCTTTTCATAATTGTGCCTTTCACAGATCTCAACAAATAATAGACATACATCAATCTCAATGATATCTTAATGATCACTGTATGCCAATTTACACATTTCCTTATGTAGTGTTCTGGTATCTATCTTCACCAGTCACTTCTATGTTCTCTGTCTACACCAGTCACTGCACCAGTCATAGTCTTCACCAGTCACCAACTCTAAATAGTTATTACTACATCGAGTACTCTATTCAAGTGAATTGTTGGACTTCACATTGTTGGACTTCACTTTGCTCATCAATATGTCATTGGTTCCCTAGCGTTTGGAAATTGCTATCATAGACATCAATGACAACACCACTGATTATTACTGGTGGTCTCTTTACCGGTTGCATCCTTACTAGTAATGCCAACAATCTTCCCCTTTGGCATTGATGGCAATAATGTGTTACCAGTTCACTAATGCTTCTCTGATTATCTCCCCCTTTGACAATAAAGCTAAAGGCTTGTCAAATGACCTTCCATTCTGATGATTGCTCCCCCTACGAGCAGTAGTCCTCGGTCACCAATCTGGTTTAGATGAAACTGTTTCTTTATTTTGCACTTGTCAGATTGATGATCTCCTCTGTCTTTTTACTGAAGATCATGAAGGGGAATTACCCCTAGTTTACCTCTAAGATATTCAAAGGTAATTTTTGGTAAAGGATTTGTGAATATGTTATCTACTTGTTCTTTTGTGGAAACATATTCCAGCCTGACTTCTTTGCTATGCACTTGCTCTCTTAGATAGTGATACTTTATAGAAATGTGCTTCGTCTTTGAGTGCATAACAAGATTTTTGGATATGTTGATTGCACTCGGGTTGTCACAAAATATTGCTATCGGTTAAGAGACCTGTTCTTGGATTCCTTTGAATATTTATTTTATCCAAATCACCTGTGTGTAGTTGATAGCTGCAACAACATACTCAACCTCTATTGTGGATTATGGTATGCAGTTCTGCTTCTTGCTTTTCCATGACATAATCCTTTCTCCAAGAAAGAATGCACCTCCACGTGTCCTCTTTCTGTCATCAATGTTACCAACCCAGTCTCCATCGGTGAACACTTTTATCTCAGAACCTCCTTTATGAGGAAATCAGAGACCATAGTCCTTAGTCCCCTTTAGATATCTAAAGATTCTCTTTACTTCTATCAAATGTGTCTTTTTTGGATTTGTAGAGAATCTTGCCACAATACCTACCGCATGTGCAATGTTTGGTCTATTGTGCACAACATACTAAAGCTTATCAAAAATTAATCGATAGAGTTTCTCATTAACCTCTTTGGCATCTTCCTCCTCTGATAACTTGCAGTTAGTTATCATTGGTGTACCAACTGGTCTAGCTTCTTCTAGTCCAAATATTTTAAGAATCTCTTTTATATACTTTGACTGGGATATGAATATACCTTTACTGAGTTGATGGACTTGTAGGCCTAAGAAGAATTTTATTATACCAATCATAGGCATTTCAAATTCTTTCTTCATTTCTTCAGCAAAGTCTTTGCTCATTTTATCATCGCCTCCAAAGATGATATCATCCACAAATATTTTAGCAATCAAATTTCCTTCTTCTTTACTGGTCTTAAGGTACAGATTGTTGTTGTCACCTATTCTTTGAATCCTATGCTTAGGAGGTGTGAGTGAAATCTCTCATTCCAAGCTCTTGGGGCTTTCTTCAGTCCATAGAGAGACTTCTTCAACTTGCAAACCATATTAGTTTTCTTTGTGGATGAGAAGCCCTCTGGCTATTCTATATAAACTTCCTCTTCCAGTATACCATTCAAAAATGCATATTTTACATCCATTTCATATACTTTAAACCTTTTATGGGCATCATAGGAAAGAAAAATTCTTACCCCTTCTAGTATTGCTACCAGTGAAAAGGTTTCCCCATAGTCTAGTCCTTCATGTGTGTATCTTTTGTATACTAGTCTTGCTTTGTTCCTCACCACCTCTACTTCTTCGTTTAGCTTGTTTCTAAACACCCACTTGGTGCCTCTAACATTCTTATCCTCAGGTCTAGGTACAAGATTCCATGTTTCATTCTTTACTATTTTCTTTATCTCCTCTTCTATTGCTTTGATCCAGTTGTCATCCTCTATAGCTTCTCTTGTAGTCCTAGGCTTTATGCTAGCTGAAAGTAGACAGGTACTTTCTCTAGCCCTTCTCCTAGTTATAATGTTGTCATTTTTATCACCAATAATGTTATTAGTGGAATGATGTGTGACATACCTTGGTAGAACTGGTCAGTGATCTTGGTCTTCTCTTTCCAGCTGAGCATCATTTTCAGCATGATCATGAACATCTTCTTGTTCACCTTCTTCAATTGGTCTTACATTTTGATCCCTTCCTTGCTCAAGCACATTACCCTATTCCATAGGTCTGTTTACCCGTTCTCCTTCATTAGTGATTATATTTTCATTGAATTCTATTTGGTCATTGAATTCATAGCCTTGGTGATTGTCTAATTTACCTTGACTGATCTTATCACTTTGTTCTAAATGCTCATCTATCTTCATGTTTGCACTCTCCACTATTTTTCCTATCCTTTTGTTCAGGCACCAGTAGGCTTTACTTTTGGTGGAGTAACCCAAAAATATGCCTTCATCACTCTTTGGCTCAAACTTACTGGACTATTCATCTCTCTTGATGTAATAGTTTCTCCCAAATACTCTGAAATAACTTACACTGGGTGTATGACCAAACCATAACTCATATGGCGTTTTACCTATCCCTTTCTTGACTTGAACCCGGCTCAATGTATATACATAAGTGCTTATTTCTTCTCTCCAAAAGTGATGAGGTATAGCCTTTTGAATCATCAGAGTCCTCACACAGTCTACTGAAGTCTTGTTTCTTCTTTCAGTGACTCCATTTTGTTGAGGGGTTCTTGGTGCAGACATTTGCCTTTTTATTCTTTGTTCTTAATAGTAGCTAACAAACTCTTGAGATGTGTACTAACCTCCTATGTTCGACCTCAGACACTTTAAGTTCTTACCAGTCTCCTTCTCCACTCAGTCCTTGTAGATTTTAAACATATGGAAGGCCTCTAATTTTTCTTTCAAGAACATCATCCACATCATCCTTGAAAATTCATCTACAAAGAGCATAAAATACTTGTCTCCATTGTATCTCTTTTTCCTCATTAGTCCACAAAGATCTACGTGAACAAGATCCAACACATTCTCAATTGAATAAGAGTTGTTGTTGAAGCTTGTACTAGTCAGTTTTCCCAACTGACACTCTTTGCACATGGCCCTATCTGGCTTTATGATGTCAGGAAGCCCTCTAACTGACTTCTTTCTACTTACTTTGACTATGTTGTCAAAGTTTATGTGGCATAGTCTTTTGTACCACAACCATCTATTGTCATCTTTTGCCACAAGGGAAGTTTTCTCAACTTCACCTTTTGTTTTTTCCATAAGGCAAGCTCCCTCGATTGAGTTTAGGTAGAATAGGTTCCATTTTCTCTATATACCAGTAGAAACTTGTTCTCTTGATTTATTCTTGACAATACATGATCCTTGTCCAAACTCTAACCGGTATCCTTTGTTGTTCAGTTGAGACATGCTAATCAGATTATACATGAGTCCTACCCAGTACACATCATCACAAACAACTTCATCACTAAGTGCTATTGATCCCTTTCCTCTAATAGAACATGAAGCATTATTTCCAAACGTCACTAATCCACCATTGTTGAGCTTCAAGCTGATGAACTTGTTTTTGTCACTGGTCATGTGGTGAATGCATCCACTATATATGATCTAGTCCTCACATTGGTGGGAGCTGAAGATAAGTGTCATTTCACTTATCACCGTGCTTTCTTCCTTTATTGTCACAAAGGCAATTTCAACATCTCACAGTTCCTCAAATTCATTGTTAGTGACACCTTCCTCAGTAAGGTAGCACTCCTTCTTTTCTTTATTCTTGAATCGATTGTACTTTTCTTTATTTTCATTCTCAAGACACCTGGCCACAATGTGTCCTATCTTATTACATGAAAAACATTTTAGTGAAATTTTACCTTTGTACTTCCCTTTTCCTCTGGGAAATCTCCTTTCAATGAGTGCTTCAAACTCATCTTGTTCTTGTTCTTATGAGAGAAGATTGTCAAGGAAATGACCAAACTTGCAAGTAGAACTATTACCAGTCTCTCTTCCTTTCTTAATGGAAGAAACATTTATAGAAGACTTAAAGGAAACATCTATCATAGGTAAGATGTTATCATAATTTCTTAATTAAAAAATAATTAACTTGCCAATTAGAGAGTTGAGGATGACTTGTGATGTGCTCATTGATATGAGCTCTTGTATAGCTGAGATCTTGATTGTATACTATGGTCTCAATGTCCTTAGTATCTTTTTTATCACATCCTCCTCATTCAGTGTTCCTCCAACACTTTTGATGGAGTTCATCATTCTTTTATTATGTTGTACTAGTCAATGTCTTCACCTTCTTTCATTTTCATGTCGTCATATTTTTCTTTGAGGCTTTCTACTTTTTCTCTTTGAACATGTGGGCCACCTCCATACACATTTTGTAGTTTTGCCCACATTTTGAAGGTTGTACTTAGGTTTTCAATTTCTGCATACATGTTATCAGGCAATGTACTGGCTATCATGTCCATAGCAGTTGTGTGTTCACCTATGACCTTTAGTTGATCTATCATCAAGGTACCGGTAGGTTCATTGTACTCTATGATCACATGGTTCTAAAACTGATCTCTCATGGTCTTCATGTATAGCTTCATTCTGCTACACCACAAACTAAAGTTTTCCTTAGAGAAATTGGGTCCTTCCTTCCTCATCATTATGATCTTTCCTTTTTTTGTAGTTAAGCAACTCTAAAAATAGGGCGTGGCTCTAATACCAATTGATAGTCCCAACCATTGCTAAGAGGGGAGGGGTGAATCAGTACCCACTAAAAATCAAAGTCACTCTTAGATCAACTAACCATTACTGCATGCAAAACATATCCTATAAAGGAAATAAACAACACAAAATCACAGAAGCATAGAACACCAGACATATCACGTGGAAACCCAAATTGGGAGAAAACCACGGTGTGAGTTGGAACTCACAAATTTTGCATTCTTCTAAAGTGGTCCCTATGAAGAGCCTTTCATGTTAAAGGATTACAAATGCACTGTTAGGTGCGATCTGTTAAAGGATTTTGAATAAGGCCTATTAAAGTCTTCCTTGTTAGAGGACTTTAAAACATCAACTAGATGTCACCCAATTAAAGGATTTAGTACAAGGGACTTGTTAATGTCCACCCAAATACTGGGATTTGGCTATTACAATTGTTAGAGAGAAATAGAAAGGTTGATCTTTTAAAATGGATTTTCAAAGCCTGATAAAATCACTATTTCACTCACTGAGAGTCACCACTGGTATGCTCTCCTTAGGTTATTGTGCTTCCTTGCACACTCTCTTCCTTTTCTTCTTCTCTTTTTCTTTTCCCTTTCTTTTATAGTAGCATTAATCAATGTATTGTTCCACTCTTTCTTCTTGGTAGAATGATGGCAATGATTCTCTTCGCTAACTAAAGAATATATACACTTCCTACAGAGTGTAGGAAAACTGTACAGTTGGAGAAAGAAGCATAGACTACTCAAATTCAATTTCAAAAGATCTTCCCACTCTTTTATGTTGTGATCCCCATGAAGATCTCTTGTGAATCCACCATCCAATCATGTCTCAGTCTTTAAAGGAAACATTAGATGTGTGTCACATACTTTCCTGTAATAGAAAGTCCTCCATGAATCCACCATCCAGTAGTGTTTCAGTCTTTAAAGGAAATATCATATGTGTGTCACTTTCTCGTAATACAAAATCCTCCATGATTTGTGCAACAAATCATGGTCAAATAATCTCCTCAATATCCATTAACCGAAACCATCTTATTTGGTTAATTGTGCCTTTCACTGGTCTCAACAAATAATAAACATACATCAATCTCAATGATATCTTAACGAACAATGTAGGCTGGTTTACACCTTTCCTTATCGGGTGTTTTGGTCTTTGTCTTCACCAATGAATTCTTTGTTCTCTGTTTACACCGGTCACTGCATCAGTCATTGTCTTCATCAGTCACTGCTTTGGTCAATGTCTTCACCGGTCACCAACTTTGAACAGTTAGTACTACGTAGAGTACTCTGTTCAAGTGCATTGTTGGACTTCACATTGTTGGACTTCACTTTTCTCATCACTATGCCATCGGTTCCCTAGAATCTAGACATTATTATCATAGACATCAATGACAACACCATTTATTATTACTGATGGTCTCTTTACCAGTTTCATCCTTACCGGTAATGCCAAAAATATCATAGTGCGAACATTTCTTGTGGGTGCATATATACTTCATTAAAGTCATTGCTCCTATTAAGGCATTTGTAATCACTTTAACATGGGGGCATACACTCTACTCCATGTTTCACGTTTTGCACACACATACACAATGATTCAATGCAACCTCTCTTGCAGATGACCAAGGAGAAAATGTTTTCCTTTTATTCATCCTTTCATTGGATCCCTTAATGGAGAAAAGGATTTCCTTAAGGACTGGTCCTCCTTCTTTGATCCCTAAGGAGACAATGCTTTTCTTAGGCCTAATCACTTTTCTTGATCCATTAATGGAGACAAATACTTTCCTTAAAGACTGATCTTTCATGCTCTTTGATCCCTATGGAGACAATGGTTTTCTTAGGCTTAATCATGTTTCTTGATCCTTTAATGGAGACAAATGCTTTCCTTAAGGACTGGTCTTTCATGCTTTCCTTAGCCCAATAATTCCCTTGTCGGATCCCCTAATAAAGATAATGCTTTCCTTAAGGACGGATCATTTTTAATGGGTTGACTAGCATAACACAACTTGCTAGACCTTCAATGCCATCTTTTGTAGTGATTTCCCTTTGTGTGATCTATATTAAGGTAGTCTCTTACTAGGCTAGTGATCCTCTCTCTCTCTCTCTCTCTCTCTCTCTCTCTCTCTCTCTCTCTCTCGTGATACCTCTTTTATCTTGGTTTTAGATTTGATGAAGACTTAAGTCACTTGGGGGATTGATGTTTCTTTGTCTCCTTGACCTTTGATAAGATTGTTCTTATGCATTGATCTATTTTATCGTGAGCATGAGTTCATCTCATACACCCACTAAATTGGGGGCTAAATGAATAATCGTAAAAATTTAGTAACCATAATTAGATTCTTTAGGACCTATTAGGCACCATTTTTTCTTATTTTGAGGTCAGAATGCTCGTTATGTTTGATCACAACAACTTGTATTTTCTCCCTCCACTCTCTTTCTTCCTTCTCGACACCCCCTCAAATTTTAGACTTATTTTCCAAGGAAAATGTTTCCATTGACGGTCTCTTCTTGGAAGGGGCCACCAATGGCATCCTCTTAAAAGCATTTTGGGCCCAAAATTTTCTTGGGGCCCAATGTCATCGTGTTAGCAGGATTCCTTAATTTGTGGTCAACCTGGATCAAATTTGAATGCCAAAATAAGGGAGAAATGTATGAAATGACCTCTTCTCCCCTCATTTTGTAACAATCAATCAAGTGCAAGCTATCCATTATCAAGTGAAAGCATTTTGGTGATCAAGTTTTCAAGAGCAATTGAATTCAAGATTTGAAGGAAAGCATCCAAGATCAAGATCTCCAAGTCTCCAATTCTTCAAGACCATCCAAATCCAAGGCAATATTCTTAAATTGATGCAAGTTTCTCTCTCATGATGGTTAAGTAGAGGAATTCTCAAGTCAAGCAAGAAGATCTATTCTTTCTTCTCTTCTCTTTTCTTCTTTGCAAGTGTTTTTTTCAAGCATATCAACATTCAAGATATAGGAGTGGTAATCATAGATCCATGCATTTGTGAGTGTATCCTTGATTTCACATTACATTCCAAGGTCAACTCTTTGGATTCCAAGCACATTCAAGCATCTTCATGAGTTTGAGCAATTTCTACGTCCGTTCATGAGGATTTATGCAAGGTAAATAAGAAATTTATCTTTTTACATGCATTCCTTTATGCAATTTCTTTCTATTTTCAACGTTGATTCCTAAACAAGGGTTTGACAAAGGAAAAAACCTTTTCCCCCTCTTTTTTTGAGTGCAAGAATAGATTATGGAGCCACAAATTTGGGATTGAACAATGTAGGTACAAACAGAGGATCTCAAAAGATTTCAACATGTTTTGTCTGGAACAAAACTCCATTGGTGACCTCTTCTTGCCATTTTCTGCTCAATTTTGTCCCACAAGTCAATGCCCGGATCTGCTACTCAGATCTGCAACTTTCTACTCAATCTTAGTCTGTTTATGCCTCATTCCTCCAATCAATTTCCATCTCAGTGAAGGACCATTGTCCCCAATTAGTGCTTGAGTCTCCTCTTGAGCCTATTGGGAGCATCTTCCTTCTGAAATGTGTAATTGTGAAAGAGTGAGGTGATTTATCTACCCATTTACATTGCTTCCTCTTTCACAATCACTATACATAGGTAAGTAACAAATGCAAAGAGTATGAAAGTAATGGATGCAAATGATGGATGATAAAAAATGAGAGGGAGGCAAGGTTTAAATAGGTGTCCTTAGGGGGATTTAGGTTATAAAATGAATGTGGGATAAAGATTGGCGTATGAAATTGTGTGTGTTAATCCCACATGTAGTAGGTGGATGTACTTGCAAGAGGTAGAATATGATAAATACAAATTGTAGTAGATGTGAGAGGGATTTAGGAAAATGGATGAAATAATAGAATATGTATTATTTAATGGTTTTAATGAAATAATAATATAATATATTTATTTAATGGGTTTAATGGAGTAATGGGGAGATGGAATATGAATATGAATATGAATATTATAATATAATGAAGAATAAGAATATTATAATCATGGATTCACCTGATTAATGGAAAAATTGATATTGAGTTAAGAGGACTAATTTTACATGTCTACAACTGGCAAAATAAATAATTCACATTCACTCACCTTGTCAATGTTTCAACTTTTTGCATAGATGTCCACCAAGTCAGTTGCAACTACAATATCTAACAAAATCCCCTATCATTTATGTTTTGATGGATGTCCATGCCCTATTCCAAATCTCTCATTTTGGCACAGGGAGGGAGGGCGTTGGCATAGATAGAGAAGATGCTCACAAAGGAGGTGGAATTTGGATTTACAACAACAATTACGTTTGCTTGAAAGTTTCTAAAGCCTTTTTAGCAAATCCACTTAGTGCATCTCATACAATCATTGTAGTCCATTTCACGACATTTCTTATAAGCATGGTGTCACAGTCGAACTACCTTGTCTGTTCTTCCACATTTTGCATACATGTCTATTAGGGTAGTTGTAAGTACAACACCTAGAAAAAAATTCATCCTTTACACTTTATCGATGTCCGTACCCTCTTCTGAAATTCCCATTTTGGCACAAGCAAGGAGGGTGCTAGCAAAGCCTGTAGAATTTGGTTTTCCACCTACCAAACTAAAGACAGTTTACAAAAGTCATAATATCTACCAAAAGAAAGGTCTTTTGCACCATATGCTTCAATGAAAAATAATCACAGAAGTATAGTTGCAAGAGACAAAAAAACTCACAACCTAAGACCCTCTAGACAACCATTCCAATAAACAAAATGACTTGCATAATGGTGATGAGATTAAATGCCAATGTTAATCAGCCTAATAAAACCTTAACCCAAGTTAAGTTGTTCGTTTCTGATTGTGTAAGTTCCTTGATGTTCAAAACATAAAATCATTTTTTCTCAAAAAAAATAAAAATAAATCTCATAGATTGTGGAAACTTAATGACATTGATCAACACAAACAATAACATATAGATACTCATAACTCTGTTTAGAAGCATTTATCTAATAAAAAATACAGATTATTGTCACAAATATAAAAAGCCAATTTTATAATAGATAGGAATATCATGGAGCTAAGATTGTAATCAAGAGACATAAACAAACTTGTCCAAAATTGCATATGCATATGGATTGTCATATAGTGTAAGGTTGCAATGCGCTCTACCTTGGAGTACCTCCATGCATATGTGTTGATCATTAGGATCATCATAGTAAAACACCCACTTTCAACCATTATTTGCAACATAAGCATGCTTCTTAACAGTGTCAGTGTATCTCCAATGCTTGTTGAATATGGAGAAGTCATACACGCCTCCTTTTTCCTTGAACACATTAAGTTCAACAAATCCTACAAATTTCTCAAATACTCTATCATAAAACTTGTACAACAGATATCTATTGAAATCCAATTGTATAATAACAAAACCTAATAAATTGGAAAGCCTGACATAATTTCCAGCCTGAAGCAATATAGGAAGAGTGCTCAAAGTTTCCCAAAACATGCTGCTCAAATCAACATAATCAAGCCACGTGGGCACAATAAAATCAGCTCCTCTACTTAACTGGAACCTCTTTGTGAATACCTTTTCATAAGCATCTGTGTGTGATATCTTCTTACCCATTGCCAATGAACATGACATTGTGAGAAGACTCTAAACAAGATTATGTTTTCAAGGATATCCCCATGTGTTTCTGCACATTTTGCCAATTGACACGGACTATTCTCATTCTCAGAAGGTTCGACTTATGGATATTCACGGATCTCTTTGTAGAGATTGTCGAATGCCAAAAGGTCAAAAAGTGGCAATTTCAAAGTGCCGCCCAAAAACCACTCAAAGATGCACCAATAGTCATTCAATAAAAAATAATAGCTATTCACTCAAAAATGCCAGTACTTATGGCTAAATGTCTTAGCAGTTGTACACAAATGTCCCAATACTAGTCACAAATGGGTCAATTACCAACCAGAAATGCTTTAAAATGATCAGCTATTGGTACATGTGTGATCATTTTTTAGGCAACTTTAATATTAGTAATTGGGGGGGTCATTGTAATAAAAAGGTAACAGTTATTGGACCCCATATCGATTACCGGTACACTTCCCCTATTGTGTGTTGTTTAAGCCTGGTACAAATTTAGAAACTTTTGTCGGGATACTTGATAATGCCACATTAGGGTGGCAATGTGAGTAGGTAAGGAAGATGAAGGGAGGGGGCGTGAAAGACTAATGCCTGAAGAAACTGAGATGCAGAAGTTGAACATGCATGGAGTTGCAATTAAGAGGAGAGGCAACAACCAAAGGAAATCAGAGTGCATAAGGAAGAGTGTGGGAGCTATGCAAGAAGAAATTTGTGTGGTTGCAGAGAGAGGAAAAGAGACCAATGAGAGGGTCATTTTCTAATGAAATCAGGAATTGTTTTGTTTAGTCAATGTATGCACTTATTCTTTTTGTGAACTTAATGTATGAGCAAAGGGTGTCTACAATAGAGTTTTGTGTTTTGAGACTTGTACTTGCAACCAAACGAGAGTATCCTTCTCCTACATCAAAATTTAAGGTAAAATAAAAATAGAAAACACATTAAATTATCCTTTTATTGAATATATGAGAGATAACTAGTATTTTCTATTTATTAGAATATTAATATTAGAAAAATAAGTGTGATGTCCCCTTTATGAATATGATTTAATAATAAATATAAATATGTAAATAAA